>JAWWNI010001065.1:0-305800 GCA_034642065.1 Darevskia nairensis
ATAAAAGCACACATTCTACTCATGTAAAAACAACAGGCAGGCCCCACAAATAACCCAGAGATGCATTTGAAATAAAAGGACACATTCTACTCATGTGAAAACACCAGGCAGGCCCCACAAATTACCCAGAGATGCATTTGAAATAAAAGCACACATTCTACTCATGTAAAAACACCAGGCAGGCCCCACAAATAACCCAGAGATGCATTTGAAATAAAAGGACACATTCTACTCATGTAAAAACACCAGGCAGGCCCCACAAATAACCCAGAGATGCATTTGAAATAAAAGCACACATTCTACTCATGTAAAAACACCAGGCAGGCCCCACAAATAACCCAGAGATGCATTTGAAATAAAAGGGCACATTCTACTCATGTGAAAACACCAGGCAGGCCCCACAAATTACCCCAGAGATGCATTTGAAATAAAAGCACACATTCTACTCATGTAAAAACAACAGGCAGGCCCCACAAATAACCCAGAGATGCATTTGAAATAAAAGGACACATTCTACTCATGTGAAAACACCAGGCAGGCCCCACAAATACCCCAGAGATGCATTTGAAATAAAAGCACACATTCTACTCATGTAAAAACACCAGGCAGGCCCCACAAATAACCCAGAGATGCATTTGAAATAAAAGGACACATTCTACTCATGTAAAAACAACAGGCAGGCCCCACAAATAACCCAGAGATGCATTTGAAATAAAAGGACACATTCTACTCATGTAAAAACACCAGGCAGGCCCCACAAATAACCCAGAGATGCATTTGAAATAAAAGGGCACATTCTACTCATGTGAAAACACCAGGCAGGCCCCACAAATTACCCAGAGATGCATTTGAAATAAAAGGACACATTCTACTCATGTAAAAAACCAGGCAGGCCCCACAAATAACCCAGAGATGCATTTGAAATAAAAGGACACATTCTACTCATGTAAAAACACCAGGCAGGCCCCACAAATAACCCAGAGATGCATTTGAAATAAAAGGACACATTCTACTCATGTGAAAACACCAGGCAGGCCCCACAAATACCCAGAGATGCATTTGAAATAAAAGGACACATTCTACTCATGTGAAAACACCAGGCAGGCCCCACAAATAACCCAGAGATGCATTTGAAATAAAAGGACACATTCTACTCATGTGAAAACACCAGGCAGGCCCCACAAATAACCCAGAGATGCATTTGAAATAAAAGGACACATTCTACTCATGTAAAAACACCAGGCAGGCCCCACAAATTACCCCAGAGATGCATTTGAAATAAAAGGACACATTCTACTCATGTAAAAACACCAGGCAGGCCCCACAAATTACCCCAGAGATGCATTTGAAATAAAAGGACACATTCTACTCATGTGAAAACACCAGGCAGGCCCCACAAATAACCCAGAGATGCATTTGAAATAAAAGGACACATTCTACTCATGTGAAAACACCAGGCAGGCCCCACAAATTACCCCAGAGATGCATTTGAAATAAAAGGACACATTCTACTCATGTGAAAACACCAGGCAGGCCCCACAAATAACCCAGAGATGCATTTGAAATAAAAGGACACATTCTACTCATGTGAAAACACCAGGCAGGCCCCACAAATAACCCAGAGATGCATTTGAAATAAAAGGACACATTCTACTCATGTGAAAACACCAGGCAGGCCCCACAAATAACCCAGAGATGCATTTGAAATAAAAGGACACATTCTACTCATGTAAAAACACCAGGCAGGCCCCACAAATAACCCAGAGATGCATTTGAAATAAAAGGACACATTCTACTCATGTGAAAACACCAGACAGGCCCCACAAATTACCCAGAGATGCATTTGAAATAAAAGGACACATTCTACTCATGTAAAAACACCAGACAGGCCCCACAAATTACCCCAGAGATGCATTTGAAATAAAAGGACACATTCTACTCATGTGAAAACACCAGGCAGGCCCCACAAATAACCCAGAGATGCATTTGAAATAAAAGGACACATTCTACTCATGTGAAAACACCAGGCAGCCCCACAAATTACCCCAGAGATGCATTTGAAATAAAAGGACACATTCTACTCATGTGAAAACACCAGGCAGGCCCCACAAATTACCCCAGAGATGCATTTGAAATAAAAGGACACATTCTACTCATGTGAAAACACCAGGCAGGCCCCACAAATAACCCAGAGATGCATTTGAAATAAAAGGACACATTCTACTCATGTGAAAACACCAGACAGGCCCCACAAATTACCCCAGAGATGCATTTGAAATAAAAGGACATATTCTACTCATGTGAAAACACCAGGCAGGCCCCACAAATTACCCCAGAGATGCATTTGAAATAAAAGGACACATTCTACTCATGTGAAAACACCAGACAGGCCCCACAAATTACCCCAGAGATGCATTTGAAATAAAAGGACACATTCTACTCATGTAAAAACACCAGGCAGGCCCCACAAATAACCCAGAGATGCATTTGAAATAAAAGGGCACATTCTACTCATGTGAAAACACCAGGCAGGCCCCACAAATTACCCCAGAGATGCATTTGAAATAAAAGGACACATTCTACTCATGTAAAAACACCAGGCAGGCCCCACAAATAACCCAGAGATGCATTTGAAATAAAAGGACACATTCTACTCATGTGAAAACACCAGGCAGGCCCCACAAATAACCCAGAGATGCATTTGAAATAAAAGGACACATTCTACTCATGTGAAAACACCAGGCAGGCCCCACAAATTACCCCAGAGATGCATTTGAAATAAAAGGACACATTCTACTCATGTAAAAACACCAGGCAGGCCCCACAAATAACCCAGAGATGCATTTGAAATAAAAGGACACATTCTACTCATGTGAAAACACCAGACAGGCCCCACAAATTACCCCAGAGATGCATTTGAAATAAAAGGACACATTCTACTCATGTGAAAACACCAGGCAGGCCCCACAAATTACCCCAGAGATGCATTTGAAATAAAAGGACACATTCTACTCATGTGAAAACACCAGGCAGGCCCCACAAATAACCCCAGAGATGCATTTGAAATAAAAGGGCACATTCTACTCATGTGAAAACACCAGGCAGGCCCCACAAATTACCCCAGAGATGCATTTGAAATAAAAGGACACATTCTACTCATGTGAAAACACCAGGCAGGCCCCACAAATAACCCAGAGATGCATTTGAAATAAAAGGACACATTCTACTCATGTGAAAACACCAGGCAGGCCCCACAAATTACCCCAGAGATGCATTTGAAATAAAAGGACACATTCTACTCATGTGAAAACACCAGGCAGGCCCCACAAATAACCCAGAGATGCATTTGAAATAAAAGGACACATTCTACTCATGTGAAAACACCAGGCAGGCCCCACAAATAACCCAGAGATGCATTTGAAATAAAAGGACACATTCTACTCATGTAAAAACACCAGGCAGGCCCCACAAATTACCCCAGAGATGCATTTGAAATAAAAGGACACATTCTACTCATGTAAAAACACCAGGCAGGCCCCACAAATTACCCCAGAGATGCATTTGAAATAAAAGGACACATTCTACTCATGTGAAAACACCAGGCAGGCCCCACAAATAACCCAGAGATGCATTTGAAATAAAAGGACACATTCTACTCATGTGAAAACACCAGGCAGGCCCCACAAATTACCCCAGAGATGCATTTGAAATAAAAGGACACATTCTACTCATGTGAAAACACCAGGCAGGCCCCACAAATAACCCAGAGATGCATTTGAAATAAAAGGACACATTCTACTCATGTGAAAACACCAGGCAGGCCCCACAAATAACCCAGAGATGCATTTGAAATAAAAGGACACATTCTACTCATGTGAAAACACCAGGCAGGCCCCACAAATAACCCAGAGATGCATTTGAAATAAAAGGACACATTCTACTCATGTAAAACACCAGGCAGGCCCCACAAATAACCCAGAGATGCATTTGAAATAAAAGGACACATTCTACTCATGTGAAAACACCAGACAGGCCCCACAAATTACCCCAGAGATGCATTTGAAATAAAAGGACACATTCTACTCATGTAAAAACACCAGACAGGCCCCACAAATTACCCCAGAGATGCATTTGAAATAAAAGGACACATTCTACTCATGTGAAAACACCAGGCAGGCCCCACAAATAACCCAGAGATGCATTTGAAATAAAAGGACACATTCTACTCATGTGAAAACACCAGGCAGGCCCCACAAATTACCCCAGAGATGCATTTGAAATAAAAGGACACATTCTACTCATGTGAAAACACCAGGCAGGCCCCACAAATTACCCCAGAGATGCATTTGAAATAAAAGGACACATTCTACTCATGTGAAAACACCAGGCAGGCCCCACAAATAACCCAGAGATGCATTTGAAATAAAAGGACACATTCTACTCATGTGAAAACACCAGACAGGCCCCACAAATTACCCCAGAGATGCATTTGAAATAAAAGGACATATTCTACTCATGTGAAAACACCAGGCAGGCCCCACAAATTACCCCAGAGATGCATTTGAAATAAAAGGACACATTCTACTCATGTGAAAACACCAGACAGGCCCCACAAATTACCCCAGAGATGCATTTGAAATAAAAGGACACATTCTACTCATGTAAAAACACCAGGCAGGCCCCACAAATAACCCAGAGATGCATTTGAAATAAAAGGGCACATTCTACTCATGTGAAAACACCAGGCAGGCCCCACAAATTACCCCAGAGATGCATTTGAAATAAAAGGACACATTCTACTCATGTAAAAACACCAGGCAGGCCCCACAAATAACCCAGAGATGCATTTGAAATAAAAGGACACATTCTACTCATGTGAAAACACCAAGCAGGCCCCACAAATAACCCAGAGATGCATTTGAAATAAAAGGACACATTCTACTCATGTGAAAACACCAGGCAGGCCCCACAAATTACCCCAGAGATGCATTTGAAATAAAAGGACACATTCTACTCATGTAAAAACACCAGGCAGGCCCCACAAATAACCCAGAGATGCATTTGAAATAAAAGGACACATTCTACTCATGTGAAAACACCAGACAGGCCCCACAAATTACCCCAGAGATGCATTTGAAATAAAAGGACACATTCTACTCATGTGAAAACACCAGGCAGGCCCCACAAATTACCCCAGAGATGCATTTGAAATAAAAGGACACATTCTACTCATGTGAAAACACCAGGCAGGCCCCACAAATAACCCAGAGATGCATTTGAAATAAAAGGGCACATTCTACTCATGTGAAAACACCAGGCAGGCCCCACAAATTACCCCAGAGATGCATTTGAAATAAAAGGACACATTCTACTCATGTAAAAACACCAGGCAGGCCCCACAAATTACCCCAGAGATGCATTTGAAATAAAAGGACACATTCTACTCATGTGAAAACACCAGACAGGCCCCACAAATTACCCCAGAGATGCATTTGAAATAAAAGGACACATTCTACTCATGTAAAAACACCAGGCAGGCCCCACAAATAACCCAGAGATGCATTTGAAATAAAAGGGCACATTCTACTCATGTGAAAACACCAGGCAGGCCCCACAAATAACCCAGAGATGCATTTGAAATAAAAGGACACATTCTACTCATGTGAAAACACCAGGCAGGCCCCACAAATAACCCAGAGATGCATTTGAAATAAAAGGACACATTCTACTCATGTAAAAACACCAGGCAGGCCCCACAAATTACCCCAGAGATGCATTTGAAATAAAAGGACACATTCTACTCATGTGAAAACACCAGACAGGCCCCACAAATTACCCCAGAGATGCATTTGAAATAAAAGGACACATTCTACTCATGTAAAAACACCAGGCAGGCCCCACAAATAACCCAGAGATGCATTTGAAATAAAAGGGCACATTCTACTCATGTGAAAACACCAGGCAGGCCCCACAAATAACCCAGAGATGCATTTGAAATAAAAGGGCACATTCTACTCATGTAAAAACACCAGGCAGGCCCCACAAATAACCCAGAGATGCATTTGAAATAAAAGGACACATTCTACTCATGTAAAAACACCAGGCAGGCCCCACAAATTACCCCAGAGATGCATTTGAAATAAAAGGACACATTCTACTCATGTAAAAACACCAGGCAGGCCCCACAAATAACCCAGAGATGCATTTGAAATAAAAGGACACATTCTACTCATGTGAAAACACCAGACAGGCCCCACAAATTACCCCAGAGATGCATTTGAAATAAAAGGACACATTCTACTCATGTAAAAACACCAGACAGGCCCCACAAATTACCCCAGAGATGCATTTGAAATAAAAGGACACATTCTACTCATGTAAAAACACCAGGCAGGCCCCACAAATTACCCCAGAGATGCATTTGAAATAAAAGGACACATTCTACTCATGTAAAAACACCAGGCAGGCCCCACAAATAACCCAGAGATGCATTTGAAATAAAAGGGCACATTCTACTCATGTAAAAACACCAGGCAGGCCCCACAAATAACCCCAGAGATGCATTTGAAATAAAAGGACACATTCTACTCATGTAAAAACACCAGGCAGGCCCCACAAATTACCCCAGAGATGCATTTGAAATAAAAGGACACATTCTACTCATGTGAAAACACCAGACAGGCCCCACAAATAACCCAGAGATGCATTTGAAATAAAAGGGCACATTCTACTCATGTAAAAACACCAGGCAGGCCCCACAAATAACCCAGAGATGCATTTGAAATAAAAGGGCACATTCTACTCATGTAAAAACACCAGGCAGGCCCCACAAATAACCCAGAGATGCATTTGAAATAAAAGGGCACATTCTACTCATGTAAAAACACCAGGCAGGCCCCACAAATAACCCAGAGATGCATTTGAAATAAAAGGACACATTCTACTCATGTAAAAACACCAGGCAGGCCCCACAAATTACCCCAGAGATGCATTTGAAATAAAAGGACACATTCTACTCATGTAAAAACACCAGGCAGGCCCCACAAATTACCCCAGAGATGCATTTGAAATAAAAGGGCACATTCTACTCATGTAAAAACACCAGGCAGGCCCCACAAATAACCCAGAGATGCATTTGAAATAAAAGGACACATTCTACTCATGTGAAAACACCAGACAGGCCCCACAAATTACCCCAGAGATGCATTTGAAATAAAAGGACACATTCTACTCATGTGAAAACACCAGACAGGCCCCACAAATTACCCCAGAGATGCATTTGAAATAAAAGGACACATTCTACTCATGTGAAAACACCAGGCAGGCCCCACAAATAACCCAGAGATGCATTTGAAATAAAAGGACACATTCTACTCATGTAAAAACACCAGGCAGGCCCCACAAATAACCCAGAGATGCATTTGAAATAAAAGGACACATTCTACTCATGTAAAAACACCAGGCAGGCCCCACAAATAACCCAGAGATGCATTTGAAATAAAAGGACACATTCTACTCATGTGAAAACACCAGGCAGGCCCCACAAATAACCCAGAGATGCATTTGAAATAAAAGGACACATTCTACTCATGTAAAAACACCAGGCAGGCCCCACAAATAACCCAGAGATGCATTTGAAATAAAAGGACACATTCTACTCATGTGAAAACACCAGACAGGCCCCACAAATTACCCCAGAGATGCATTTGAAATAAAAGGACACATTCTACTCATGTGAAAACACCAGGCAGGCCCCACAAATTACCCCAGAGATGCATTTGAAATAAAAGGACACATTCTACTCATGTAAAAACACCAGGCAGGCCCCACAAATAACCCAGAGATGCATTTGAAATAAAAGGACACATTCTACTCATGTGAAAACACCAGGCAGGCCCCACAAATTACCCCAGAGATGCATTTGAAATAAAAGGACACATTCTACTCATGTAAAAACACCAGGCAGGCCCCACAAATAACCCAGAGATGCATTTGAAATAAAAGGACACATTCTACTCATGTAAAAACACCAGGCAGGCCCCACAAATAACCCAGAGATGCATTTGAAATAAAAGGACACATTCTACTCATGTGAAAACACCAGGCAGGCCCCACAAATTACCCCAGAGATGCATTTGAAATAAAAGGACACATTCTACTCATGTAAAAACACCAGGCAGGCCCCACAAATAACCCAGAGATGCATTTGAAATAAAAGGGCACATTCTACTCATGTGAAAACACCAGGCAGGCCCCACAAATTACCCCAGAGATGCATTTGAAATAAAAGGACACATTCTACTCATGTAAAAACACCAGGCAGGCCCCACAAATAACCCAGAGATGCATTTGAAATAAAAGGACACATTCTACTCATGTGAAAACACCAGGCAGGCCCCACAAATAACCCAGAGATGCATTTGAAATAAAAGGACACATTCTACTCATGTGAAAACACCAGGCAGGCCCCACAAATTACCCCAGAGATGCATTTGAAATAAAAGGACACATTCTACTCATGTGAAAACACCAGACAGGCCCCACAAATTACCCCAGAGATGCATTTGAAATAAAAGGACACATTCTACTCATGTGAAAACACCAGGCAGGCCCCACAAATTACCCCAGAGATGCATTTGAAATAAAAGGACACATTCTACTCATGTGAAAACACCAGGCAGGCCCCACAAATAACCCCAGAGATGCATTTGAAATAAAAGGGCACATTCTACTCATGTGAAAACACCAGGCAGGCCCCACAAATTACCCCAGAGATGCATTTGAAATAAAAGGACACATTCTACTCATGTAAAAACACCAGGCAGGCCCCACAAATAACCCAGAGATGCATTTGAAATAAAAGGGCACATTCTACTCATGTGAAAACACCAGGCAGGCCCCACAAATTACCCCAGAGATGCATTTGAAATAAAAGGACACATTCTACTCATGTAAAAACACCAGGCAGGCCCCACAAATTACCCCAGAGATGCATTTGAAATAAAAGGACACATTCTACTCATGTGAAAACACCAGACAGGCCCCACAAATTACCCCAGAGATGCATTTGAAATAAAAGGACACATTCTACTCATGTAAAAACACCAGGCAGGCCCCACAAATAACCCAGAGATGCATTTGAAATAAAAGGGCACATTCTACTCATGTGAAAACACCAGGCAGGCCCCACAAATAACCCAGAGATGCATTTGAAATAAAAGGACACATTCTACTCATGTGAAAACACCAGGCAGGCCCCACAAATTACCCCAGAGATGCATTTGAAATAAAAGGACACATTCTACTCATGTGAAAACACCAGACAGGCCCCACAAATTACCCCAGAGATGCATTTGAAATAAAAGGACACATTCTACTCATGTAAAAACACCAGGCAGGCCCCACAAATAACCCAGAGATGCATTTGAAATAAAAGGGCACATTCTACTCATGTGAAAACACCAGGCAGGCCCCACAAATAACCCAGAGATGCATTTGAAATAAAAGGGCACATTCTACTCATGTAAAAACACCAGGCAGGCCCCACAAATAACCCAGAGATGCATTTGAAATAAAAGGACACATTCTACTCATGTAAAAACACCAGGCAGGCCCCACAAATTACCCCAGAGATGCATTTGAAATAAAAGGACACATTCTACTCATGTAAAAACACCAGGCAGGCCCCACAAATAACCCAGAGATGCATTTGAAATAAAAGGACACATTCTACTCATGTGAAAACACCAGACAGGCCCCACAAATTACCCCAGAGATGCATTTGAAATAAAAGGACACATTCTACTCATGTAAAAACACCAGACAGGCCCCACAAATTACCCCAGAGATGCATTTGAAATAAAAGGACACATTCTACTCATGTAAAAACACCAGGCAGGCCCCACAAATTACCCCAGAGATGCATTTGAAATAAAAGGACACATTCTACTCATGTAAAAACACCAGGCAGGCCCCACAAATAACCCAGAGATGCATTTGAAATAAAAGGGCACATTCTACTCATGTAAAAACACCAGGCAGGCCCCACAAATAACCCCAGAGATGCATTTGAAATAAAAGGACACATTCTACTCATGTAAAAACACCAGGCAGGCCCCACAAATTACCCCAGAGATGCATTTGAAATAAAAGGACACATTCTACTCATGTGAAAACACCAGACAGGCCCCACAAATAACCCAGAGATGCATTTGAAATAAAAGGGCACATTCTACTCATGTAAAAACACCAGGCAGGCCCCACAAATAACCCAGAGATGCATTTGAAATAAAAGGGCACATTCTACTCATGTAAAAACACCAGGCAGGCCCCACAAATAACCCAGAGATGCATTTGAAATAAAAGGACACATTCTACTCATGTAAAAACACCAGGCAGGCCCCACAAATTACCCCAGAGATGCATTTGAAATAAAAGGACACATTCTACTCATGTGAAAACACCAGGCAGGCCCCACAAATAACCCAGAGATGCATTTGAAATAAAAGGACACATTCTACTCATGTAAAAACACCAGGCAGGCCCCACAAATAACCCAGAGATGCATTTGAAATAAAAGGACACATTCTACTCATGTAAAAACACCAGGCAGGCCCCACAAATAACCCAGAGATGCATTTGAAATAAAAGGACACATTCTACTCATGTGAAAACACCAGACAGGCCCCACAAATTACCCCAGAGATGCATTTGAAATAAAAGGACACATTCTACTCATGTGAAAACACCAGGCAGGCCCCACAAATTACCCCAGAGATGCATTTGAAATAAAAGGACACATTCTACTCATGTAAAAACACCAGGCAGGCCCCACAAATAACCCAGAGATGCATTTGAAATAAAAGGACACATTCTACTCATGTAAAAACACCAGGCAGGCCCCACAAATAACCCAGAGATGCATTTGAAATAAAAGGACACATTCTACTCATGTGAAAACACCAGGCAGGCCCCACAAATTACCCCAGAGATGCATTTGAAATAAAAGGACACATTCTACTCATGTAAAAACACCAGGCAGGCCCCACAAATAACCCAGAGATGCATTTGAAATAAAAGGACACATTCTACTCATGTGAAAACACCAGGCAGGCCCCACAAATTACCCCAGAGATGCATTTGAAATAAAAGGACACATTCTACTCATGTGAAAACACCAGGCAGGCCCCACAAATTACCCCAGAGATGCATTTGAAATAAAAGCACACATTCTACTCATGTAAAAACACCAGGCAGGCCCCACAAATAACCCAGAGATACATTTGAAATAAAAGCACACATTCTACTCATGTAAAAACACCAGGCAGGCCCCACAAATTACCCCAGAGATGCATTTGAAATAAAAGCACACATTCTACTCATGTAAAAACACCAGGCAGGCCCCACAAATTACCCCAGAGATGCATTTGAAATAAAAGGACACATTCTACTCATGTGAAAACACCAGGCAGGCCCCACAAATTACCCCAGAGATGCATTTGAAATAAAAGCACACATTCTACTCATGTAAAAACACCAGGCAGGCCCCACAAATAACCCAGAGATACATTTGAAATAAAAGCACACATTCTACTCATGTAAAAACACCAGGCAGGCCCCACAAATAACCCAGAGATGCATTTGAAATAAAAGCACACATTCTACTCATGTAAAAACACCAGGCAGGCCCCACATTGGGCAAAAGGTTCCTGCATTGCAGAGGGTTGGACTAGATGACCCTCGTGGTCCCTCCCGACTCTGCAATTCTAGGATTCTCCTTCCTCTCTCGTTTCCTCTTTGGACTGGCCTTACCGTGCAGCAGGCAAAACTGGGATGAAGGTGATAGCACAGGCTGTCCCACTTTAGGCTGCTGGTGGAGGGGGGGGTCTCACTTTCTTTTAGGGCTCCCCTGCAAGAGAAAAAGCCAACTCAGGAGGGCCCTATCTCTGTGTGCCTCCTCCAAGGGAGCAGAAAGGGGAGAAAAGGCCTTTTCAGTGGTGGCCCCTCGGCTAGCAGATTCGCTTTGCCAGCTTCTTAGGCACGAGGCAAAGACATTCCTGTCTTCCCAGCCGTTTTCGTCTTGATTTGCTGTTTGATTTTTGGCTCATTTTCAGCGCTCAACTTTTAGCTAGATGTTCTCGATTGTTAGTGGATTAGCCTTTCTGGTTCATGGTTTTATTGCTTTAGGTTTAGGCTGTTTTATGGTGGCTCTTAATCTTGCAAGTTGCTTTTCCCCGTTAAAAAATGATGAATACGTTTTTAAAAATATATAATAAAAAAAACCCAGCAACCAGAAACAGATTGAGCCTAGAACCTCTAAACCTAAGTTTTACGTTCAAGGAATCTGTGGTTTTGTTTTGTTTTTGCCCCACGCGGACAGGCACTGCCCTGGGGTCCTCGGACCTGTGTGCCACCTTGAATGCTTCTCCTGCAAACTCTGTGAAACGCAGGTAACTGCGACGACCGTGAGCCGGAAGCCACAAAGGTTGCTTTGCCAGTATCGCCACAGCAGCTGCCCTGAACATATTGGAGTTCCCTGCGTGGACCACAGAGGACGGCTGCGTTGGTGGCACATGAGAAAGAGGGGAAACGAAACTCTGCAGGGGCTCGCTGTCAAGGGAAATGAGCGACGCGGAGCCACAGAGCATGAAAGGGGGAGGCCGGCTTAGATTTGTGTTCATCTTCGAGTCTCAGATCAGTGCAGATTTGATTCTCGAGATAGCTTACATTCCAAAAAAAAATATGCTTTCAATATAATTGCATTGCTCTCTCTCCGGAGATGCGCGTACTTTGCAAATGTCTGCGGTCTTCAGATGTGTGCATTCTGTTTCTCGTAACGCATGTCTAAATTGAATTGTGCCCTAATTGGAAACAGCAGGGTTTTATGGGGAAAGCATGAGGCTGGAATTGCTCAGATTATCTTCATTGCCTTTTCTTTCTCGTTTGGGTCGTGTTGGCAAAACCTCCCGGGAGACTATGTGGCTGGGCTGTCACATTTCGATCTCGCGTATCAAAATGCTCATCAGAATCGCTGGTGGTCTCGGGCTAGCCGGTGGCCACAACGCAATGAGGAGCCATGTGCCAGTTTCTGTTGCCTTAGGCACACTTTAAGTCTTTGCTAGGTTGTGGGTGTTTTCTTTCTGCCTTAGTTTTCACCTCTAAAATGGGAGCAAAGGTAGCCTCCCCAGAGTTCGTTGTGAGAATGAATAATGCGCTTGATAGAGAAGAAGAGTTTTGGATTTGATATCCCGCTTTCTCACTACCCGAAGGAGTCTCCAAGCGGCTAACAATCTCCTTTCCCTTCCTTCCCCACAACAAACACTCTGTAATGTGAGTGGGGCTGAGAGACTTCAGAGAAGTGTGACTAGCCCAAGGTCACCCAGCAGCTGCATGTGGAGGAGCGGAGACGCGAACCCGGTTCCCCAGATTACAAGTCTACCGCTCTTAACCACTACACCACACTGGCTCTCGATAGAATACAAGTGTCCTCCAACATGTATCTCAAGTGTGTGCCGTGCAAATAAAGGTGTCATCTAAATCTGGGATGCGTTGGGATCTGTGTTCGAAATTAGCCAGGCACATTTTGCAAGTGAAGATGCTTGGGCAACATCCCCACCATCTGGGGATCATGGGATCTGGACTGGTTTCACACACTAATACCGGTACCCCATCCTGCAGAATTCTATCAGTTACGTTTTATCTGCACAATTGGAATGAATTTCTGGAACCAAATTGCTTTTTCTGTGCAGCCTGAGCAGCAGCCGTCATCATAAAGAGAAAGAGGTCATAATAGGCCAATATATATGTGGACTGTCGCTGGATCAAGCGACTTTCCTTCTTTAAGTACTCAAAGCTCTTAACCTAGCTGAAGGTTGCCATCTGAACTAGCCAGATATTTAACCAAGAATCAATCACGGTCAGTCCATCACTTGAGAAATAAGACTTTTAAGCCGTCTTGTCCCAAAATGGCAGCTGGTCATTCCATTTTTGGCAACTGCAATCTTGGTTTCGGGAGCTATTTGACTGCTAGCTTATATATCTGAGTTTCTAGCATCAGTTGATATCTATGGCTCTCCAGAGGTTGTGTAAGACTACAAATCCCATCAGCCCCTGCTGGCACAACTGCGAGCACTAAGCCAAGAACAAACCTTGGTTACAGCTCATGGTTTGGTGGGAGTAAGTCAACTACAAAGCTTTGCACTGAGCAAAACCACAGCTTAGTTTTTGGGAAGAATGACAGCAAAGGGCTGAACGAAGCGGGCAGTACAGTCATACCCCGGGTTGCGTACGCTCCGGGTTGCGTACGTCCAGGATGCGAACGGCGGCAACCCGGAAGTACAATTCGCCACAGAGGCGCTTCTGCGCATGTTCGCGCGGTCCGTGGATGCGCAGAAGCGTTCTGCGCAGTTTGCGCATGCACAGAAGCGCGAGATCTCACGCGCTCTTGCGAGATCTCTCGCGCATGCACAAAAGCACCGCCTGTGTTGCACACAGTTAGGGGTGCGAACGGCATCCCGGAAAGCAGGGTATGACTGTATTTTCCTTCTAGCTGGCTCTGTCCAAGCGATAGTTTGGCTTGGCATCGCATAGCCTACGGATCAGGCCTGTGCCAGAACAGTTGAGGATCCCGGCATAGCTGAGGGGCACACAGTGTTGGAGATTCATTCCCAGTGTGCAGTCATGGGTTTATTGTCTATCACATGACTGGGTAGGTGTTTTGATTCCACAGAGTGGGAAGTGACGGAAGACAGGATGTTTGTCTTACTGTGTTTCCTGAAGTGGGGCTGTTGTCCTTTCTCTTTGCTGCCTGATGCTAGAGAGAGAGGGAGCCATGTTGAAACGCTCCGTGTGTATTTATATGTAAATAAAGGAGATTGGCCTAAATGCTGAGTTGCTGAGTTCTGTTACGCAACTGCGCAAACGTCTGCGGATCCCTAAGTGTGCTGATGTCTTCTGGCATCGGTCGCGGTGATGTTCAGGCTGAGGAATGCTTAAGAAGCTCCTGAACGATCGTCCAGGAAGGAGGGAACATGCCAGTCGGGCATGTGTCTCTGCCAGGGTCCTACTTGTGAGTAGGACGTTTCCTGACACACGGCACATCCTTTTCATAGCAAAGGCTTCAGGTCGCCATTTAACTGAATCTCAAGCAGCCAGGCTAGAATAATTGCCCTCTGCTCGAGAGACCCCCGGGAGCTGTTCAGAGCACAGAGAAGAGCTAGGCTCAAAGAATGGCTCCGTCCCCTTTGGTTCAAAGCCGCTCTTGCCTGCCGCTCCTGGCTCTGCTGGGAAATTCACTGCATTTGTGTCCCATCCTAACATGCAAGGAGTTTGGGGAGCTTTGGAGGGTGGCTGCAGCTCAGTGGTGGAAAACGTAAGAGAAGAATGGTCAGGTGAAGTTGATGGATTCTGCCGAAATGGCTAAAATGACCGGAAGGGTCAGAAATCAGGAAGACCAACATTTTAATAAGGAATGGGGGGAAATTTATAACTTAAAGACAGGGTGGATTTGATTTAAATCAAATTAAAGACAGGGTGGATTTGATTTAAATCAAATTTTAATCAAATTGATTTAAATCACGATTTAAATCACTAATCAGTAAGGCTTGATTTAAATCACTAGTCAGTAAGACTTAATTTAATTTTTTTTTTACAGAAAGACTCATTCTTGCTGGTATAATCTTAATATTTACAACCATATGAAGGTTTCATTTTTGGAATAATAAATTTTCAGAGTAGTTTTTACAGTTATATCAAAAATTACTGATTTGGTTATACTACTAGAAATACATAGACAGATAATTATGAAATTATGGTGAGGTTTAATAAGTTAACTGTTTATATTTGGACAACTTTTCTGCTGTACTTTATTGGAAGGAGAAAAATAATCATTTCCTTAATAACCATTTAAACAATTTATTTAACTAAAACAATAACATGATAGCATATGTATCCATGTTTGTTAACTGACGTGGTTAAACATTAAAAAAAAAAACTTAGACTGAGTTTTAGCACACTTGATAAACTTAAAACAAATCCTTATTTCCTGATGAATAGCCTTTGGACTACAATGTAACTTAAATAAAAGACTATATTTAGAAAGATTTTTCCTCCAAAAGCATTTTATTTTAAAAATCCAATTTAAATCAAAAAAATCCGATTTTTTTTTTTAAATCATTGATTTTTATCCACCCTGCTTAAAGACCATTGTAAACAGTTAAAATCATTATTAGGATTAGAATATCACTTGTAGTTTAAGGTTGAATTCTGGACACAATGGATTTGGACTATCATAAAAAATGCAGGAGGAAATTATTAATAATAGGACCCACAAAGGGGAGAGTGGAAGTCCAGGAGATTCCTTGGAATCTTGTTCTTGCGATTTATGTTTGATATCTCTGTAAAATTTCAGAGAAGCCTGATAGATCGGTCGGTAAAGCGAGAGACTCTTAATCTCAGGGCTGTGAGTTGGAGCCCCATGTTTTGCAGAAAGGTCCCTGCATTGCAGGGGGTTGGACTAGATGACCCTTGGGTTCCCCTCCAGCTCTACAATTCTGTGATGCTTCTATGATCAAGCCCACGACCCACCTAGTCCAGCACCCTGTTCTCACAAGCAGGATTTGAACACGAGCCCTCTTCCGTTCCGTGGTTTCCAGCCACTGATATTCAGAAACATCGCCACCTGTGAAAAGCCACTGCGGAGAGTAGCCCATCTGTAGTCCTTTCCTGCATAAATTTGTCCAATCTGCTTTTAAAGTGGCCGCCGCCGTTTCCTGTGGAAGGGAGTTCCGTAGTTTAACTATGCGCTGCGTAAAGAACTCCATCCTTTTTATCTGTCCTGAATCTTCCAACATTCGGCTCCATCGGACGGCCGTGAGTTCTGGTATGACGGGAGAGGGAGGAACACTTTTCCCTCTCCACTTTCTCCACGCCACACATACATTCATGAACTCCTGTTCTGGTGCCTCTTACTTACGATATGTCCCCAACACTGCCGCCTTTCCTCACTGGGGAGTCACTGAATCCCCTCCCATCATTTGGGTTTCCCTTCTCTGAGCCTGTTCCAGATCCACAATATCTCCCTCATCCTGTTTGTGGGTGGTACCCCTTTTTGCTGCATAAGAATAAGTGCTAGTTTGGTTTTATTCTTATTTTTCTGTTAGAGATGTACCTTTCTAGCTCTCTCTTTCTCCCCCACTGGCTATTTTCTCTGATGTCTTTTTAATTGGCACGGCAAGCTTGTTAACCTGTAGACTGTATTCGGTACATAATGGGGAGTTTCTAAGGCGATCTGTTCGCATTTCCACGTTATCCTAAACCGCAGGGCTCTGATTTTGCTGGCTTGCGATGCATTTACATTTTTTTGTTCTACGAAGCAAATGCAGAGGCACATGTGTCTGTGTCTCATACACCAAGGGTTGCGGATGTACATGAATAATTCTCGGTCTGTAGGACAAATTGACACACACAGAGAGAGAAGCGAATCACAGCTGGCTGAGTGTGTGATCAACATCTCTGGGTGGAATAATTTTTCCTGCCAGTACAGATTCCAAGAAATCACAAGTCTTGACTGTGAGCAGTAGTGCTTGCCCCCAAGTAGCCTTCCACTGAGACCGGACACTCGGTCCAGAAGCCCCCAGCCCCCATGTCTTGCCACCTACCTCCCCCCAGAGATGCATCTGGCACCGCATTGTGGAGTTTTAGTCATGTGCTGAAGATGCACAACTTTATCCTAGCCTTTGACAGCTGACTGACAGACAGACAGACAGTTGATAGCTTGATAGATAGATAATAAATAATAAATAATGATAGATAGACATGCACACAACATATGACCTACCCTTCATTCATTCATTCATTCATTCATTTATACCCCACCCATCTTGACTCTTAATTTGTTTTAAGTGATTTTAATACTTTAATACCTTGGTTCTCAAACTTAATCCGTTCCTGAAGTCCGTTCCAAAACCAAAGCATTCCAAAACCAAGGTGCGCTTTCCCATAGAAAGTAATGCAAAATGGATTAATCCGTTCCAGACTTTTAAAAACAACCCCTAAAAGAGCAATTTAGCATGAATTTTACTATCTAACAAGACCATTGATCCATAAAATGAAAGCAATAAACAATGTACTGCAGTCACACAACCCATCCATCAGTAGCTGAACTGGGCTCCACACAGTCACACAAAAACAAAACAAAAGAGCCACAAGGACACAAAATAAACAGCAAAAACAGACAGACCTCAGTGTAAAATTCAAAATGGAAGTGTGGCACTCAAATCGGAAGCGTAACACTCAAAACGGAGAACATTCGGCTTCCGAAAAAGGTTTGCAAACTGGAACACTTACGGTACTTCCAGGTTTGCAGTGTTTGGGTTCCAAGTTGCTTGAGTACCAAGGCGTTTGAGAACCGAGGTACCACTGTACTTTAAATTGTTATAACCTGCCCTGGGACCTCACGATGAAGGACAAGGAAGAAATTATTATTATTATTATTATTATTATGGGTACCAAATAATACAGGTGAGGCCCTGCTGCTCCTCAGTTCTGCCCTGATGCCCCACTCCTGTGTCCTCACCTCATTCTGTAAGCTGAGAGGCTAATAGCTCAGGAGGAGATGAAGCCTCTGCAGAGGAGGGAGGGAGGGAGGGAGGGAGGGAGGAAGGAAGGAAGGAAGGAAGGAAGGAAGGAAGGAAGGAAGGAAGGAAGGAAGGAAGGAAGCTAGGAAGCTAGCTTTCCACATCCTGGTGCATTAGGCTTACCCTCAGCCGTTGCCCACTCAGCTTACCAACGCCTGGCCCATGGGGCTGTCATCATGCAGGTGCAGGGACTAAAGGACAGCCCACCTGTCTTCCTGTTGGCGATGGTGAGGCCCAGCCTGTGTCTGTTTGCACCATTCGATTCCCGTGCTGTTTATGTTCACAAAGGACCTGCCAGAGTGTCCCATTATCCCCGGCGAGAGATTAAAGGGCCTTCTGCAAATCCACTTTTCTCCTGTTAGAGGCTGCTTCAGCCTCTGCTCACCGTTCGCCATCCCAATGATCTAATCTCCATGGCGCTGCAAACCTTCCCTGTTTCCCTGCTAGCATCTGTCTTGGTCAGCATCTCTCTCTGCAACAGAGGCTCGCGTGGAACGGCGCATCCGTAACGCTCCTCCACCCTTTCCCTCTCGCCAAATACCACCTGAGACACCAAGGTTCTTGGGTAGAGCTCTTCCCCATCGCCTGCCTCCTACGGATCGAAGATGAGACCTTCTGAGTGTGAAGCCTCTGCTGGACCTCTGAGCCAGTGTCCCCCTTCTCCTGGTCTTGCGAAGGACAGGGCTGGTTCCCAGCTCTGTGTTCAACCCAGAGGTGGCAGAAGAAGAAGAAGAAGAAGCCTGAATAGCTGGAGGTTGCGCACCTTTGCATCCTGAAATAAGCTTTGGAAAAGCCGTGTGTGCCTGCACTTGGAAGGCTCTCCCTGACGAGAAGTTCTAGGATCATTTCCAGGAATTTTGGTGCAGCGCACTTTTTCAACTGTGATTTATTCATTTATTAGATTTACCATATTTTTCGCTCTATAAGACGCACCTGACCATAAGCCGCACCTAGTTTTTAGAGGAGGAAAGGGGGAAAGCCCCCCTTTTTGAGGATCAGCTCACAGTTGTGCAGCTTCTTTTGCAAAGGGGGAAAGCCCCCTTTTTTGAGGATCAGCTCAAAGTTGTTAAGCTTACTTTGCAAAGGGGGAAAATCCTGTTTTTATGGGGTTCAACTCACAGTTCTGCAGCTTCTTTAGGAAAGGGAGCTGTAACGGTTTTACACTGTGTGTTACAAAATAACCCATCAAGGGTTAACTCAGACTCTAGGCTTGACTGACTGAACATTCCATGAGGGGGGGCGGCTGACTGTTGGAGGAGAATGGGCAGCCGTTTATTCAGTTGAGAGAAGGGGTTTTGGGAGAGGGAGTAGGTGGTTGAAAAGAAGGTCTGTGAGAGTAGGTTTAGGTTAGGTAATTGTATGGTTATATTTTATATGATTAACGAAGATATTAACACTGAAACTAAGTATGTACACAAGAAACCTTAATACAACCATTATGATCTTAAGCAAATAAAGCTTCCATATTTAAAGTGCCAATCATAAAGTCGTCTGTATTTTCCAGCAAAGGAACATGAAACCCACAAGAGGGGATACCCATTAAAGATACTATACTTTCCTCCAGAGTGGAAAGGATAGATTGTGGCTGCGGAGTGCGCTGAAAGGGCTTAATAGGGAGACAGACCCAAGTTGTCAATAAGTTGCCTCAGGGAAGAGGCGAGCTTTTCTGTAAGGGATTTCTAGTTGCTGAACCCCTTATATGGTAGACATAAAGGGATAGTCTCATATATAGCCCTAGGTTTAAAAGGGTACCTGGCCACATTAGTTGCTGGAAAGGGACTCTCTTTTGTTTATAAAAGTAACCTTCAAAGGCTAGAGGGTTTACTGGAAAGGCTAAAGGGATAGGTGGGAGGTTAGATTTACCTCAGCAATCCCTGTTAGTTCTTTTAACAAATTGAGAGGGTGAAGTGAGAAGACGAAAGCGAGGGGCTTTTCGTTACAGGAGCCGTTTCTACAGTTTCCAGACAGATAATCTAATCTAATCAGCCAGTCACAAGTCACTGGGGAAACAAACAGCCTCCTCTGCAGAACATTCAACAATGGAGGCCTGGGCAAGGGGGTGGGGCCGGAAAGGGAGCCAGCGATCAACCACACATTCGCTCCATAAGACGCACAGACATTTCCCCTTCCTTTTTAGGAGGAAAAATGCATCTTATGGAGCGAAAAATACGGTATATACCAACCTTCATCAAAAGATCTCTGGGTGGTGCACAAGATAAAAAGATAAGATGAAAGCACAAGTAAATAGTTAAAACAAAACAATAACCCCCCTTCCCACAAACACATTTAAAAGACTGTAGAATATTAATCAACCGAAGACCTGAGAGAAGAGGAACATTTTCACCTGGCACATCAAGATATATAAAGGAAGATACCAGATGAGTTCCACAAATGGGGGGCCACTGCAGAAAAGGCCCTGTTCTCGCGTTGCCACCCTCTGGACCTTTCGTGGAGGTGGCACACGAATAAGGGTCCGTGTTGGTTTATATGCGGAGAGGCAGTCCTTGAGGTATCGCGGTCCTAAACAGTTCTTCCTGTTGTTAAGTCAGAATCTCCTTTCTTGCCATTGGGATCGATTGATTCGGATCCTCCCCTCTGGAGCAACAATCTAGCTCTATCTGCCAAGGACTTCCTGGGGCAGGTTAGGGTTGGTTGGGTCTGTTCTCTAAGCGCTCTCTTCCAAGAATGCTGGCGCTGCGGGAGGCAGCGGCACAGATTCCCCTCCTCTCCAGCCGGATCCTTCTGTCAGGGCTGCAGGGCTGTTATTTCACAAGCGCCCAGACTGCGCTGCAAATTCAGACGTGGGCGCACAGACACTGATGCAAAAGGCTTGGCCTTGAAACCTCCCTTCCTCTTAGCAGGCCTTCTTTAGGTAAAAATTAGGAGCTGCCGCAGCAATTGCCTCTATCCTGAACTTGTATTTTGCTTAGCTTTTCGGTGTCTGTGTTGAAATGCTGAGCTTTGTGGAGGAGGAAGAGAAGTTAGACAGGCATAAATATTATATGCAAACTCACAGAATCAACATTGGTGGTGCCCGTTAAACCGTGTCCATTGATTTTATTTTATTTACTTCCCTATTACATTTCTATCCCACTTTTTCTCTGCAAGGAGCTCAGGGTGCCTCACATGGTCCTCCTACTTTTTTTAACCCCCCACAACAACCCTGTGAGGTAGGTCAGGCCAAGAGGCAGCGACTGGCCCAAGGTCACCCAGTGAGCTTCATGGCTGAGTGGCGATTCGAACCCTTGTCTCCCAGACCCTAGCCCAACACTCTAACCACTGCGCCACGCTGCCTGGTGTGGATTTTCCCGATCCTTCGCCGCAGGCATGGAGGGAACGTGTGTCGTGCCCGACTGTTAAGGGTGCTCTGTTCCGAGTAGTTAGCCTGTCGCCTTCAGCTGTGGGTGCTGAGGGCTTGCTCCTTGCGGGTGGCCGGCTAGCAGAAATCCCACCCTCCGCCCCATTGCAACTCAGCCCCCTAAAAACATTCCTTTTCTCGCCCCCCCCAGTCCAATATGTTTGATCATCTGTCTTGACCTGCTTATGAATCCTCCCGCATCACGGTTGCTCCTGTTTTGTCTGGGAGAGGCAGCGGTTTCAGCAAGCAGTCATTATTTTTTCTGCTTTGTTACTTGGCACACGTTCTCAGTCTCTCTCTCTCTCTCTACCCCCCCAGCCCCCTCCTCCAGATTTATAGCTCATGCCACGAGTGCCATCTTGTGGCACTTCTCCTCACTGTGATTCTCCACCGCTTTCATTGCATGTCGCTGCCGATATATCTCGCAACGAAAGGGAGTCGCTTGGTGCTGCATCAGGGCCTGCGACCTCCGCTGATGTGGATTAAGGAGTCAGGAATCCAGGACAGCAGCTTCCAGGTTCTCTCTACATGTCTCCTGTGCAGGTGCTTGTGTTGGAATACAGGGACGCGGGTGGCGCTGTGGGTTAAACCACTGAGCCTAGGGCTTGCCGATCAAAAGGTCGGCGGTTCGAATCCCCGCGACGGGGTGAGCTCCCGTTGCTCGGTCCCAGCTCCTGCCCACCTAGCAGTTCGAAAGCATGTCAAAGTGCAAGTAGATAAATAGGTACCACTGTGGCTGGTAATTAATCCTGCAATTAATCTGCAATTAATCCAGAATGCGGCAGCTAGACTGGTGACTGGGAGTGGCTGCCGGGACCACGTAACACTGGTCCTGAGAGATCTACATTGGCTCCCAGTACGTTTCCGAGCACAATTAAAAGTGTTGGTGCTGACCTCGAAAGCCCTAAACGGCCTCAGTCCTGTATACCTGAAGGAGCGTCTCCACTCCCATTATTCGGCGCTGAGATCCAGCGCCGAGGGCCTTCTGGCGGTTCCCTCACTGCGAGAAGCAAAGCTACAGGGAACCAGGCCTGTGATCTGTGCAGAAAAACACGAGGCAGACTCGAGGTCTGGATTTCCGAGGTTTTTCTCCGTGTTGCTGAATCTTCACCTGGTCACTTTTAGGATTTATTCGTTCCAGGAATGGGCCGGCCGTCCAGCTCAGAGGGCCACATTGAAACTAGGTCAGGGTGCAGCGGGAGTCTTCAGGGCACGAGATTTTGTATGTCATCCTCATGAATAGGATAAACGGCAAGCGGTAATTGGCAGACCCCCGCGGTAATTACTTTTTCAGTATTTGAGGGCAGCAAGGTTTTGAAACATTTCTCGAAAGCCCCCGAGAAAACGCTGAAGATACGGACTGGAGAAATTATGAATATTGAACAAGCGGTGGCTTCGTTCATTTCCGTCACTTTTCATATATATTAATTTCTGCAATCAGGAGGGCAGAGCTGAGATTCCCAGGAGAAACACTAAGAGGGACATTGGCTGCCCAAATACAATTTGAAGGCGGCTCTGCATTATTTAGCCGGTCAGGAAATCCAGCCTCTTTGTCTGTTGGTTATAACGTTGGTCTGCAAGCAGCGGCGACCCGGTTTCAAAGATTTCCTGGGTGATCTTGGCTCAGTGACTCTCCCAGCCTAACCTGCCTGGTGGGATTCTCTTGAGAATAAGATTGGGGTGGAGGGGGGTGGTCAATGGATGCTGCTCCTGTTTGGAGTAATGGCAGGGATAGCCGTGGGATACATCACTGTCCCCTTTCTGTGATGGTTTATAAAGCCGTAAACAACTTGGGACCTAAATGCTTAAAAGTCCCAAGGGTGGCAACACGAGAACGGGGCCTTTTCTGCAGTGGCTCCCTCTTTGTGCGATGCTATCCCTGGGTGGGGTGGGGGGTTGCCTGCTGCCTCCATTATATATCACCAGGGGAAAATATTTCCCTTCAACCAGGCTTTTGGCTGATTGACATCTTTTACCCCTTTTTAAATGGGGGAGGGGGAGTTCATTGGTTTGGGGGGTGTTTTTCTGTTCTTGTTTTTATTACATATTTTTTGTTTTTTATCTTGTATTTTTTTTCTGCAATATACAGATGAAGGGCAATATATGTTTTTAATAAATCGCAGTACAGTGGTACCTTAGTTCCTTGGTCCTCAAACAACTTGGAACCCAAAAACTGCAAAAGGAGTTCCCAAAGGGAGCTTGTGTTGCGGTGTGGGCATGAAGCCATTACCTCTTGGTTTGGGGGAAGGGCTTGTGGCCACAGGCACATGATGATGGACAGCCCAGCGGCCTATAAATAGGTCAGACATGTGACCCAGTGGTCACTCTGTTCTGGAACTTCGGATCTCCCGTCCCCCCCTCCCTGGTATAGGCTTGTGCGTTGACCTTGCTGTGCCTGTCATGGGGTCGTCTCCGCTTAGGTAGAGGCCTAGTAGGAATTTTTTCCATTTGGCAAATTGGCTGCGCCACTTGGTTTTTGCCTACTATTCAGCAATTAGTCACAACTTGTAAGGTTGGCGGTTAGGCATTGGTTCAGTGGTATGGGAGGCCGGTGGCCTCCAAGAAGTGATGTGAGTAATGGGAATTCCGTTAAAGGAAGCCAGGGGCTCTATAATGCTTGTCCGAACCCGGTGGGTTGCAGGGCCGATAAAGCATGAGCCCCTGAGGACCCCTGGGGAGGGGGAGGCATGATGACCCAGCCTCCTTAACTCTCCCCAGCTAATGGTTTCCCAGCGCTGACAAGTGGTCAGCTCTGTCCCGCCGGACAGCTAGTCGGTTGCTGACTAGGAGTCAGCTCTGTCCCGTCGGACAGCAAGAACCAATGCCTACGCAACCACTCACGTGATTTGTATTCAATAAAAGTTGTGGCCAAAAACATGCCAAAAACCCAAACCAAAATTATGTGTCTTGTCTGAAGTTATTTGGGGGATGGCTGGGTGCCCTACACACGCAAACCCAGGAGTGTTCCGGTTTGCAAATATTTTTCAGAAGCCGAACATACTCCGGTTTGAGTGTTATGCTTCTGGTTTGAGTGTTACGCTGAGGTCTGTCTGTTTTTGCTATTTATTTAGCGTTTTTGTTTTTGTGGCTCTTTTGTTTTTTGTGACTGTTTGGAACCCAGTTCAGCTACTGATGATTGATTGATTGTGTGACTGCAGTACATTGTTTATTGCTTTCACTTTATGGATCATTGGTCTTGGTAGATAGTAAAATCCCCTATTATATTGCTGTTTAAGGGGTTGTTTTTAAAAGTCTGGAACGGATTAATCCATTTTGCATTACTCTCTTACGCGCTCTCTTATGAATAAATCCTTACGCGCCTTGGTTTTGGAACGCTTTGGTTTTGGAACAGACTTCCGGAACGGATTAAGTTTTGAGAACCAAGGTATCACTATAGTAAAAAAATAAGTCTGCACCCTCCCATCCCCATCTCCTTGTATATTAAGGGGAGACTCTCTTGACCGTGCCGCAAATTCAACAGCCTCTGCGATGTGCCGGGGGGAGGGGGGCTTCTCTGTGGTGGTGCCCCCTGTCTGTGGAATGCCGTCCCCTCTGAGATAAGGTTCCTGTATACTCATACGCTTTTCATACCGGTAGGCAACTGCATTGGATCATATAGTCCAAACCCCCTGCTAGTGCAGGATTCTTCCACCTGATGTAAACCAGCCAGAGGGGTGGGGTATAAATAATATTTTTTTTATTTTTATAATATTTTATTAATTTTCCAAAAAATAACCCAAATAAAACAACAGCAATACAAATTCAAAACCAGACAAAAGAAATTGAGTTGCCCCTAGTCCCTTCCTAGGTTTCATTATTTATCAGCATACCACATGCCCATTGTAGATTTTAAAACATCATTAAAATTACTTATTGCCCATTCATAATAAAATTACAAGTAGTCCTAGAGCCCTGCCTGTGTGTTAACCTGTGTACATTGCTTCCATATATATGCAATAAATTCCTTCCAATCTTCCTTAAACTTGTTATCGTCTCTTCCTCTTCGTTTCATTGTCAGTTTTGCCAGTAATAAATTGTTATTATTGCTGCTTTTTCTCCGCAGTGTTCCCAACTCGTGCCCGGCCAGTCCGCGTGGCGCTGGCTCCTCAGGATATCGCTTCGCACAGAATATTACCTCGGACCTGCAGCTGGTGGCGGAATATGCAGCCAAGGCGACGTCTGAGCAGCAGGCGGATGCGTCCGGCGGTGACAGCCCAAAGGTACCACAAAACCTTCACCTCTTCTTCTGCATCCTTGCGACGGCCGGTTCCATTAATCACTGCTAACAGCGGCAGCTCAGCTGTCAACTTCCTCCCTTATAGGGCCGCGGCGGGCTGGGCTCCCTGGTTCCGGTACCAGACAGTTGAGTAAATTGTAGGTGCATTCCTGCCAAAGGATTCCCCTCGTGGGTCAAGCGAGAGCCGCTGCTCCTGTCTGGCCGGGCAGATTGGCGCAGCGTTGCACACAAGGGTCTCTCCCGAGGGGTCTTGCAAAGGCTGCAAGGGGGTTCGAGTCGGTGGCGCTCTCAGCTTTGCTCCTTTGCTGGTTGAAACCATCGCTTTTAAATAAGATAAAAGTTGGAATTGCAATACAACAACAAAACCTTTATTAGGCACTAGCTGACCCGGCCACGCCTTGCTGTGGCTGATTTGGTGAAATGCAAAAGTAAGATACAGTATGAAAGAGAAAGCGTATGTTTACTTACACCTTATCTCGTTGAAGTTCAGTCTATGTGTTCTCCGTTTGCCCCTCCCGTTTTTGTCTTCGTTTCTACAACTGTTTATTACTACTATTTTAGTCTATGAGGTTTGTGCTGTTTAACGTCCACTGGAGGGCGCTATATTTTTTTGCACAAAATCACATTTTTACCTGGGAAAGGTGTGGTATTTGTGCAATGTAAGTACATATGATCACTCCCATATGGGCATGGAACGTTGTGTCCAAATTTGAACGGAATCGATCAAGGGGTTACGGAGAAAGGCGATCGTTAACAAACATCCAACTTGAACGATTTTATATATATAGATAGCAGACCAAACATTCTCGAACAGACACCATATACAAATTGTATAGAATATGAGCTCAGCAAAACAAGGCTTATATTAATCAAATCTTTAACTCTAAAATTTGATACTAATCCATAAAAATAACTTAAAACTGCTCATAATGATCCTTTGTTAAAAAAATCAATTAATATAAATAACATAACAATATAATAATACCGTATTACTATTTAATTAAGAACCGCTAGTCCTCTTTGTAATGACTTGGTCTTTCTGTATGGACTGCGCTCAAAAATTTGGCGACTATTAAAGTGATTTGATCATTACTGTCCGAAAGCAGGTTTTGAATAGTTGGAAGGATAGAAATTGGCCCATCGATTTGTAAGGCATCTAGTAATTGTCTTCTGGCGTAAATGCCAAAACTACAAGAGAAGAAAACATGCTCCAATGTATCATGTTCTCTCCTGCTACAACCGCAGAAACGCTCAGCTTCTGTGAGAGCTAAATACCTTCCTCTTACTATCATGGAGGGAAACATGTTGAATCTAGCTAACAAACAGCCTGCACGAATCATGATTCTTAAGATTTGTTATATATCCCTTTTGAAAATCTCTAAATGGAGAGAATGTGCTGCGCTTGGAATTGCAATGCAGTGGTACCTTGGTTCTCGAACGGCTAGGTTCCCGGACAAATCGGCTCCCAGATGCCGCAAACCCAGAAGGAAGTGTTCCAGTTTGCGAACATTTTTCGGAAGCCAAACGTCTGACGCGGCTTCCGATTGAGTGCAGGAAGCTCCTGCAGCCAATCAGAAGCCGCGCCTTGGTTTTTGAACGGTTTCGGGAGTCAAACGGACTCCCAGAATGGATTAAGTTCGAGAACCAAGGTCCCACTGGAAAAAGACAAGAAGAAAGCAGTTTTTATAAGCAAAAGTGCAATGTCATAGAACTGCAGAGTTCGAAGGGGCCCCCAAGGGTCATCCAGTCCAACCCCCTGCAGTGCAGGAATCGCAACTAAAGCATCCACGGCAGGTGGCCATTCAACATCTGCTTAAAGGCTTGCTTAAAGGATTTTTAAAATAGGTTAAAATCTCTGTTAGGGACGCGGGTGGCGCTGTGGGTTAAACCACAGAGCCTAGGGCTTGCTGATCAGAAGGTCGGCGGTTCGAATCCCCGCAACAGGGTGAGCTCCCATTGCTCGGTCCCAGCTCCTGCCCACCTAGCAGTTCGAAAGCACGTCAGAGTGCAAGTAGATAAAGAGGTACTGCTCCGGCGGGAAGGTAAACAGCATTTCCATGCACTGCTCTGGTTTGCCAGAAGCGGCTTTGTCATGCTGGTCACATGACCCGGAAGCTGTATGCCGGCTCCCTCGGCCAGTAAAGCAAGATGAGCGCCGCAACCCCAGAGTCGGACATGACTGGACCTAATGGTCAGGGGTCACTTTACCTTTACTAAAATCTCTGTTGGTTAAAATATCAGAGGTTGCCTCTGTAAGAGGCATTATAAGAGGCATCAGCATAAGAATTTCTCTCCAGCATCTGATCAAAGCTCCACCTGGTCCAGCATCAATGCCTTTCATCGTGAGAAGACTCTGTGCAAAACAGAGCTTCTCCATCCGTGGCTGTTGGGTCACATGGAGGAATCAGGGTTTGGCCTTAGAAGCAGAGATATGGGGGGTTTTCCACTGCGAAACTTTCATTGTGTGGGGGGTGGGACACAGAAGGGTTGTTTGCCTAGGGACGCATCTGCCTTGCCAAATGCCACCGTGCTCAGCAAATTCTCTCCCAAACGGTTCATGAGCTGCTGTGCCCCCCAAAACTCCCTTGCGCGCCTGTCTTTTGTGCCCCTCGCCTGCAGGATGAGTCCAAGCCTCCGTACTCCTACGCCCAGCTGATTGTCCAAGCTATCTCGTCGGCCCAGGACCGGCAGCTAACACTAAGTGGCATCTATGCCCACATCACCAAGCATTACCCGTATTACAGGACGGCGGATAAAGGCTGGCAGGTGAGCAAGCGCCTTGCGCGGGGGGGGGGGGTCTGCCGAGGTGGAGCTCTCGGTCTCGCTCAGTTGATTAAAAAAAAACAACCCTAAATTAAATCCACCGCTTTGCTTTGGGGTCGTCATCCTCCTCCTGCCTCTTTCTCCCTGCAGAATTCCATTCGGCACAACCTTTCCTTGAACCGCTATTTTATTAAAGTCCCGCGTTCCCAGGAGGAGCCTGGGAAGGGGTCGTTCTGGAGGATAGACCCTCCCTCGGAAGGCAAACTGGTGGAGCAGGCCTTCCGGAAACGGAGGCAGAGGGGGGTGTCCTGCTTCCGAACTCCCTTTGGGCCTCTCTCGTCCCGGTAAGTTGTTGTTGTTGTTGTTGTTGTTGTTGTTGTTGTCCCGTCTTTTCCTCTGACACGGGGACTCAAGGTGGCTTAGAGATAAAATAGGAACAGCTAAAAACATTGGGGGGGGGGAAGGCAGTCAATAAAAAGCAGTTAAACATCAATAGAATTTAATAATAATAATAATTTATTATTTATACCCCACCCATCTGGCTGGGCTTCCCCAGCCACTCTGTGCAGCTTCCAACAAATTATTAAAATACAATTAAACATTAAAAGCTTCCCTAAACAGGGCTGCCTTCAGATGTCTTCTAAAAGTCTGGTAGTTGTTTTCCTCTTTGACATCTGGTGGGAGGGCGTTCCACAGGGCGGGTGCCACTACCGAGAAGGCCCTCTGCCTGGTTCCCTGTAACTTGGCTTCTCGCAGCGAGGGAACCGCCAGAAGGCCCTCGGAGCTGGACCTCAGTGTCTGGGTAAAGCTCTTGTGTGATCTGTTAAAACGTACAGATGAAAAGCATCATAGCGCTAGCACTGTCATTAGAAACACTCAGTTCCCAAAAGCTTGTTGGAATCAGAAAGGTTTTCACCTGCTGGCAGAAGGACAACAAGGAGGGAGCCAGTCTGGCTTCCGCAGAGAGCGAGTTCCAGAATCTGGAAGCAGCCACCACCAAGAAGGCCCCCACGTCCTTTTTATTATTATTTTTTAGCACATTAACAGCTCAAACTTTGGTGTCTGGCCAGCATGCCCCAAACTGGTGCTTGCCACGTGTAAGTGCGCTAAAATTCCCATCATCCCCGGCTGCTGTGCTTAAGGAAGGTGGGCCTTAGCTTTGAATATTCCTTCAGGTGAAACAGGGGGCATTAAGTTGCAAAACTTAGCAACTGTGGTCACGGTGAGGACTGGAACCTTGGCTTTGTATAGTAAACGGGCAAGGTTCTACAGGGCGCTGTGATTCTGGTTGCGTGATTCACACCATCGCCAGACCCACACAAATGAAGGAAAATCTGACACGTCCTGTCTAGTCCAGCGGCCAGCTCTCCTAATAATAATAATAATAAATTTATACCCCGCCCATCTGGCTGGGTTTCCCCAGCCACTCTGGGCGGCTTCCAACAAAACATACATTAAAACACCAGGCATTAAAAGCTTCCCTAAACAGGGCTGCCTTCAGATGTCTTCTAAACATCAGGTAGTTGTTTTATTTCCTTGACATCTGATGGGAGGGCGTTCCACAGGGCGGGCGCCACCACTGTGAAGGCCCTCTGCCTGGTTGCCTGTAACTTCACTTCTCGCAGGGAGGGAACGGCCAGAAGGCCCTCGGAGCTGGACCTCAGTGTCCGGGCAGAACGATGGGGGTGGAGACGTTCCTTCAGGTATACTAGTGCCCATCTGAGCCTCCCGCTGCCCTCGCCTTTGGCTCACTGCCTTCTTGCCTTCCAGGAGTGCCCCTGCGTCTCCGACTCACCCTGGCCTGCTGTCCCCCCACACCAGTGGCCTACAGACCCCAGAGTGCCTGTCCAGGGAGGGGTCACCCATTCCGCACGACCACGACTTCGGCTCCAAATTAGCCTCTGTCCCAGAGTATCGGTATTCGCAGAGCGCCCCCGGTGAGTAAATTGCGGCGTTTCTTTGCGGGAGAGAAGAAATTACATTATTTGGTGCGGCAGAACCTGACCTTGGGAACTCCCCGCCTCTTGACCTCAGGCAGACGCCTTCCTTGTATAGGCAACCCAAGATTTGCGGGGGGGGGGGGCAAAATGATTCTAGCAGGCACCGAAAAGAGTACAAGCTGTGACCATTTCGCAAGCTTTCAATTGATGTGCAGATCATTTTGGACTCAGAAGAGGGTGGGCTTACGCACGCAGGGATCAGGAACGCCCCCCCCCCGGAAAGATAATTTAATGAAGAATGCAATGCAATAACTTTTATGAAGGATTATTTATTGCAACAGCAGTCCTAAAGAAGAAACGTGAAACACAGGAAAAATGAGATATACAGGTTAAATTGCCATGTTGGCACTTTGCGATAAATAAGTGGGTTTGGGGTTGCAGTTTGGGCACTCGGCCTATAAAAGGTTCGCCATCACCGTCTCAGAGTCATTTTGCTGCAGCGGACAGGAGTTTTTTTACTTTACCTGGGCGCTGGTGCCCTCGAGGTGGAAGCCCCTCTCCTATTCCAATTCCCCTTTCCCTTCTCTTTCCAGGCTCGCCCGTGAGTGCCCAGCCGGTGATCATGGCCCTCCCTCCGCGGCCCTCGGCCCTCGTGGCCAAGCCGGTGGCCTACATGCCAGCCTCCCTCGTGACCTCTCAGCAGCCTTCGGGCCACGCCATCCACGTCGTCCAGCAGGCCCCCACGGTCACCATGGTCAGGGTGGTGACCACCTCGGCCAGCTCGGCCAATGGCTACATACTGACCAACCAGGTGCCGGCCGCGGGCGCCCACGAAGCAGCAGGGGCCGTCTTGGACCTGGCTGGTGAGCCCAGAGGTAGTGTGGCACTCCTGGTGGGGTGCGGGTTCCCCAGGGGGAACGCTTTTGCCTATCCTTTTGCAAACGGCTTTGGTAAACTCAAAAAAAAACCCCAGGAGATTCAGCTTGTGCCTTCATTATACGCCTTTAGGTGCCAGGTGAAAACCTTCCTGTTTAGCCAGGCCTTTGGCTGGTTGGCATCTGATGCCCTTTTAAAATTAATGAAGTACCCAATCCATCTGTCAGCTGAGAGATTTAAATATGTGAACAAGGCTGCCCTCACGTATTGGGCAAACCAGTAAGGAGTGGAGTCCATCTTCAAGCGTGTGGGCAAGCGCTCTTCATAAGAGATTTAATGATAGCATCCTTCAACTGTAGCATATAGACTGGAAACACAGAGCTGTAGAGGCTTTGCTCCATTTGACATTTGTGCTACAAGTCATCAATAATAATAATAATAATAATAATAATTTCATTTATCTACCACTTATATGCCAAAGTGGCTTCTAGGTGATTTACAACTGTACATAGGGACACGGGTGGCACTGTGTTCTAAACCACTGAGCCTGGGGCTTGCCGATCAAAAGGTCGGTGGTTCGAATCCCCGCGACGCGGTGAGCTCCCGTTGCTCTGTCCCTGTTCCTGCCAACCTAGCAGTTTGAAAGCACGCCGGTGCAAGTAGATAAATAGGTACCGCTGCGGCGGGAAGGTAAAGGGCGTTTCCGTGCGCTCTGGTTTCCATCACGGTGTCCCGTTGCGCCAGAAGCGGTTTAGTCCTGCTGGCCACATGACCCGGAAAGCTGTCTGTGGACAAACGCCGGCTCCCTCGACCTGAAAGCGAGATGAGCGCCGCAACCCCATAGTCACCTTTGGCTGGACTTAGCTGTCCAGGGGTCCTTTACCTTTTTACCTTTTTTTACCCCGGTAAAATCAGTCCGTTATGAAAATGCACAATAGCATTGAGACCTCCTTAATTAAAAGAAGCGAGAAAGAAGCTTAACTGCTAAAACAATCAGATCGGAAGTTCATTCCAAGGAAACGCTGGCCTGGACTGGTGTGTCTTCAGGAAGCAGCTCTGACGTCTGCCTCTCAGGGAGACCCTGGTATTTAATACAGAATAGATCGGATGAATAATTAACCAAAGGCAAAACTGCAGAGCTGTAAATCCAGTCATCTCAAAGCATTATTACATCACATAAATTTAGTTGTCCAAATAACTCTGTGTTGTCTCGAGCAGCCAGGTGATTTTGCTGCTGCTCTGACAGATAGCCCAAAGTCAGGCCTTTCTGTTTCCACGGGGGCTAAGAAAGCAAGCAAATAAATAAGATGTCCTCTGGAATCAATCCGTGTTCATTTCACTGGAGCTCGGAAAGGAGAACTTTTACTGCAGCGAGATGAGGGGGTGAGGAATGCCCTCTGTTTCTCCGTTCCCTGCAGAGGCACTAGTGGAAATTGCTGGGGTCGCTGAAAATAATATTTCTGTGCCGCTCATCCAGAGGAAGTGAGTAAGAAGCGAAACAGGGTGGAGGAAACAGGCCCCTGAGGGTGCGGGGACAATTCAACACAATTCTCTGACTCTGAATGAACAGTCAGGTTGACAACTGATTCTTTCTTTTCAGGGATGGATGAGAAGCCAACCATTGCGTTTGCTGCAATCCCCACTGCCAGCCGAGTTATTCAAACAGTGGCCAGTCAGATGGCCCAGGGCGTCCCGGGGCAAACAGTCACCATCCTCCAGCAAGCAGCGCCCATGACCATCGGGCAACACCAGCTGCCCGTCCGGGCAGTGACGCAGAACGGGAAGCACGCCGTGCCCACCAACAGCCTATCTGGCAGCGCTTACGGTAGGCCACCCTTCCCTCTTCTCTCCATTGCCTTGGTGCCCCTGGGGTTACCGGGACGAACCCCGGGCAGCTGTCTTCAGGCCCCGAGGTCTGGGCTGCACTCTTCAGCCACAGAAGCGATACTGGGAGAAGCGCCTCTTCCTGTCTCATCCTGCCCGCTCCCGAGATCAGCAGGAGAAGCTCTGCCGGAGGCCCTACGTGAGCCTCTTGGGACAGGGCCTTTTCTGCTGTGGCACCCCGGCTCTGGAAAAGCCGCAGCATATCGCCTCCGACAGTTGAGGCAGAGCATAGCCATTATGGCTAGCGGCCATCGATAGCCCTCTCCTCCTCCATGAATTTGCCCAGTTCTTTTTTAAAGCTATCCAGGTTGGTGGCCGTCCCTGCGGAAGTGAGTTCCATAGATTTAACTGTGAAGAAGTGCTTTCTTTTCTGGGCCCTGAATCTCCCAACCTTCAGCTCCATTGGGTTTCCACAAGTTCTAGTTTTAGGAAAGAGGGAGGAAAACATTTCTCTATCCACTTTCTGCACACCGCAAATAATTTTATAAACTTCCATCAAGTCTCTCATCTTACTTGCCTTTTTCTAATAAACCGCAGCCTTTGCCAACCCTACAATCTCCTTTTTGAGGCAAGGCAACCAGACCTGGACATAGTATTGCAAATGCGGACGACCCATAGATTTTTGGAACCGCATTATGACCCTAGCGGTTTTCTTCCAGTAACCAACGCTGCGTCAACATCGCCCTTGAGCTCTGCATTGTCCCCTTGGCCTCCTTCCTGGCTGCTCACCTGCAGTCCAGACCCGACGGGAATATATGTGACATTAAGATCCTTTTCCTTGACGTGCACCATCAATTTGCACGCTCTGACATGGAGTTGCATTTCCCATTTTCCCACCCATTTGCTCAGATTGGAGAGGACCCTTTGGAGATCTTCGTAATGACCCTTAACAATTCGTGTCACGGTGATTGGTTTTAGGGTCCCCGTCCCCCCCGCAAGTGCCACGTCGGCTTAGCGGAAGGGTTAATAATAATAATAATAATAATAATAATAATTAATATTTATACCCTGCCCATCTGGTTGGGTTTCCCCAGCCACTCTGGGCGGCTTCCAACAAAAGATTAAAATATAATAGTCCTTCAGATATTAAAAGCTTCCCTAAACAGGACTGCCTTCAAATGTCTCCTAAAAGTCTGGTAGTTGTTTATTTCCTTGACATCTGACAAGAGGGCGTTCCACAGGGTGGGCGCCACCCACCGAGAAGGCCCTCTGCCTGGTTCCCTGTAACCTCACTTCTCGCAGTGAGGGAACCGCCAGAAGGCCCTCAGCGCTAGACCTCAGTGTCCGGGCTGAACGATGGGGGTGGAGACGCTCCTTCAGGTATACAGGACCGAGGCCGTTTAGGGCTTTCGAGGTCAGCACCAACACTTTGAATTGTGCTCGGAAACGTACTGGGAGCCAATGTAGATCTCTCAGGACCGGTGTAATGTGGTCCCGGCGGCCGCTCCCAGTCACCAGTCTAGCTGCCGCATTCTGGATTAATTGCAGTTTCCAGGTCACCTTCAAAGGTAGCCCCACGTAGAGCGCATTGCAGTAGTCCAAGCGGGAGATAACTAGAGCATGCACCACTCTGGCGAGACAGTCTGCGGGCAGGTAGGGTCTCAGCCTGTTGGACTCGTGGTTCCGGCCTGTGTTTCTGTCCTTCTGACGCTGCAGCCTCTTTGTTTTCCAAATAAGAGGAAAGCTGGCCAATTCACATTTTCGCCTCCGCCGCACAACGTGCGCTGGTAACAAGATTTTAAAAAGCAAAGCCTGCCAACAGCCCCTCTGCTGTCCAACGAGGCCTGATGGAAGCGTCGGGCACCAGGTAATTGCCTGGAATTACTTCAGCAAGCCGAAAGTGGTGATTAGCAAATCTCCATCGAGAAGCACCCGTTCCGCTGCGAGAGGGAAGGTGACTCTCTGGGCCGAAGATTAAAGAGACTGTTTCTCTTCCCTTTTGCACCACTGAGAAATTAATTCCCCTCTTAACAATGAAATCCTAACAACCTTCGCCCAGAAGTGGGCCCCGCTGATTTTAACACCACTTGGCTGGCAGATAAGTATTGTTAATTACATTGATGTTCGCTTATCTGTGCCGTGGGATTGCGCTCTCTCAGGGCTTTAATTCTGCTCATCAGGACAAGTCCCTATTCTCCTAGGGCACCTTCTTTTCGAGAAATTGGTTTGGTAGGGCCTTTTTGGTGGTAGCTCCACATTTTGCTGCCCAAGGGAAGAACAATAAATAATTAATAATAATTAACAATTGACTTAATATGAGGGTTGGATGAACAATCCATATAGTTTAGTGTTGGTTAAGACAGTGCTGTTAAGAGGTGCCAGAAGTGAGTTCTGGCGAGTTCTAGCGGGGGGGGGAGCCCTGGGTTAACTCTTCTTTTGCTTTGTGTTCATGTACTTAAGCTTAGGGACGCGGGTGGCACTGTGGTCTAAACCACTGAGCCTAGGGCTTGCCGATCAGAAGGTCGGCGGTTCGAATCCCCGCGATGGGGTGAGCTCCCGTTGCTCGGTCCCAGCTCCTGCCCACCTAGCAGTTCAAAAGCACGTCAAGTCCAAGTAGATAAATAGGTACCACTGCAGCGGGAAGGTAAACTGCGTTTCCATGCGCTGCTCTGGTTCGCCAGAAGCGGCTTTGTCATGCTGGCCACATGACCCGGAAGCTGTATGCCGGCTCTCGGCCAATAAAGCGAGATGAGTGCCTCAACCCTAGAGTTGTCAGGGGTCCCTTTATTTATTAGAAATAGACATACTTTATTGTCACTGTACCACATGTTTACAGTGAGATTAAACGAGCCCCCCCACACACAATCTTTCAGTCTTTGTTACACTCTATGTGCTGTCGTACAACCACCGACTCCGAACGTCAGCTGCAATGTTGCTGCCTTCCATTCAGCAGCCTCACGGCCCACGGGTGGAAACTGTTCTTTAACCTGTTGGTGCGGCTTATCATGCTTCTATATCTCGGGCAGGAGATTAAAAAGGTGCTGGCCAGGGTGTGAGTCATCCCTGAGAATGTTCCTCGCTCTTCTGAGGCAACGGTCTTCTACAGCAGTCATAAAGAAGAAACGTGAAACACACAGGGAAAATGAGATATCCAGGTTAAATTGCAGAGTTGGCACTTTGCGATAAGTATGTGGGTTTTGGGTTGCAGTTTGGGCACTCGGTCTCTAAAAGGTTCGCCATCACTGTTCTAAGTGAACTCCATTCCTCCACCCAGCTTACAAGAAAGGGATAGAAGACGCAACGACAATATGTCGAGATGGTTCTAAACGTGTCTCGGGCGTTTACAAAACCGGCATCGGCGAAGCTAACGCCCTTCTTCCCCTCTCTCTCTCTATCCCTCTTTCCTCCTCCAGCCCTCACAAATCCGCTGCAGCTGCTGGCTGCCCAGGCCAGTTCCTCCACTCCGGCCGTGGTCAGCCAGGCAGCTGCGGAGGCCGCGACGAAAGAGGACCCTCCTGGCGAGCCGGATGTCAAGAGGCCCCGGGTGGAGGAGCTGAGGGGGGCGGCAGCGGCTGCCTTGGGCGGCGTCATCACTTCCACGCCTCCACAACGACAGGCGGCCGGCGAATAAGGAAACCGGGATGCTCTGGAAGAGGCGCAGCGCACGACCTTTGTGGGATTGTCTTCTTCTTCTTCTTCTACGGAAAGAAGGGGGGGGAACTACATCTGTAACACCTTTGACCTTTTTGGGGTGGTTGTTTTTTTAAAAGTTCCTTTCCGAAAGATGAGATTTTAACAGGACAGGACGGCGGTTCTTAAGAGTCCCGAGGTGCCAAATTGAACGGCCGAAACCTCCAGCTACCCAGAAGTCTGCTTCGCCTTTTACTCTGGAGATCTTTTCTCTCTCTACCCCTAACCCCAACCCCCAGGCCTCCTTTTTAGATTAAACAAAAACAAATACAGACAATTTGATTGTACCAACTGCTGGGGTTCGCCCCCTCCCTTCCTCCCCCCGTTAATTTTCTTCCCTTTCCCTCAAATATTGGGCTTTGTATGTGAGCATATTAAATGCAGGACGGAGGCACGTGTGGTTCCGGAGAGGGCTGGGGCAGGTTGTGATCTCCAAAGATTACTTCTGCCTCTTTCTGGATATGTATGCACACACACATACACACACACAGAAATGTGCCTCCTCCCCCCCCCCCCTGAGCTTTGAAACCTGAAATCCAGAGGATACCCAACTGTGGGAGGGGCTTTGCAAAAAGTTAGACGTTGCAGGCTATATCGGCCGGTATCCCCAGGAACGGCCGCGGGGGCCTGTTCATTTCTTCCCACCAGCGCTAAGCCATACTCTGACATCGTGTTGCTGCACACAGCGTTCTTCCCCATCTCCCCCCCCCCTCCAAAAAAAAAGAATCTGCTCCAGCCAAGGGACTAAGAAACTGGCAGCACGGAGATGCCGGGATACCGGTTCAAGTCAGCTGGGTAGCTCAGTTAGTTAGAGCGTGGTGCTGATAACAACGCTAAGGTTGCAGGTTCGATCCCCATAACTGACACCTCTGCATATTCCTGCGTTGGGCTGGAGGATCCTCCAGAATCTATGATTCCATGCTCAAAACATTTGCTGGGTTGGAATAAGTGGGGCTGCATTTTTGGCATCTACATCAGGCATAGGCAAACTATGTTTGGGACTACAGTTCCCATCATCCCTGACCACTGGTCCTGTTAGCTAGGGACGATGAGAATTGTAGTCCCAAAACATCTGGAGGGCTGGAGTTTGCCTACGCCTGATCTACGGCGATGTCTAGTTCCAGGCTTGATTTAACACGGTGCAAATTCAGGGAGGGAAAGAGCTGTGCGTGGCTACAGCCTCCGTGGATCTGCTGTGAATCCCAGTAGCTGGAAACCACAGGAGGGGAGAGTTGCTCTTGCAGGGTTCCTGCAGGCATGCTGGAACTGGCCTGATCCAGCAGACTCGTCTTACATAACAACCTACCCTGTTTCCCCCTTTTTAATACGTAGTCATAAAGTAAGCCATGGCAGGGTATTTTTACCTTTGTGAGAAGTAAGACGTACCCCAAAAGTAAGCCATGGTGCCGCCATTGTTCCCGTCGCCTCCTCAGCCCCTCCTGCTTAGCGCGCAGGGAGAGGCGGGGGGGGGGGGGAAACGCGCCTCTTGCGGAGTTCTGCCCCGCCTGCTCAGCGCGCAGGGGGAGGCTGTGCCGTACCACACTGACGTAATAAAAATAAGACATCCCCCGAAAATAAGCCACCCTGTGTTTTTTTGAGGAAAATAAATTATAAGGCGGTGTCTTAAAAAGGGGGAAAGACGGTAGGCAGGGCTTTGATGGGTCGGGATTTGTCAAGAGGAGGTAACCAGCTGGGACCTTTTGGTGCCATTCCTGTTCATCGAGCCTGAGAGAGGGAGAAAGACCGGAATGGAATAACCGTTCACCTTTAGAGCTGGCGCTGCCCCATCGCTCGCCACACCTTAAGAGCCCAGATTGTGCGCTAAGAGGACCGGACTCCCATCTCAGGTAGCTTCTTTTGCTTCTGCTGGAGAAGACGGGTCTGGAGAGAGCTGGGTTCAAATTCCTTCTCAGCCATGCTGCTCTCTGGGTGGCCAGATCAGTCACGCCTAACGACCCTGCGAGGTAGGTTGGGTGGCAAGGAAAGGGGGAGGGGGGTTGGAGAGAACGACAAGCGCAGCCTCAGGCTCCTTGGAGGAAGAGCAGGATAAAAATGTGCACGGCTCCTCATTGGATCTCGTGAGAGACAGCGGTGGTGTAGTGGTTAGAGTGTGGGACTAGAGCCCGGCCGAGACCAGGGTCCAAATCCTCACACAGCGAACCTCTCTGGGTGTGACCTTGTGAGGGCCAGTCCCCGCCTCGCCTACCTCACAGGGCTGTTGTGGGGATTAAATCAGGAGGGGGAGAACCACCTGTGCCACTTTTGAGCTCCTTGGGGAAAACGGTGGAATTATAAATGAAATAAATAAATAAATATGATTCCTGCCCCCGCGTCCCGTGGGTGAAGGTTAAGACATCAACCGCTCGGCACTCATTAGGGTTTCTTCGTAACCGCAGGACTTGAAATGCGGTTTCAGAGCCCAAATTAAAGTAAATATTGCTCGGTGCTGAGCTTGGCAGAGGGAGGTGGAGGTGGCGTAAGGACCATGACCCCATGGGTTCCTTCAAGCCATTATTTCCCTGTTTGCAGGCCCTTATTTAGAAAGGCAGGCCTAAAATGTAAGCGTGTTTGTAAATCCAGCCATGCTTATAAATTTCTCCAAATTTTTAAGCATTGCAACACCTCTTTGAACATTTCCCTGCATGTTTTTTTTGGGGGGGGGTCCGTGCACACACACACACACACCATTTGTAGGGCTTGTTCACCCGTCGCGGTAAACCATAGTTAATGGTTTGCCATGAGCAGGGGCTGATCTTCATCATTTTGCTCCTAACCCCCAGGAGAGAACAAGCCCTGGCTTAGCATGACATAGGACAGCGATGTCCCAACAGATCGATCGCAATCTACTGGTAGATCCCTGGGAGGTTTTGGTAGATCACTGTCGATCGCTGGGTCCCTTTCCTTAGCGTTGGTAAAATAGAATCATGGCCCCGCCCTGCCCTCCATTGTTGCACGAGTCGCAGAAAGGAAGACGGAGTTTACTCAGGCTGTTTGTTTCCCCAGCGATCTGTTGGTGCGTGGCTGTTCCCCTTTTTCCTTAAAAATGGGCAACACTATAGCCTTGAGCTCCCCAAAATTGGGAATTTTCTCCTCCCTAAAAAAAGCTCAACAACTTTGCCCTGAGTAGATCACAGCCTCTTGGAAGTTGGCCACCCCTGACATAGGATATCGGAGAGAGACCCCCCTCCTTCCCTCTCAGGTGTTTAGATTGGCAGGTGGCACTCTCTTGGTCGTCCCGCCCCTCTCAGAAGTTTGGGGGTAGCAGTGACAACAGGGCCTTCTCTCTAGTGGCCCCTAAGCTTTTCATCTCCCTCTGCACAGCTTTTTGCAGCTGACAAATAACGCACCTCTTTCTCCTGAACTTTTGACACCCAAGGTGTGTGTTTTCGGGACCCATCCTATTCCTGGGACCGTAAAAATTTTTTACCTGTTACCAATACGGAATTGGTAATTGTTGCAACCTGCCCTGGGACCTGCTAGCAAAGGGCTAATAATAATGATGATGATGATGATAATGTCTAAACCAGGACCTGCAGCTTATTTCCTCCTGATGCTAGTGGAAAGGGGACAAGCAACCAAGCCAGGCACATTCCTTACCTGTGGTTTACTGTGATGTGCGAAGGGCGGCAATAAATTTTTATTCATGAAAACAGTCCCAGTAAATCTCTCGGCTGTAGTGGGAGAAGGGCAGTCTCTTAGCTCTGTATAACAACTGATAGTTTGAATTACAGGTAGATAGCCGTGTTGGTCTGTTACAGTCAAAACAAAATTAAAAAATTCCTTCCAGTAGCACCTTAGAGACCACCTAAGTTTGTTCTTGGTATGAGCTTTTGTGTGCATGCACACTTCTTCAGATACACTGAAACAGAAGTCACCAGACCCTTATATATAGTGAGAGGTTGGGGAGGGGTATTACTCAGAGGGGTGGTGGGAATGGGTGATAGGCTGATAGCTGAGGTGAACCTGTTGACGCCTGTTAACGACTGCAATTAGTCTTACAGGAATATAAGGGTCTGGTGACTTCTGTTTCAGTGTATCTGAAGAAGTGTGCATGCACACGAAAGCTCATACCAAGAACAAACTTAGTTGGTCTCTAAGGTGCTACTGGAATGAATTTTTTTATTTTGTTTTGATAGTTTGAAGTTATTCTGAAGGAGAAATCGAGTTAGGAGGCGAGAGAGAACAGAAATAAGGTTGCGAGACAGAGAGAGACCTGCTCTCTGCATGAGAAAGTTGGCTTGCCATTGGAATTTTTAGAAAAAGAATTGATCACTTGCTTCCCTCTGGAAGTTCTAAGCAAAATCTGCATGCACACCCCCCACCAGAAATCAGTTGGGAGAAAAAGATCTTAATATGAACTATTAATTTTGGAGGTCCTTTCATCCGGTCCCGTCTCCTATGCAAGCAGAAATTCTGCCCTTGTCTAAAATAAAGGAAGGAAGTGTCTCTACTGTGTTACTGGAGGAATGAGAGCGTTGCGCTGCAGGTGCCCAAACTTGTAGAAAAGGGTGAACATGCGAGGAGGAGGAGGATCACGGACACCTGCCGGGGTTCGCATTGTTTGGAAGCAAAACCCAGCTTGAGTAAGGAAATAGGACAGACCTTTGTTGTTCTCCAGAGACAATCGGCTGCACGCCTGCCTGCCTGCCTGCTTGCCTACCTTCGCATGCAAACACGGAGGCCTTTTGTTAAATATCCTAGTCCAGCTGCCCACTTTCTGCGGGGACGCCCTGGGCTTCCTTGGGCAGGGGGGCTGTGTGGCGCAGTGTGAAGTGGATTAAATCTCAGGCACTTTGATCCAATGTGGGCCAAAGGGATGGGGCCTGCTCAGCTTGGGGAGTGTGGATTTGAGACTCCCCTAAGAAACGGGGGGGGGGTAATCTCCCTCCCTCCTCTTCTGGGTTTGCATTCTTGTTTTCTTCCTTGCACACTGTAATGAATTTGAGAGCCCAGGCAAACATCCCTCCCCCCCCAAAAAAAACCCCAACTTCTGTACTTCTGACCTATTTGATATTTTAAAGTCACTTTTTCTGTTTGGAAAACAGCATTTCAGCAGCCTTGGGTGGAGTTGAGGATCTTATCATTTGGATCCCATGTAGCAAGAGACTGCAGAAGCAGAAACATTGCTATGGTTGTAGGACCGAGGTCTCATCCACACTTAACCTTGCTTCATATTTCTAGGCACAGGTCTGAGCTATCCAGGTCTGTGTCCCAAGTGCTTTTTAGTTTTAGTTTTTATTTTGCCCCCGTGCTTTCTCCACGAAGATTCGCTCTTTACCACAATTACCGGTACGTAGAAAATCTGAATTGCTGTTTGTTCCGGTTCAGCAGTAAAGAACAGCTTTTACTGGGAAAAGCAGTGGGATTTTTTTTTATAATAAAAGCTCGGACACAGACCAGGAAAGCATGGACCTGTGTCTAGAAATTGTGGGGCAGGAAGTAAGTGTGGAGGAGCCCTGACATCAGACTCTGGTTTGTGTGCCTTCTGAATCCAGGGGTAAGGTAAAGGTAAAGGGACCCCTGACCATTAGGTCCAGTTGCGGACCACTCGAGTTGTGTGCTCATCTCGCTCTATAGGCCGAGGGAGCTGGCGTACAGCTTCCGGGTCGTGGCCAGCAGGACTAAGCCGCTTCTGGCGAACCAGAGCAGCGCATGGAAACGCCATTTACCTTTCCGCTGGAGCGGTACCTATTTATCTACTTGCACTTTGACGTGCTTTCGAACTGCTAGGTGGGCAGGAGCTGGGATCGAGCAACGGGAGCTCACCCCGTCGCGGGGATTCGAAACGCCGACCTTCTGATCGGCAAGCCCTAGGCTCTGTGGTTTAGACCACAGCGCCACCCGCGTCCCAATAGGGGTAACTTACCTTAGGCCAAAATATGTCCCCGATGTCTCCTATTGTAGGGTTGCTGTAAGGCAGCAAGGGAAAGGCACCCCCAAGTTTTCCTGCAGATTCCCAGCGGTATCCTTTCCGCCTTGCTTTGGCAGTGGTGATGGCTTGATGTTGCAGAGGCTTCTTCTAAGACGTATCATCGCCAGCCCTTGCCAAAGCCTGATGGATTTCACCACTGGGCGCTGGGAGAGCCATCAGCCTTGAAGGTGGACGTTCAGGTTGTTGGAGAGGAGAGATGAATCCAGCCCCATGGGACACGACCCACTAGTAAATTCTCCGTTGCAACCCCCTGTTGAGTGCTCTTGCCCAACTCCCGTTGAAAACTTCCTGGTGACTTGCACCCCATTTTAAATGAGCGGGATACAGAGCGCTGCTTCCTGAATTTCTCACCTCAAACACCCAAATTTCCAGCGCTGGAACTGGGAGTGACACCCCTAACCTGGCCTCCTTTACCTGCTGTCAGACCACAGCTCCCATAACTCCTTGGCCAACCTGGCGGGTTGGAATCGCCAGAATATACAGAGGGCAACGCTTTGGGGAAGGCTGCCTCAGGATATGCCAAGACACTCTCGTGGCTGTGTGCGATTCCTGCATTGCAGGGAGTTGGGAATAGATGACCAAAACTCATTTTATGTTGCAGGGGAAGATGCATAACAATGCACAATAAAACTAGTCCAAGGAAGCTTGCTTGCAGCTCCCGATCTCAAAGGGCTACCCTCGAATTCCAAGTCTTGCTTTCCTGTTATACAGTATGTGCCGTGCATCCGCGAAGCCTTAAGCGTGTGGGATTTGAACTACCCTGCCCCTTCTTTGTGCTCAGGTTTGCCCTGCTCCGAGCTGGCATTTGCAGCATCCTTTGCATACGCGTCAAGCTTGCAGAGGTGCATTCGGTTACCCAGACTTGCAGATGAACATACACCTGCTCACCTGCGGCAAGTAGCAATCTCACCAGGCAAAGGAACTGGCGGGTAGCTCAGTTGGTTAGAGTGTGGTGTTGCTAATGTCAAGGTTGCAGGTTCAATTCCCGTAAGGGGAAGCTGCATTGCAGGGGGTGGGACTAGATGACTCTTGGGGGCCCTTCCAACTGTATGATTCTATGTCTATGGAGCTCGGGGGGGGGTTATGTTCCTTTAGGTCAGGGGTCAGCAACCTTTTTCAGCCGTGGGCTGGTCCACCGTCCCTCAGACCATGTGGTGGCCGGACTATATTTTTTGGGGGGGGGGGAGAATGAATTCCTATGCCCCACAAATAATCCAGAGATGCATTTTAAATAAAAGCACATATTCTACTCATGTAAAAACACCAGGCAGGCCCCACAAATAACCCAGAGATGCCTTTAAATAAAAGGACACATTCTATTCATGTAAAAAACACACTGATTCCCAGACCGTCCATGGGCCGGATTGAGAAGGCGATTGGGCCACATCCGGCCCACGGGCCTTAGGTTGCCTACCCCTGCTTTAGGTCATAAATGACTGGTGCCCATGCATGCATGGAGAAAAGGGGGGGGATGAAAATGGTTGTGGCCTCCTGCTTTTCGACAGCTTTCATAGAATCCTAGAATGTTGGGAGTTGGAAGGGACCCCAAAGGCTCATCTAATCGAACCCGCTTTGCAAGTTTAAACTGCCCTGCTGGCTTGAGTGTAGCTTGGCTGGGCAGTCTTGAGACGAATGCTAAGGACACGAAAGCACAACGGATTTCTAGGGTTCTGAATCTCCAGCCATGCTGCCCATTGGGAGATGGAAAGAATGGAGACCTTGAGCAATGCAAGCAGTCCTCTCTTAACATTCGAGTGCCAAGTAGGTTTTCTGGACAGCAAGTTCCATGGCTTTCAGGGCACCCCGGACTGATGGAGACGTGGTTCTGGGTGGAGCAAGAAGAACCTAACCAGTGCAGCATTGCACGGGCCAGACACCTGATTCCACAGAACTGTAGAGTTGGAAGGGCCCCCAAGAGTCATCTAGTCCAACCCCCTCCTGCAGTGCAGGAATCAAAACCGGGTGCAGAGTGATAGCAAAGGCTGGGGGGACGGGACCACATTGGCATACTAACATGGCCCATGCAGCAACTGAGATGCTTGTGGGTCTCTGTGGGCACTTCGTCGCCCACCCAGCATTACGTAAGAAGACAGGGCTTGCTTCCTAGTGCCATCCTGGGACCATCAACAAAAGGAGTGGGTTTTAGTGGTAGTTCTTGGACAAGCCTAGGACAGCAGTAAAGGCCATGTGCTAATATCTGATTATTATTATTATTATTATTATTATTATTATTTATTTGTACCCCGCCCATCTGGCCAGGTCCCCCCAGCCACTCTGGGCGGCTTCCAACAAACATTAAAATACATCAAAATGTCACAGATTAAAAACTTTTCACAGTATAATGATAATAATAATAATAATTTATTTATACCCCGCCCATCTGGCTGGGTTTCCCAGCCACTCTGGGCGGCTTCCAACAGAACATTAAAATACAATAATCTGTTAAACATTAAAAGCCTCCCTAAACAGGGCTGCCTTCAGGTATTTTCTAAATGTCATGTAGTTGTTTATCTCTTTGACCTCTGATGGGAGGGCATTCCACAGGGCGGGCGCCACCACCGAGAAGGCCCTCTGCCTGGTTCCCTGTAGCTTTGCTTCTCGCAGGGAGGGAACTGCCAGAAGGCCCTCGGCGCTAGATTTAAAATTTAGGTTACTTTTGATACAGGTTGGGGGCCTTTCATTTTAGTGGTGAAATCACCCACTCAGCCCTTGGCACAACAGAATTCTTTCTCGCCTTTAGGTAAGACCTAATACACAGGCCACTCTCTTAATTAAACCCATTGGATGGTTCAAGAAAGTATGTTTTCTCTCCTAAGGCAGGCTTTGTGTTAAACTCCATGAAGGCAGAAGGGGCCCTGCGGGGTTAAGTATTTCGAGAGTGTCTGTCTGTCTCAGCAGAGAGTCTTGCACACTTGCAGACTCGTGACAGAGCCATCCCCATCTTGGTGCCCTCAGATGTTTTACACTGCAGCGCCAAGCAGCTTGGCTGCAGTTGCTGGGACTGGTAGAATGGGGTGGTCCAAAACATCTGGAGAACACCTGGATGAAAAAGGCTGGCACCAACTTCCACAGACCAGCCCCTAAGCAGGTGGCCTCTAGTCCATGAAAACTTAGGCCACAATAAACATATTGGCCATTAATGTGCCACAACAAGACCCTCCATTGTTTTGACGATCGCACATCTCTACACCAGCCCTTCCCCGACCTGTTTTGAGGTTTCGCAATGCAACTCCCGTCAGCCGCAACATCATTTGTAGGAACTCAGTCATTTAGCATGGCAGCACTTACACTCTGGAACTCCCTGCCTCATGATATCAAGCAAGGCGCTTTCGCTGTATCCGTTTTGGCTGCAAACATTCTTGTTTGCCTCCCCAGGCGCTTGGGAAGTTGGTGTGAGAATTGTAACCTGTTTTAGTATTTTCACTTTTTGTATGTTTTAAACCGTTGCTGCAATTTTTCCCCTGACGATTTTATTGTTTTGCAGTTTTGTAAGCCACTTCGAGGCAGTTGTTTCTTTTTACAATCAAGCGGTGCATAGATTTTATGAAATAAAAGAAATAAAAATACACAGCTGTCCTGGCTCGGGGCTGAAGGGAGTTGTAGTTCGCAACATCTGGAAGACGCAACGCAGAGCGGTTGGAGTTTGGCGCATCCCAGGTTCTCCGAGAGCTTGCAATTTTTCCGTTACCTGCAGTCTCATAAATCAGCCAGTGCTGTACCAAAAATCCACATTTGTCCTCATTTTATCCTGGATTTGTAAGTTATCATTGAGCTGATTATTGCTTTACTCTCTGTGTGTGTTGGGTCTCAAGGTCTTTCCTTTGACCTGGTTGCAGGTGAGAAAAACCTTCCCTGGCTGGGCATCCCAGAGTATGCTCCAAAACCAAAATGATCATTCCTGCACAAACACCCTCCTTCCGTTTCCCTTCATATTCTTGTTGCATCGAATCCATCTTTCACCCTTGGGCGGTCGTTCGTCAAAACCTGAAGGGTTTCAATACAGGACTTGAAATGGAGGCAGCTTTTGTCCTCTGCTTTCTCTGGAGTCGGGCGGGGAGAGCAGAGAATCCCCCCAGACCGACCGCAACAAATTGCAAAACATGTCTGACTCTGAGTTACAAGAAGGAGGAAGTGTTTAAATCTTAAACTTCTGACCCAACATTAATTCAGTTTTATTCTAAAACCTCTGGCCTCTGTTCACCTTTTTTGCGTTGGCATGAGGGGGAAAGGGGGTGGCTCAGTGGTCAGACACATGTTTTGCATGCAGAATGTCCGTCCCCGTCTCTGAGAAACCCTTCTGAAACCCTAGAAATCTGCTGCCAATCAGTGTAGACAATACTGACATATAAACGGACCATTGGTATAACTTGATGTTCCTCTGTTTTTCTGGCTGGGTCATTCAGGCAACGGTTGGCATTGCCAAAGGTTGTAGATTGATTGATTGATTGATTGATTGATTATTGACTGATTTATTCTTTAAAAAAATTGTATACCACAAATATTCCTGAGTTGGGGCCTCTGCCAATGTTTGGGTGCCAGGCGCCATTTTGAATCAAGATGGCGGACGAAAATGTGACTCCGCTCAGTTGTTGGCATGGCAGGTCCTACCTCACAAACTGAAGTACCTGTTTAAAAATCACACACACACACAAATGGTTTCAGCAAATTCCCAGGCAGCATCAGTCACTTCCTGGTATTAATAAATAAATATTTTTTTGATCTTGTAAGACAGATTTGGCTGAGTGATTGATTTGTGTTAAATACCGCTCAGTTGATACCGAGCAACAACAACTGGGCCTATGTGTGTGCCTGAGCCAATCAGTCTCTCCTGCATCCCCGAAGCCATTTCATTTCGTATTTTTATGCTGTCAGCCGCCCCTGGATCTTCAGCTGCAATGGAGGATGCTGGAGTCGAGCCCAGTTGTCTCTGTGCAAGTAATGGGGGCAACCACCATCTTGTCCTTTGCCTCAGGTTGGTCATACCTGTAGAACTCCTAAGGGCTGCTTAGATACTTCAATGTGGGTTAAATAAATAAAAAAAACTCACTTCAACCCATAGCTGTCAACCTTCCCTTTTTGGGCGGGAAATTGCCTTATTCCAGCGCCGTTTTTCGCTGTTTCCCTTTTTTGGTGGCAAATTCCCTTATTCCAACGCCGTTTCCCGCTGCTATCCCAGATTGTTAGATATCCCGTAAATTTCCCGGATTTCAAAGGAAGCAGCTCCTCTCCCTCCCTGCCGGCCAGGGAGGCTCCTCGGCTGCGTTGCTCACCAATAGTTACAGAGAATAGGATGTCATTAGACAACAGCACTGTTTGTGCTTTGCTTGCATGTAAAATCAACCACTCTGGCCCAGCCCACAAATACACTCCTTCCAAAAGAGTGTTAAAGGATGCAAAGCCTGCAACACGTTTGTATAATAGGTCATTAATGGGTGCCAGAGAGCCAATAGAGTGAACCTGATCAATCCCCCCATGAAGAATTGACGCTTTTGAATTGTGGTGCTGGAGTCCCATGGACTGCAAGAAGATCAAACCGATCCATTCTGAAGGACATCAGCCCTGGCTGCTCACCGGAAGGACAGATCCTGAAGCATCGCATGAGAAGAGAAGTCTCCCTGGAAAAGAGACCCTGAGGTGGGGAAAGATGATGGTGTGTAGCCTGGTGTAAATTAATTTGTAGCCTGGGGGGTTTAGTGCAGTGTGGACTGTCCCCGAGAACCATAGACTGTCCCCGGGACAGGTGAGGCTGCTGATCCCTTATTTTCAAATCCGAAAGTTGACAGCTATGCTTCAACCCCAGATGGAGAGCAGAGTCGTTTTTCTTTCTCTGAAGCTGTCATTCGTCACGGCTCGTCGTCGTCCAGACTCAGGCTGCAAATGGGATGACATTATACATGGGAACAAATTTCAAGGTTGGTGTGTGAGGAATTCATAGCTGCACATGTGGAGGAGTCTTCAGGAGCCACGAAATCATGCCATACGACTGGTGGCAAGAAACGGATGGAAACCAAGCCTTAGGAGGAACAGCAGAGGGATTTCGGTATGTTTAGCCTGGAGGAGAAGAGACCGAGAGGAAATAGGATAGCCACCTTCAAATATCTCAAGGGAGCAAGCTTGTTTTCTCCTGCTCTGGAGGGTAGGGCTCGCACCAATGGCTTCAAGCTACAAGAAAGGAGATTCCGACTAAACATCAGGAAGAGCTTTCTGACAAGCGAACAGACTCCCTCAGGAGGTTGTGGACTCTCCCTCACTGGAGATTTTTAAGCAGATGTTGGATGGCCACCTGTCATGGATGCTTTAGCTGAGATTCCTGCATTGCAGGGGGTTGGACTGGATGACCCTCGGGGTCCCTTCCAACTCTAAGATTCTGTGATTCCATGATATTTGACAGTTTTATTGACACCACATTAACCATTTTTTTTATAAAATGGAGAGCAGAATGGAACTTTTTTTTAAAATACCCATCCCTAGATTTAATTACACGTCCCTTGATCAATACCAAATGTGTTTAGGGGTTCCTGAGACACAGATTACAAACTACTTCTGTTTTTAATTGCAAAATGCCTGGAGGCCATTGTTCATGAGTTAACGGCACAGTCGATTTGAAGAGCGATGTAAATGCCGCAGCTCTTAAGTTATGATGGACAGATGCACTCAGAAAGCACCATGTCCGTATAATGGAACATTTACCCCAGTTAAATTTCTACATCTAAGTGCAGCAATAGGTTGACCTGGAGGCGCAGCTCTATCTTTAAAACCTGCTTGTACAAGCGTTTTCCTCCCCTCGCGATTTCCATATCAAAAACATAACGTTTTAATAACATCAGGATACAAATCTAACAGGAGAGGAACTCAGTGACCTCAATTTGCATGAGGTTTGCGGAACAAACTCTGGAGTGGAACACAGGTCAGCGGGCTGAGCCGCGTTTGATTTTGCTTGTCCCTGAAGCCTCGTTTTTTAAATTAAAATAACAATAATAGGGATTTCTGTAGGCATGGGCAGAGAGGAAATTGCATGGATAATTTTCAATCTGGTGGGTGCAAACTTAGAGAAGGACCGGCCAAATGCTGGTAGCAGATTTGGTGGGCTGCAGCGAGTCCTGCATTTTGCTAGGAAGACTGTTGAGGTGAAAAATGTCGTAAGAACATAAGAAGAGACAGCTGGATCAGGCCCATGGCCCATCTAGTCCAGCATCCTGTTCTCACAGTGGCTGAAGAATTTCCTTGGGTAAACCAGCAAGCACGGGACAAGGTGGCCCTGTGGTCTAAACCACAGAGCCTAGGGCTTGCCGATCAGAAGGTCGGCGTTTGAATCTCCATGACGAGGTGAGCTCCCGTTGCTCGGTCCCTGCTCCTGCTAACCTAGCAGTTCGAAAGCATGCAGTGCAAGCAGATCAATAGGTACCGCTCTGGCGGGAAGGTAAATGACATTTCCATGCGCTGCTCTGGTTTGCCAGAAGCGGCTTAGTCATGCTGGCCACATGACCTGGAAGCTGTACGCCGGCTCCCTCGGCCAATAAAGCAAGATGAGCGCCGCAACCCCAGAGTGGTCTGCAACTGGACCTAATGGTCAGGGGTCCCTTTACCTTTAAACCAGCAAGCAGGATTTGGGCACAAGAGCAACTTTCCCCTCCTGTGGTTCCCAGTAACTGGGATTCAAAAGCATCGCTGCCTCTGAGGCTAGTAGCCATCAACAGCTTTCTCGCTCCATGAATTTCCTTCATCTTCTTTTACAGCCAAGTTTGTGGCCAGTTTTGTCTCTCGTGGCAGCGACTTTAACAATGTGCTGCACGAAGAAGAGTTTTATTTTGTCCTCCGGAGTCTCCCAACATTCAGCTTCCTTGAACATCCATGAGTTCCCGTGTTGAGGTTAATCATTTCACCTAACAAAAAAGTGCCCTGCAGAACACGCATCATAATAATCTGTAACGAACTGAATCCGCATCTGCTGTATTTACTGCCAGTGTCGGATTTACGTATAAGCTAAACAAGCTATAGCTTCGGGCCCCACTCTATTGGGGGCCCCAAAAAAAATTGAAGGGGAAAAAATGGATGTGCATTTCCAAAATATAAGCTAAAACACAAATAAAATAAAGCCTACATACAGCAACCGTGTTTTGTGTTGTGTAGGCTCCTATGATGTAAGTCATGGGCCCCGCCTGCTAGCCTGCTCCCTAAAATATCACTGGTTTGCTCCTTTCTAAATCAATTACTTTGATAAAATACATATTTTGTTATGTGCAAATGGCTTTAGATACCAATTAGGTCCATAAATTACCATATAGCATGTATTCAACACAAAAAACAGGGACAATTTGTTGTTGACAAAGGACAGCTGGACATATAAAGGGCCCCATTAACTTCCGTAGCTTTAGGGCCTCATCCAACCTAAACCCAGCCCTGTTTACTGCACTTAAAACTCCCATCAGGCGCATTTTCAGGTAGCATATTTCATGAACTGCTTTTCTGGGGGGAGGGACCCCAATTTTGGGAACTGCATCAAGGCTCTCAACTACCTGAATCCAGCTTTGGGACAAGCAGAACGAAGCTTGCAAGTCCTGATTTGGAACAAGCAGAACGAAGCTGCATCAATAGGAGTATAGCATCTAGATCAAGGGAAGTAATAGTACCACTGTATTCCGCTCTGGTCAGACCCCACCTGGAATACTGTGTCCAGTTCTGGGCACCACAGTTCAAGAAGGATACTGACAAGCTGGAACGTGTCCAGAGGAGGGCAACCAAAATGGTCAAAGGCCTGGAAACGATGCCTTATGAGGAACGGCTTAGGGAGCTGGGTATGTTTAGCCTGGAGAAGAGAAGGTTAAGGGGTGATATGATAGCCATGTTCAAATATATAAAAGGATGTCATATAGAGGAGGGAGAAAGGTTGTTATCTGCTGCTCCAGAGAAGCGGACACGGAGCAATGGATTCAAACTACAAGAAAGAAGATTCCACCTAAACATTAGGAAGAACTTCCTGACAGTAAGAGCTGTTTGACAGTGGAATTTGCTGCCAAGGAGTGTGGCGGAGTCTCCTTCTTTGGAGGTCTTTAAGCAGAGGCTTGACAGCCACCTGTCAGGAATGCTTTGATGGTGTTTCCTGCTTGGCAGGGGGTTGGACTGGATGGCCCTTGGGGTCTCTTCCAACTCTATGATTCTATGATGGCGTTGCTTGCCCTGCAAACATGCCAAGCAAGGTTTGATCCTGGTTTGCAGGGCGAGTGCAGATCATCGTCTGTCCCCAAACAAGTACCAGAGAAAGAGAGTTGCCTTGTGCAAAGGGAAGCAGAGTGGGATGAGTTTATCAAGTTGCCTTCTGCCCATCCATTACCATCAAACCAAGGTTTGGTGTTATGTCTATCTCAAGGAAGCAATGAAGATACATCCATGCAATTCTACCTCACAATTGAAAGGAGATTAATTGCAAAGCGGTCTTAAAGTTGTCAGTCATGTTCTAATATTCTTTAAAACAAAAAAGAACCCTGCACAGTGTGAGGAGTTTTTAGACGTCTTTCCCCCCCTAGTCTCTCTAGTTGATGAGCTATGGCAATGTGTGAAGGTTTTCTGCTGGGCTGTGAGAGAAATCTAGCTGTAAATTTCATACAGTGTCAAGACACTAACATAAAACCCATCTCTAGCAAACATGCTTTGCATTTATATGATCTCTAAATTCCTAGGGGAGAGGATGGTGGAAGATGCAGCCAGACTCCACAAAATCAGCCAGCAGCCGACTATAGGATATTTGCTTCTTTCCCCATTACCATAGTTTGCTGACAAGAGGCGAGGGAATAATAGCAGCTGGAACAAAATATCAAGCATTTCCCCTCTAGTTCAGGACTGTCCTTTTCATTAGCAAACCAGTGATTTTTCTGCAGGACTATCATATCAGTGGGGTCTAAGTATTACTCCCCAGAATCAAGTTGCTTCTGTGCCCAATTAGTATTCAAAGCCCTAAATGACTTAGACCCCAAATATCCGAAAGACCCACCTGCTTCCATACAGACTTTCCCGGGTGTTAATATCAGCAGAGAGGTACCCTCAGAAATTCAGGGATTAAGAAGACTTGGTAATGCTGTTCGATTTCGGAGGAGGCGAAGGGAAAAGTCAGAGGCAAAAACTCAAATAAAAAGAGTTTAGACTTCCGGTTAAGTGCCGGAACGGCTGGTCAGGGGGAATCGCGCTCCGCGATCCCCGGCTCAGTAAAGGGGGGGGGGAACTGCGCCAGCGCCGCGGACCCCTTAAAGAACCCCGGGAAGAGCGTCCCAGGGGCATGGCGATCCGGCGGAGGCCCCAGACGTCTCCCTGGCTCCCCGGGAGCCCTAGTAAGGGCGATCGAGAGAGAGCCGGGTGGAGACGGAGCCTCATCGGGTCAATCGTCTGCCTTTGCTGAGCGCAGCTGCGTGTATCGGCCGTTCGGAGCACTTAATTCCTCCAACAAAAGGGAAAAAAAGGGATTGGAAACACCAGAATCGTGAGTAGAAGATAAATTTGGATTAATTCGGACTGGGCAAGGGATTCCAAACATGGAGGTCGATCCCTTTGCTGTGGAAACAATATAAAAGGGAACTGTGCAGCCAAGGCAAAGTGAAAGTGGAAACAAAAAGGAAACTTTGTATCAGCGTACCCAGTTACCCTGTCTCCCCTGGGTCTTGGGGGAACCTGGCTTTGAAGTTTTGATGGATTAGACTTTAAGAAATAAATCTTGAAATTGTGATATTTGGAAAAAAAATGGCGAATGATCTGACGGAAGAGGAATTGGAAAAAATCTTGGAGATTGTACTTGAAATAAGAGACTCTGTCAGAGCGTCCAATGAATGGTGGCGAGTCCACAAAAACAATAATGACATCATACCAGATGTAACAATGGTGGGAAAAGCAACAGTTGTAACAGAAGGAAAACGCACCCTAGACTGTGAGAAAAAAATAAAATTGGAAAAAAACTGCGGCAGCCGGCAAAACAAAAGACGTAAAATTCCTGGAACTGACAATAGAAAAAAGAACCAACGGATGGGGACTGGAAATAATAAAACAGACAGGAAAAAAGACTTTGAAAGGAAAAAGAAATTTGAAAAGAAAAGAAAAACAATTCATCCAACCGGACGAGGCCGAACAGGGAAGGAAGATCAGAAGAGACCGCAGCGTAAGAAGAAAGAAGATCCTTGTGACCAAGAGAACTGTTGGGTGGCAAGAAGGGTGGGTGTGGGTTAAATAAGGATATACCTATGTAAAACTGGTTACTTTTCCGGCTTTGAAAATTAGGAGAATGGTAATGGTTAATGGTATGAGTAAACAATAAGATGAATGTGGTAATGATTATGTAGAGGAAGAAATAACAGCCAGGAACCCAAGAATGGGGGAGGGAGGGGCAAATAATGTGTGATTAGGGGGAAATGGCCTAGGCTAGAAGATAGTATTAAATCAGGGAAATTAGAATACAAAAGAGGTTGTATAAGAAGAGGAGATAGAAACCTGATAAAGATGATTAAAGATGAATCCATTAGCGGGGGGTCGGGGAAGTCAACAGAAAGATACATTCGGAAAAATGGAAATGCTTAGCCCAGGAGTAGGGCTAGGCTTAAGCAATGTTATGAAGAAGTATTAATACGGTTAAATGTACAATGATTTTGGGCCTCTGTGAGAGGGGGGTGATGAAAAGATTGCTTCCCACGGTGAGAGGGGGGAAGCTAAGAACATTTAACCATGATGTTTTGTGCTTTAAAAAATTGTAAAACTTAATAAAAATTATTTTTTTAAAAAACAAACAAATAAAAAGAGTTTAGGCCCCAAACTAGAATACCCCAACTGAATGTGTTCATCCAGCCTTCACCAACCTGGTGTTTTGAACTACAACTTCCATCAGCTAAACCGTGGTGGCATTTTATAGCACACTTTTTAAGTTCGCAAAGTACTTCACATGCTGCATGATAATAAGTGTTGGAAGTGTGAGAAATCAGACGGAACGTTTTACCATATGTGGTGGTCATGCCCGAGAGTTAAGGCCTTCTGGGATTTGATATATAATGAACTGAAGAAAGTGTTCAAAAACACATTTGTTAAGAAACCAGAGGCCTTTCTCTTGGGAATGATACACCAGGAGTTACCTAAAGAGGACCACACTTTATTTATGTATGCCACGGCAGCAGCAAGGATCCTGATTGCAAGATACTGGAAGACAAAAGAACTACCAACGGTGGAAGAATGGCAGTTGAAAATGATGGACTATATGGAACTCGCAGAACTGACCGCAAGAATCCGAGACCTGAGGGAAGAGGCGGTGGAAAAAGAATGGAAGAAATTCAGGGAATATATGAAGAAACATCTTAAAATTTAGATTTTATATTTGTTTGTGTATTGCTGAGCAGATAAATAGTTTATAGATTGGATAAGGACTAGATAAGATAAAAAGTATATATGTTTAAGTTGAAAGATGATAGAAGATAATGATAAGAGTAAGAGAATAAGGGAAGATTAGGAAATATGTTTATGAAAATAGATTGATAACTAGGAGAAATAATATAGTGTGTTTAAGAAATAAGAAATAGATTTGAAAATGAACAGAAATTGCTAAAATGATTTTACAATGTAACGTTAAGGGAGAGAAGAGGGGGAAGTCCACTAGACAATGTTAGAGAATATGATAATTAGGAAGTAATATTTTAATTGTTTTTTCTTTCTATGTAGGGGTGGGTGGGGGGAAGATGTTTTGAGGGGTTGATTTGTGTTTGTTTTAATTTTTTATTGTTTGTTATAAAAATTCCTAATAAAAATTATTTAAAAACAACAACAACAACAACAACAAAGTACTTCACATGCATTATCTCAGTAATCCTAACAACAGCCCTATAGAGTAGGTCGGTATACTCATCCCACACTACAGATTTCATGGTGAGAAAAGAGAACTTGAGGGTGGGATACCGTGTCTTGACAGAAAGACATTTGATGAGTTCCTGCTAACAGGTAGAGATGTGGCCCAATTCTGTGGATGTTTACTTAGAAGTCGGTACTGCTGAATGCAATGGGACTTTCCCCGGTTAAATGGAGGAGGAGGAGGAAGAAGAAGAAGAAGAAGAAGAAGAAGAAGAAGAAGAAGAAGAAGAAGAAGAAGAAGAAGAAGAAGAAGAAGAGTTTGGACTTGATATCCCGCCTTTCACTCCCCTTTTTCTTGTTGTTTAGTCGTTTAGTCGTGTCCGACTCTTCGTGACCCCATGGACCAGAGCACGCCAGGCACTCCTGTCTTCCACTGCCTCCCGCAGTTTGGTCAGACTCAACACTGTCCAACCATCTCGTCCTCTGTCGTCCCCTTCTCCTTGTGCCCTCCATCTTTCCCAACATCAGGGTCTTTTCCAGGGAGTCTTCTCTTCTCATGAGGTGGCCAATTCACTCCCCTTAAGGAGTCTCAAAGCGGCTAACAATCTCCTTTTCCTTTCCTCCCCCACAACAAACACTCTGTGAGGTGAGTGAGGCTGAGAGACTTCAGAGAAGTGTGACTCACCCAAGGTCACCCAGCAGCTGCATGTGGAGGAGCGGAGACTCGAATCCTGTTCACCAGATTACAAGTCCACCGCTCTTAACTACTACATCATATAGGATGGGCTTCAGCCTGTAACCGGCAAGGAAGGCAAAAGGTTTAAGATGCTACCCTATGTGGTGGCAATGTAAAATTGTCAAAAGGGCCTGGGAAAAGACATATAAAGATTTGAAGAAAATGTGGGAAATGATTGTTGTTTTTTAAAAAAATGAAGTTATGATATTGAGATATCCAGGACTTGATGGAATGTTTGAGTTAAAGACTTTGATATGCAAGACTGGATGCCAGGCCAAGACTTTTTCAGCCACTTCTGGGTTTGGCGTGTGCGTGTGCATGCAATCATGCACCTTTTGGATATGTGTTAATCGGTCGTTGCCTATGCAAATAATTTAGAAACTCCAAATGCTTTGGATCCTAAGCTTTACTGCCTGGGTTTTATAACTGCTGTATGGAAAGGCACAGGAACGTGACATTTGAAGAGTTTGTAAGCACTGTAAATAATTTTTAACTTGCCAAGCGTGTGGTTTCTTTCTGTGCTACAGGAAGTAGTGAACTTTGGAAGCAACTTAGAAGGGGATATTTTAAACATCTAACTGCCTATATTTCCACACTTTGCTTTGCTGCATCTTTTGTGATTGTAGACGTCTGCTGCGGTTCTCTCACAAAAGGGTACTTGCCCCAAACCTGAATCTACGCATCCAGGAATTCTTCTTTTTATATACCATCTTTTTTCTTTCCCAACATAAATGTTACTAGGAGATCACACACAGGAAATCAATTAGTGAGGGGTGGGAAGAATACAGACTGGGTCGCAAGACACTCTAGAAATGTTTGACTCACATGTATTTCTGAAACCCATGAACAAGTGTCTCCCTGCTCAAACGCCTGACACTCTCTCTCTTCCTGGGAGGCAGGGGTGAATTTCCGACGGGATAACTGTGCTTAACTGTTTCCTCGTAATGACTTTCCCGCGACTTGGTCCATGCTGACAGACACATACACACCTCAGGGAAATGGCAGCACACTCCCTTTGACAGAGCGCCGGCTTCCTGATTAAATCTCTCTGATGCCTCTCATTGCGAGAAGCGGCTTGTGGCTAATTAGCAGTCAGAGCAAAACCCGTCTCTGATGCAGAGACATTAATGTCTTTTAACCTTTTCTTCTCAAGGAAGTCTTTCCACCCTTCATCTCCTTGTTTAATCTTCGCAAAGCAACTTTGCATGGAGGTCATCGGAAGTAGTGTGAAATTCTCTCTCCCCCCCCCCCCCCGGTTACATCTGTACCTATATATAAATGAACTACAGTGACGGAACTGTGCAATGGTGTTCTAATGTATTGATAATTAATAATGAGAATATTTAATGGACAATGATTAATAATTAACTCCCCCCATCTGTTTTCCCATGGGGTCTGGCTAAAAGTCAGACAATCAAATTAAATCAAGAGTGAAACACAAATCATAGCCTCATAGAACTGTAGAGTTGGAAGGGACCCTGAGGCTCATCTAGTCCAACCCCTGGCAATGCAGAAATATGCACCTGTCCCATATGGGTATCTGCAACCTTGGCGTTATCAGCACCATGCTCTAACCAGCTGAGCTATCCCCAAGCTTAGTCTAATCCGGAGGTTTTCAACCTTTCTGAGTCCACGGCTCCCTTGGTCAACTACATTCTTCCTGTGGCACCGCTGTGGGGCTCAGGGGCCCAGTTATGTCACCCTTTGGTTGCATAGCCTCCCTTGTGGGGTGTTCCCTCAGCCTCCTCCCCTCTCCCCTCTCCTTGGGAGTCCTCCGGGCAGCCGCAGCTGCCGCCCCTGGTCTCTGAGCTGCCCCAAAGAGAGGTGCCTCCTCACACTGCCCCACAGGTACTTGGGACTTGCCTTTCCATTCCCAACAGCAAAGGCTGGTAGACTGGCTGGCTGGGCTCCCTTGCTAGCTCCTGGCAACCAGCACCCCCTGACCAGCCCCAGAGGCACCATTCGCCTGCGGAGCTTGTAGCCAGGGCTGCTGCACCAAACAGCTGTGCAAGCCTTTGGGAGGCAGAGATGCGAAAGGGCATCAGAGGAGGGAGGGAAGGAAAGAGGGACAGAGGCCCCTGTTATCTGCAGCACCCCTGACCATCATTCAAGGCACCCCAGGGTGCCACGGCACTCTGGTTGAAAACCACAAAGGTAAGTCTGTGTCTGCCTGAGCTTGAGTCTGGACTAAGGATTCTGAGCTCCTGTGTTCTGATTCGATACATGATGTCCAATCACAGAACATTTCAGGATTTTGGCCTCTGCCATTGGCCCTTGAATTCTAAGTCGTGATTCGCAGCTTGGAAGTTTAGGCAGCCAATCACGTTGGGAGTGGGAGTGGCCCAGGCTTTCAGGTATGTATATAAGCAGTTGCTTTGCCCCTGTTACCCAGCTATGTAGTTCAATGAAGGTTCTTGCTGTTATCGCCGTGTCTTGCCTCGTGGGAACCCACCTACACTTCTCTGGTGACGAAGGTGGAATGCTAGGCTAGGTGTGCAGCCCTGGCTAGCTTCCAAGAGCCGGGGAACTGTTGCCTCAGCTGAGCTGAAATCACTGACTGCAGCCACAAGGCAGGTCACACAGAGAGAGGACGACATGGCCACCCAGGGCCACATTGAGGAAGTTGACACAACGGTTCCAGGGAAAGGGGACTCCTACGCCACCCGGCTTGAGTTCTTCTTTGCAGACAATAAGGTGACTGACCCCGAACTGAAGCGGGCTACGCTGTTCAGTGTGTGGGGGCTTGCTACCTTCGAGATTGCCCAGGCTCTGGTGGCTCCAGCCAAGCTGAGTGGCACACCGTTCGATGCAATCATGCTGAAGCTGAAGACCAATGTGCTGGTCCCGTGGGTTACCCGAAAAGCGAGGTCCAAGTCCGGTCTGTGGTCAGAGGTGCAACATAAAGGCAGTCCATAGTCACTGAAGCTGGGTGCAGGGCAGGGAGTCAGGCAAAGTCGGGAACAGGTAGGCAAGCAGGGAACCAGGGCGGGTCAGGAGTTCAGGCAGGAAAGCAGGACAGGTTTCAAGCAGGAACTAGCAACCAACAATGTTGCTCCTGCAACTTGGGGCTGGGGCTGGCCGGCTTTTATCTGCCCCGAGGCATAGGACGGCCCCGATCCTCTGGTGACTTGCCTCTCCTGGCTTGGAGGCGAGCATTCCTCCTGCGGGAACTCAGTTCCCTTTGACTCTCTGCCCTGAGCCTCTGCAGCTCAGGAGAGGCTGGAGGGTTACCGGACCCAGAGGCAACCTCAGCTTCCCCTGACAGGGCTGAGAGTGGAGCACCTGCAGGCAATGGGTCCTCCATCCCATCAGGAGCCAGAGCAGACTCAGCAGATGCCTGCACCTGAGGATCCAGCACAGGTGAGGCCCCTTCAGACTCAGGCCCTAGCCCTGGCTCTGCTGGTTCTGGAGGCTGGGAATCCTGTGCAGGCTGGGATCCCTCAGGTTCAGCATCTGAGTCTGAATCCCAGGCCATCACAACCCACTTTGCTCCCCAGCCATCAGAGATTGCCTGCCGGCATGCCTTCTATAAACGAGACCATGCGAACGGTGAATCCATTGCGGCCTTTGTTGCGGCTTTGCGGCAGGCCGCCCGCCACTGCAACTTCAGCGACCTGGAGAGAATGCTCCGTGACCGTCTTGTGTGTGGCCTGAGGAATGAGAAGCTACGGCGGCGCCTTTTTGCCAAGAAGGACCTGACCTTCCAGGTTGCCTTAGGTGAGGCCCTGGCAGCAGAGACAGGTGACCAAACAATGAGAGAGATTCGCCACGCGCGCAGCCCCCCCACCCCCCCCATGGCATGGAAGGCCGAGGCTGTGAATTCTGAGGAGATTGTGGGCAGTGAGGAAGACGAGGAGGTCCTGAGACTGCGCCTTGGCTCGTCCAAGCGTTTTGGCCAACAGAGAGGTACAGGGGTGCCTTGCGCCAGTTTCCGTGATGCCCAGTGCTGGGCAAGTGGGAAGACCAGCCATATTGCACGCGTCTGCCGAACAACAGAGCAGTGGGACAACCCCCAGCGCACCCCTCAGCGTCCTACGTTAGGGACTGGGGAGGGTCGCCGTGGGACTCCACGTGTGGAAGAATGCCACACCATCTCTAACTGCGCCTGCACACAGGCCAGCTGCCATGTCTATTCGGAGTGTACGGCAGCCGACCTGTGAGAAGATTCGAGCGACTGTGACCATCCAGGGGGTCCCATGCAAAATGGAGGTGGACTCCGGGTTGGCACACAAGGTGGTTTACAGTTTCAAAGGACTAAACTGTTTAACCACATCAGTTAACAAACATGGATACATATGCTATAATGTTATTGTTTTAGTTAAATAATTTGTTTAAATTGTTATTGAGGAAATGATTATTTTTCTCCTTCCAATAAAGTACAGCAGAAAAGTTGTCCAAATATAAACCGTTAACTTATTAAACCTCACAATAATTGTGTAGTTATGTCTATGTATTTCTAATAGTATAACCAAAGCAGTAATTTTTGATATAAAAACTACTCTGAAAATTTATTATTCCAAAAATGAAATTCATCTGGTTGTAAATATTAAGATTATACCAGCAAGAATGAGTCTTTCTGTAAAAAAAATAAAAATGATTTAAATCAAGTCATTGACTAGTGATTTAAATCAATTTGGTTTAAATCAAATCAACCCTGGTTCTGAGCAGGGGCACACCTTTTCCGTGTTTTTATAACATAACCTCCCTGTGATTCTCGGATGCACGGCAATGTAGAAATTGCACTTTCAAGCTACTAGTCCTCTGTGTGCTCTCCCATCACTTCCTGCTCCTTATGAGATCCTACCCACGGCCAGCTCTTAAAGCTGTGCCCCCACGCGCACCTGACAACTAAAGACCTCTGCACCCCCCCTCCCACCCAAACACAACAGGGGCTCCCCCCCCCCTCAGCCCACGTCCCGCGTGGAAGGAAGGCCGCCAAATCCCATATAGGAAGAAGCAGCGCCTCCTCCCCCCTCCCGGAACTCTGGCGCCGAGGAGGCCGGTTTCCAAACGGACGGATTTGAAGAGGGACCCGCGCGCATGCCCAGAAGTGGCCCGGTAGGCAAAATAACCCGGAAGTAAAGGGGGCGCTGGCTGTGCTCCCCCAAAATAAACCCGGACTCCCCCCCCCCATTTTTCTTTTTGGAAAATAGGATGTATTCCGCGGGGGCAGAGAGCTTCCTGCGCCAGGCCAGGTAGGGGGAGGCAAAATGGGGGGGGCTGGGGAAGGGGGAGCCACTGGGGGGGGGAGCGGAAGCCCTCCAGAGGCTTTGGGTTCCAGCTGCTGCTTTGGGGGAGGCTGAGTTGGGGCTTGCCAGCTTCCTCTTCTTTATTAATATTACTACTGTTAAGTATTTATTTATTTGTGCCCCGCCTTTTGCCCTGGCAGATACTCCCTCTCCCTCTCTCTCTCTTGGCGTTTTGAGTGCTTTATTCATTGAACACTTTATAACACGAAAGCTCATACCAAGAACAAACTTAGTTGGTCTCTAAGGTGCTACTGGAAGGATTTTTTATTTTATTTTGTACAATAGATATTATAGACAAAATGAAAAATACAAAATAAATGGTTCATTCTTTAACGAATGCATGCTTTGTGCATCCATTTTTGATTAGATTTTTCAAGACCTCCAATCTTCCCCTTACGTTCCCGAATTAAATTCCTAAAATACGCGCTTAAACTTTACTTTCCCCATATCATTTGACTCACTATAGATTTTATTTTATACAATCATCCTATTTGCACACCAAAGCTCAGTCAAAACCTGCCAACAAATTGACAACGTTCTTTTAAATAAACTCTGTATATATCCCACTCTCTGGAATTTTTTTCATCTGTAACGTCTCTTATGCCCTGGCAGATACTCAAGGTGACTCACAGATAAAAACAAGAGCAGATGAAGTTCTACTTACATAAACATTTGCTGTGTTTGTTTGCAACCCGTCTCTCCCCCACCCCCACCCCAAGGAGCTCATGCATGATCCTCTCTCCGCACTCACTCACTCTCCATGTTACCCTCACAACATCCCTGTGAGGTAGGACAGGCTGAGAGGCAGCGAGTGGCCCCAGTGAGTTTCATGGCTGAGTACGGGATTTCAACCCTGGTCTCTCCCAGGTCCTAGTCTGACCCTCCTACTCTTGCACACTAATGTTTGTTCTTTATTATTATTATTATTTTCAGTTTTATACATTTCAATAATTTTACAATCATTTTAACATTTCAAAACTTGACTTCCTTTCCCCTCTTTCTGTGGTTCCTTAAATTTATTTTTAACATTTTCTGCGTATCCAAATTAACTCAATTTGCTCATTTATTCATCTGCTTTAAATATATACTGTTATAAAACTGCAGGTTATTACAATAATCCTGCCAATGTTCTTATCTGTTTACAGCTTATTTGTAAATATTCAATAAACCATTTCCATTCTTTTGTAATAAGTTTGTTATCTTGATTTCTTACTTTTCAGGTAAGTTTCGCCATTTCTGCATATTCCATTCTTCTTTTGCTGGGAGTTCTTCTTTTCATTTTGGGGCAAGTAACATTCTTGCCACTGCAGTTGCATACATGAATAAATTTCTATACTGTTTGGGTAGTTCTGTCCCTATAATGCCCAAAAACATACTTTTGGGGTGTTTGTTCTTAAATCTTAGCTACCCAAAGGGCTCCCATGGTAGCTTTTGATTCCTCTACTTATTTATACCCTCCCTTTCCTCCCAGGAGCTCAGGGTGGTGTAGCTGGTTACTTTCATTCCCATATATTTTTATTGCAACAGCCCTGTGAGGGGAGGTTATGTTGAGAGGCAGTGACTGGCCCAAGGGCACTAAGGGAGCTTCACAGGATTCTGTGAAACGTGGAGACTTCCTCTCGGTTAAGATCTAAGGACACAGAGAGAGCCTTGCATTATCAGGCCAGTGTCCCTTCTATATAATGGAAATATAAGAGTATACAGTACAAGGGTCTGTCTTGTGCTTTGCCATCCCATGAGCCCTCCAGCCTATCCAGTTGTCACTGAAGTTGCCAGCAGAGTCTTTCCCAGCCCAGCGTATGGCAAAGCAACTACTGTTGTGGTTGGCAAAGGCCTGATGTGGAAGTTTGCAAAACTGAGATTACTTAATGCTTTCCTATTAGGGAGATTCCAGATGAAGAACTGAGAAAATTCATTTCACGAATCACAGGCTTTCTCCAAAATCAAGATTTCGGAAATGAAACTGTTGATAGCTTGCAAAGACTGTTTTTGATCGTCGCAGCCACTAAATATGGACGGAAGTAAGTGAAGGCAAATGCTGGTTTTAATGGGTCCAAGCAAACATCTGTAGCATATTTGTAGCTCGGTTAATCAAATGCCACAAGTGTCTTTGTAGAACTACGATGTGAGTGGTTTTCCTTACCTTGGGCTGGTTCCCTTTCATACTGGTGTTCAGTCAGTAGAATATAACAGAAATATTAAAACATCTCACAGTGCAATGCTATACATGGCTGCCCAGTTTGACTTACCCCCAGATATGTGTGCATTGATTGCACCCTTAACTTCTCTTCATTTTGTGTTTGCTGCTTATGGTGATGATGCTTTTTGCAGAATAGATGGCAAATTTCTGGAACTTCTGCAGACAGTGTTGCATCTGCCAAAGACTCCTGAGCAAGTCCAGTTTCTTTGTGCTGCCATCCTGAGAGAGGCGTCGCTTTGTAATGATTTATCTGTGTCTTGGGATAACATCCAGGACACCAAGCTCCTGAGCCTTGCCTTCTCCATCGTGCTAGCCCAGGTAAGTGAACTGGGATTTTGGAAAGACCCCAGTTTGGTTCTTTGCTTTGTTTCCCTGTGACTGTGGCCCATTTCACACCCAGACTTTGGACACGGTATAGTTTTTTCTTGTCGTTTTTTAAAAAAATGCTCCCCCATCTGGCGAGATCTGGCATATGCCAAATTCCAGGCATCCTAAACTTTTTTTAGTTGTTCACTCAGAATCTTAAATGCATTGTCAGAGGGCAGGTGCCTTTTGGGTAAGCTCACCCCTTGTGGCTTGTGAGCCTTCAAGATCTTTGCTTTTATCCAAAGGGCAGTAAAAAGGCAGTGGTGGAAGCTTTTGGGCAGCGTGTGGTGAAAGTCCTGGAAGGCAGGCTTCCTGAAGGTCAAAATGCAAGGCACCTTCTCCCCCTCCTGTCAAAAATCATCAGCTTTGTCCCGATGAGCCTTAATGAAGGTAAGTCCAAGAAGTGGGCAGGCTGGTCGGATCTACTTTATTTTTTTGCTAGAACCCCAACCTCTGAGCTGAGGAACTGAGCTAATACCCCAGAGGACAGGATCACACTTCAAAATGACCTTAACAGATTAGAGAACTGGGCCAAGGCAAACAGGATGAATTTTAACAGGGAGAAATGTAACGTACTACACTTGGGCAAAAAAAATGAAAGGCACAAATACAGGATGGGTGACACCTGGCTTGAGAGCAGTACATGTGAAAAGGATCTAGGAGTCTTGGTAGACCACAAACTTGACATGAGTCAACAGTGTGATGCAGCAGCTAAAAAAGCCAATGCAATTCTGGGCTGCATCAATAGGAGTATAGCATCTAGATCAAGGGAAGTAATAGTACCACTGTATTCTGCTCTGGTCAGACCTCACCTGGAATACTGTGTCCAGTTCTGGGCACCACAGTTCAAGAAGGATACTGACAAGCTGGAACGTGTCCAGAGGAGGGCAACCAAAATGGTCAAAGGCCTGGAAACGATGCCTTATGAGGAACGGCTTAGGGAGCTGGGTATGTTTAGCCTGGAGAAGAGAAGGTTAAGGGGTGATATGATAGCCATGTTCAAATATATAAAAGGATGTCATATAGAGGAGGGAGAAAGGTTGTTTTCTGCTGCTCCAGAGAAGCGGACACAGAGCAATGGATTCAAACTACAAGAAAGAAGATTCCACCTGAACATTAGAAAGAACTTCCTGACAGTAAGAGCTGTTCCACAGTGGAATTTGCTGCCAAGGAGGGTGGTGGAGTCTCCTTCTTTGGAGGTCTTTAAGCAGAGGCTTGACAGCCACCTGTCAGGAATGCTTTGATTGTGTTTCCTGCTTGGCAGGGGGTTGGACTAGATGGCCCTTGTGGTCTCTTCCAACTCTATGATTCTATGAACTAAGCTGAGAGTCCTTTCACACAAAACTTCAATCCTGGTTAGCATTCTTCATTTAAAGAGCCTTGTTCAGGTGAGAGAAGTCATCTGGTTGTTGCTATTCTGAGACATTAGGGAGTCTGAAATCCTTGATCTCCTGCAAGCTGCCTAGAGATCTGCCGGTAGACCGAGATCTACTTTCTGTCCATCCCTCCTGTAGAAAACAACCAGGTTAGTTTGAGGCTGGGACTTTGAACATTTGTTTTAGTCCTTTGAAACTGTAAACCACCTTGGGTGTCTCAGCAGAAAGGCAGTATATCGTTCAGCCCGGACACTGAGGTCCAGCTCCGAGGGCCTTCTGGAGGTTCCCTCACTGAGAGAGGTGAGGTTACAAGGAACCAGGCAAAGGGCCTTCTCAGTAGTGGCTCCCATCCTATGGAATGCCCTTCCACCAAATGTCAAGGAAATAAACAGCTCTCTGACTTTTAGAAGACATCTGAAGGCAGCCCTGTTTAGGGAAGTTTTTAATGTTTGATGTTTTATTCTGTTTTTAATATTCTGATGGGAGCCGCCCAGAGTGGCTGGGGAATAAGTAAGTGGGGTATAAATAATAAAATTATTATTGTTATTATTATTCAGACTAGCCTTCCCCAGTGTAGTGCATGGCATATGTTTTGGCCATGCCAAATTTGGTACTGTGGGTTTTGTCATCCAGAACTTCAGGAGGGGAGCAGTTGGAAGCAGGTTTTTAAAATGTTTTGAACCATGCTGAGGTCTCTGGATGAAGGGCAATATACTAATTTAATTAATAATAATAATAATAATAAAACCTAGACACTGCCAATGTCTAAAGCAGGTAGCTGTTCTGTTCTGCTTATGCAGTCACTCAATATATTTTCAGCCAATATTACAGAGATGAGGTTTTAGAGGCTAAGGGGTTTGCTGTTTTGCAGGAGCGATTAAGTGCAATAAACGTAGGCTGCATCCAGCCCAATGTAATTAGGAAATGCTGGAGGTGTTTATAGAAGGGTAGTCTCTTCTGGTTCCTGATAACAACCCGTTCCAGCCTCTTTTCTCCACAGATGAGGGTGTGTGGGTAGAATAAATTGTGGGTGTTAAAGATGCAAATCCACAGGAACAGCTCTTCTGTTGATCTGCAGAGTTTTCTCGCTCCTGGCCCCAAGCACTAAGCTCTTCTCTGGGCAGTGTAGGGGCAGATGAAGCTGCAGGTGGGCCCGAGGCTGCCTGATGGCGAACCATTGGAATTGTCCTCTGTTGTGTCTTTCTGACGGGCTGTGTTGCTTTCGATCCATAGATCAGATCAATCTGCTCAGCAAAAGGATGGTGGACTGGCTGAGGTATGCCAGCGTCCAGCAAGGAGCCCCCCATTCCTCAGGAGGCTTCTTCAACCCTCGAGCAAGACAGGTGCGGAACTGCAGCTCCAGGGGGCTTGAGCCCCGGCTGGCTTTTTAAGGGAGGGCACATGGAAAAGCCATCCAGCGAGTCAAGTGCACAGGCGCAGATTCTGCACTGGGGTGACCCTGAATCCTGCCCTTCCTCCAAGGATCTCGGAGTGACTTGCATAGTTCACCTTTGCCCTCGCCAGTGTGGTGTAGTGGTTAAGAGCGGTAGACTCCTAATCTGGTGAACCAGGTTCACGTCTCCGCTCCTCCACATGCAGCTGCTGGGTGACCTTGGGCGAGTCACACTTCTCTGAATCCTCTCAGCCCCACTCACCTCACAGAGTGTTTGTTGTGGGGGAGGAAGGGAAAGGAGAATGTGAGCCGCTTGGAGACGTCTTCGGGTAGTGATAAAGCGGGATATCAAATCCAAACTCCTCTTCTTGCAGCAGTGGGAGTTTTCCCCAGGCATCTGGTTGGCCACTGTGAGAACAGTAGGATGCTGGAGGAGGTGAACCACTGGTCTGATCCTCATGTCTGGCCTTTAAACACCTGGGCTATCTGGCCCTGATTCTCTGCTTTCTAAGTAGCGGCTTACCCTGCTCTTCCTTCCGCCCCACAGCCTGGCCCCATCATGGAGGTGGACGGCACGGCCACCACAGACTTCTTCACTGTGCTCTCAGTCGGCCAGTATTACACAGAAGACCAGTGGTTCAACATGCAGGCTTTCTCCATGCTACGGAAGTGGCTGCTGTGCTACGGGAGCAACGGGGCAAGCAGTCCAAATTCAGGTAAGGATCTAGAGAGGTGGAGGGGAGGGCACTGGGCATATAGCCAATGAGGAACATGATTGGCAGCCGCCGTCAACACATCTGCTGTTACGGTAAGACATGAAGGGATCAGATGGCGAATGGCATTTGTCAGGTTCTCTTATCGGTTGTTCAATAGTAACGCCAAGCCGTCTTGTGTTTAAGTCTCTTTATTTCAGTGCAAAGCTATTTACAGTGCAGAGTTCAGTTTATCATGTCTGCTCAGTCACTAGCAGAATCCGGAAGTGACTCCCTCCTGTTTTGGCGCCAACACCAAAGTTTTGGCATCCTAAATTGCCGCCTTCTCCTCCTACGTGAGATATGCGCCGGAACTGACGCCTCCCCCTCCGAGCGAGTCTGCTGGGTGGTGCCAGGTCTCCCAGCAACTCCCTGGACACCTGGCCCTCCCTGGCTCCCAGCCACTAACTGCTCCTCCCCCGAAAAGGGGCTGCCAGATTCACTCGAAGATGAATCTGTCGTTAACACAGGCTGCGGCTCCCTGTAAGCACTCAGAGCTGGACTGGCAGGGGTGGGCAGATCCCTGACAGCATTGTTTACAGCGACAAGCTCCACAACGGATCCTATATAATAAAGAGCCTGTGTCCGTGCGTACTTTCCGTGTGTCAGTGGAAATCGCAAGTGCGCGTGCGCTCCACTGACACAGGGATTGGACGGTGCAGACCAATAGGCGATGGCGGTTACGCCTCTACCTCCACACACACACACACACCCGCCAGCCTCAGAGAGACAGAGAGAGAAGGCAGGCGGCAGCGGAGGAGGCCGTGCGCGCTTGAGGGGCGAGTCGGAGCGAGGCAGTTGGCGCTTCTCTCCACCGCCTCAGCTCCTCCTCCGCCAGTCGCAGCTGCAGAACAGGGGCAGCACCAGGGTTCCCGAGACGGGGAAGGGGAGGGAGGGAAGCCCGGCCGCCTCGCTCGGCTCCGCCGCCTCGCGCTGCGGGCGTCAAAATAATAAAAAGGGGGAGGGAGAGCAAGCGAGGCCCGCGCGCCCTTACGCAGGCGCTTTCAGGCGGCCGGGGGTGAAGCGGCGGAGGGGAGGGGGGGTTGATCTTAGAGGCGGCGGCGGCGCGGGGCCACTCACGCGCTGGCTGGGCGGCTGGCGCGTGCACGGGGCCCAGGCGCTCGAACAGCTCTCCTCCTCCTCCCCCCGCCCTCCTGCGTCCCTCCCTCCCTCCCTCCACGCCAGCCAGCCAGCCTAGCCTAGCCTAGCCGGGCACTTTGTTTGTGTCCCACAATGCAACGCCGTGGCGGCGGCTGTTGTGAAGCGGGAGGGAGGGAGGGTTGGCGGAGAGCAGTGGGCGAGGCCACGAGCGGTGGTCGGAGAGGGCGGGGCCAAAACTGGAGATTGGGGAAGGGGAAGCGGCGGAGGGAAAAGCGTTTGGCGTCGGGTCGGCGCGCGCGGTGAGGTCGGGCGCACGCTCCCTGTTTTGCGCGGCGGGGGCGAGCCGTGGGTACCGGTCCTCCTGAGGGGGACTCGCTATAAAGCTTATTTTTCCTGCTGCTCCGGCTCCGGCTAGCGCCCGTTTTTTAAACGGGCTTAATATACTAGTAGGATAATAAATACAATATTATTGGTTTGTTATAATTGGGGGGGGGTCTCTTCTTTTGGATTGACATGTTCTTTGTATTTCTTCAAAAAAACACAAACTCTCTTTATATATAGTGAAGAGAGTGTGACTTTCCAATCATGAATTAAACCACAAGTTCTCATGAGGAGAGGTTGCCTGTTGCAACTCTGCACAACCCACTGCTTATTCCAATGGGCTTCTGATGGGAGCAGCTAAGTTGTGCTGTGTCTCTGCATTGGGTGTGAAGAGACCATTCAATTGCACCTCATGCAGAGAGGCAGTAGAGTTACTGGCTCTTAGAGGAGCTATGCCCAGAACAGGGACTCAAGCAGAAACATTGGGGTGGGCGGAGAAGTTAGGCCCTTCTAAGTCTAGGCAGTGTTTACCAGCTTACGGTCTTAAAAGTAAACACTCTTGTATGAAAATTTTAATTACATTAGAATGTGGGTTGGAAATTTAGGAGGCTTTTGGGGAAAATAGGAAATTGGCACAGATAGATATTTACTTAAGAATGATTTGAAATTTGAACTTGAACCTACTTAGTATGCTGGTAGGTTCTTAGCCTTACAGTTGTACCTTGGTTATCGAACAGCTTAGTCTTGAACGTTTTGGCTCCTGAACGCCACAAACCCAGAAGTGACTGTTCCAGTTTGCAAACTATTTTCGGAAGTCAAACGTCCGATGGGGAATCCGCGGCTTCCAATTGGCTGCAGGAGCTTCCTGCAGCCAATCAGAAGCCGCGCTTTGGTTTCCGAACGTTTTGGAAGTCAAACGGACTTCCGGAACGGATTCCGTTCGACTTCCAAGGTACAACTGTATTAGTTAGTTTTTTTCCTTCCTGTCTTTTAATTATTTTCTTTCTCCTTAATTTTCTTTTTCTTATCTTGTAAAAGACAAGCTGCATAAAAGTGAGACTGTATCAGGCTGAATTTATTGTTTTTTGCTGATTTGGAATGTTTTGTACACTCTATTTTGATTTTCAGTTAATAAAATTACTAGAAAAAGAAACCGAGGAAACCTTTCACTAACTCATCTTGTCCCATATTTATGTTTGTGTGTGTGATTTTTAATTGTATAGAGCAGGCACGTCCAACAGGTAGATCGTGATCTACCAGTAGATCACTGGACGTCTGTGGTAGATCACTGGTAGATCAGTGGTTCCCCCCAAAGAAGCTGAATAACTTTGGCTCCCCTAAAAAAAGCTCAACAACCCCCCCCCCCAAATGGGCCTTCCCTCCTCCCTAAAAGAAGCTCAACAAGTTTGACCTGAACCCACCACAACAGGGCTTTCCTTCCTTAAAAAAAGCTCAAAAACTTTGACCTGAACCCAAAAAAGGGGGGTAGATCACTGCCAGTCTTTAACTCTGTGAGTAGATCACAGTCTCTTGGGAGTTGGCCACCCCTGGTATAGAGAACAAGCAGAAAATATAAAGTTGACATATAACCTCCCCCCATAACAAAACAGGAGCATTAGGACCATAAATAAGATAAACATACATCAGTGAGAGGCAAAAATAGGTACAAATACAAGAATAGGAGCCGAATCTTAACAGAAGACAGGGAGAGATCATGCAAGCCAAATTGCCCTGGCGATTGCCAAACAGGTGTTTTTGTCTGTGTGATTCAGAGGTATATAAAACAAAGTCCCACCGTATTGCACTCAAAGACCGCGGCTGTTCTTTATCCTGCAGCAAATGTAGGCTGTGGGAGATCTTTTTTCAAGACTGCAATGTTCCTACACCACGCTTGCACGGATAAATTGCTCACTTGTCCCTTTCTTTGCAGACGATAAGTCGGAGGTGGACGGCTCGGTCATGTCCATGGTCTCGGTCACCTCCACCTCCAGCCGCCTGCTCCCCCCCAAGGAGCGCTTGCGGGAAAAGGCCTTTGAGTACTGCCAGCGGCTGATAGAGCAAAGCAACCGCCGTGAGTCCCCTTTTCTGTGCTTGGCTTGTTTCCTGCTGGTGAGGGTGGCAGAGATTTTGGGGTGCTGTTTGCTCTTTCACCACTTCGGTTCTCCGTCTCCTGTTTCACATCGCAACTTGCACAGAAATTAATTCCTTTTCATGCGCCCATATGTCTGAATCCCCTTCTGGAGTCTTTCCTCCCAACTATTCCTCCAGTCGTCTGTGAGGGGAAGGAAAGGCCCAGGTTTTCCTGGAGAAGCAGCAGGTGGAGGTGACTGTTTTGGCACGCATGCCGTCTCAGTTGTCACAAGCTGGGTATGTTTAGCTTGGAAAAGAGGAGACTGAGAGGCGCCGTGATAGCCACCTAAAATATCGGAAGGGCTGGCATGTGGAAGATGGAGCAAGCTTGTTTCCTGCTGCTCCAGGGGGCAGGACCCAAACGAATGGATTCAAATTCCTGATGGTAAGAGCTGTTTGGGCATGGAAAGAGTCCCTCGGGAGGTGGTGGACTCTCCTTACTCGGAGGTTTTTAAGCAGAGATTGAATGGCCACCTGTCAGGGATTCTTTAGCTGCCATTCCTGCATCTCAGGGGGTTGGACTAGATGATGATTATAATAATTAACTAGTGGACGTTCAGCCCGCCCGCCTGCTCTCTCTCTCTCTCGCCGCTCTCTCTCTCGCCTCGGTCGTCGTCGCCACCACCGCCTCCTCCTCCTCCTCCTCCTCCTTCTCCTCCTCAGGGCCGCGCCGCGAGCAGCAACAGCGCCGCCTCAGCTCCGCCGGTTCAGGAGGCCCCGCGGCGCCGGCGCCGGCTTCGGAGGCTCCGTGCCCGACATGGCCCCTGCCCCGCCGGACCACACGCTCCCTCCGCTGCGCTCCACTGACGTGGCCTGGCGCTGGAGGGGAAGCCGCGGCCTCTCCCTCGGCGCCCGAGCGCTACCTGCAGCAGGCGCGGCTCCCGCAGGCCGAGCAAGCGCCGGCCGCAGCGGCCGCCATATTCTCAGCAACTGCCAGGCCGCGCTGATTGGGCGAGGGGTGACCCACCTCTGCGCTCCAACTCTCTGCTGTCCAATCCCTGCGTCCGTCTGGGACATGCGCAGTGGAAAATTTCCACTGACACACGGACGGACGCAGGGACACAGGGATATTATTATATAGGATGATGCTTTTATTTATACCCCACCCATCTGGCTGGGTTTCCCCAGCCACTCTAGGTGGCTCCCAACAGAATATTAAAAACACGATAAAACATCAAACATAAAAACTAAACAGGGCTGCCTTCAGATGTCTTCTAAAAGTCAGATAGTTTGTTTATTTCCTTGAAATCTGGTGGGAGGGCTTTCCACAGGGTGGGCGCCACTACCGAGAAGGCCCTCTGCCTGGTTCCCTGTAGCTTTGCTTCTCTCAGGGAGGGAACCGCCAGAAGGCCCTCAGCGCTGGACCTCAGTGTCCAGGCTGAACGATGGGGGTGGAGACGCTCCTTCAGGTATACTGGACCAAGGCCATTTAGGGCTTTAAAGGTCAGCACCAACACTTTGAATTGTGCCCGGAAACGTACTGGGAGCCAATGTAGGTCTTTCAGGACTGGTGTTATATGGTCTTGGTGGCTGCTCCCAGTCACCAGTCTAGCTGCCGCATTCTGGACTAGTTGTAGTTTCCGGGTCACCTTCAAAGGTAGCCCCCCGTAGAGCGCATTGCAGTAGTCCAAGCGGGAGATAACCCGTGGGGTCCCTTCCAACTCTACAGTTCAATGTTTCTGTGGTTCTGTGAGTTCACTTTTGTTTTGTCTGGCAGGGGCTCTGAAGAAAGCCGACGGGGACCTTCAGAAAGCCGTAAGTAACCTGAAGGAAGGTCTTGGGCAGTGGCGTAGCGAGCCGCTTGGCTGCCGGGGACGACAAGCCAAGCGGAACCCTCTGGGGGTGGGGCGTCACGACGCATGCGCTACAGAGCGCAGTCTGCTCCTCGGCCGCTGCGGAGCGGAGGGAGCCACCGCCCGGCAAAAACCTCTCTTGCCACCGCGGCTGGCTTCGCTCCCTCGCCCAGCCGCCGCACAGTTTTATTCTCCCTTCCTTTTTGTCCCCTGGTTGGGCGGAGCCGCGGGGGCAGGCCAGCGAGGGGCGTCACGCCAGCCACAAGTGTGACGCTTCGCTGGCCCGCCCCTCGCCCCCGCGGCTCCGCCCTACCAGGGGACAGAAAGGAAGGGAGGAAAAAAACGCGCGGCGGCCGAGCGAGGGAGCGAAGCCAGCCGCGGCGGCAAGAGAGGTTTTTGGGAGTCGCCGGTCGCGGGTGCCCAGAGTGTTGCCCCCTAGAGGCTGGAACCCGGGGCATCCCGCCCCCATCGCCCGCCCTTACTCCGCCCCTGGTCTTGGGGCTTGAGCAGGGATCTTGGGGAGCCATTCCAGAATCCCTGACGGTGACGTCTCTCCCCCTCTTTCCCTCGCACAGTGCCTTATTGAAGCCATCACCATCATGGATATCATTTGCAGGCAGGACTCTTCCTACGTCTACCGCTCACTTTCCTGCCTGAAGAACTTGCATAGCCGCATCAGCGGGGACCTGTCTTATGCCAGGGTGCTGCTGCCCATTGCCCAGTTCTTCCTGAACCACAGTGAGTAAGGCTGGCTGGCTGAAGCGAAGCCCGGCCTCCCAAACTTCCTTGGTAGGGAGGCCAGCTGCGATGCCAGGCAGCTTCTGCCACGGCCTCCCTTTCCCTCTGACTCTGCCGGTGGCTTGGGAGGCCAGAGATGGGAGCCAAACCCTTGCCAGGGAGAGGCAGCAACTGGCTTGGAGATTTCTGTCCTTGCAGGGAACAAGGGGCAGTTTGCTTGCCTTGCGTTTCCCTCTCGGCAAAAGCAGGAAGCTGAACTCCAAGCAATGCAGCGCGGGTGGCGGGAGGAACTTGGGTTTGTCACATACTTGCCTCCAGACATCAGGTCTAAGCTGAGAAAGGGGCTTTTTATTAGAAAATAGCAGAAAGGGAGAAAGGGAATGCAGAAGGGAACTTTGCGAAAGTAAACATTAAGAGGCTTGCAATGCTATGCTAAGGCTCTTGGAAGACAGTCCTGATTTACTGAATCTGTATTTACATGAGAATCAGGACCTGGTGGGAAAACTACTTTCTCTTAATGGCTGCATTAATGGAAGAGCTTTAAAGTTGCAAACTTGAACTCTTGGTACAAGAGAGGATGGTATTTCACCCATATAGAAAAATTGACTCACAAATTAAGATTGGGAAGAGAAGGAACAAAGCAGAGAGACACCTTTGGGAAGAATGGTGGAGCTTCATTTCATTTACAAACTTACAGAAACACCCCCAGAACTGTTAATAGTTTTTTAATAGAAGTTTTTTTCTACAATCAAGTGGTATATAAATTTTATTGGGGGGGGGGAATACTCTAGGTCTGTGCCACCCTGGGTTTCCTCCTCCCCAAGGCTGACTAAGGCAGGATGGAGAATGCTAAATTTGTGTGTGTGTTTTGTGTGTGTGTGTGTGTGTATCCTTGCTCCCCAGGTGAGACGGCGGCTGTGGACTCCGAAGCTGTTTACAGGCACCTGTTCACCAAAGTTCCCGCTCAGCTTTTCCACAGCCCGATGCTGGCCTTTGAGTTTATCCAGTTCTGCAGGCACAACATTCGGTTCTTCACTGAGAACCTCAGCATCTTCCGACAGAACTTCCCAAACCTATTCAAGGTACCTGGTAGCAAGACTCTCACGGGGCCTCGTTGGCAGAAGTTAAAACCTGTCAGAGAACGTGCAGGTGGCTTCTGCTTTTTCATCCAACTGCTCTTAGTTAGCTCTTTCTCGGGGACATTACTATTATTATTATTTTATTTAGTGTATTTATATGCGCCTTCTTCCCAAGTTGAGATTCAAGGCAGCTTCCACCATTTAAAAGCGACATGAAATACAAAGGAATAAAAAACTGGTTGAAAAACATCAAAACAGCATTTAGAACTAGCAATTAAAATCCAGTTTGCTCTCACAGCAGCCCGGGGGTCAGCGTTGCCTGCACATTTGTTTCCAAAGGTCTGTCTCAACAGGAAGGTCTTAGCCTGCCAGTGGAAGGATGACAGGGAGGGAATCCCACATTATGGGGGCAGCCGCAGAAAAGGCCCTGTCTGTGTTGGGTTGCCCTCCAACCATGCTTCTGATTTTGATCAGAGAGAAGGGGCTCACCCAAAGACCTTAACACCCAGGCAGGTTTGCAGGGGGAGATACGATCTTTCCGGTAGCCTGTCCCAAAGCCACATGGGGCTTAATTAGCACCCTGAACAAGGGATTAACCTGCTCCCTGTAACCAGCCCTGGTCAGCAATCTGGCCACGACTTTAGGAGTGATGGAGATCCAAGGGAGAGAGGAGACCAGTACTGGATTTACGTATAAGCTAAACAAGCTATAGCTTAGGGCCCCACTCTCTTGGCCCCCCCACAAAAAAAATAAAGGAAAAACAACAACTGGATATACATTTCCAAAGTATAAGATAAAAAAATAAAAAATAAAACCTACATACAGCAACAGTGTTTTGTGTTGTGCAGGCTCCTATGATGTAAGTCATGGCCCCCGCCTGCTCACCTGCTCCCTAAAATATCACTGGTTTGCTCATTTCTATATATAGGGTGTCTACATTCTGCATGTGCAAATGGCTTGAGATACCTATTAGGTCCATAAATTACAATATAAAAGGTAAAGGTAAAGCAAACCCTGACCATTAGGTCCAGTCGTGTCCGACTCTGGGATTGTGGCGCTCATCTCACTTTATTGGCCGAGAGCCGGCGTACAGCTTCCGGGTCATGTGGCCAGCATGACAAAGCCACTTCTGGCGAACCAGAGCAGCGCACGGAAACGCCGTTTACCTTCCCGCCAGAGCAGTTCTTATTGATCTACTTGCACTTTGACATGCTTTCGAACTGCTAGGTGGGCAGGAGCAGGGACCGAGCAACGGGAGCTCACCCCGTCGCAGGGATTCGAACCGCCGACCTTCTGATCAGCAAGCCCTAGGCTCTGTGGTTTAACCCACAGTGCCACCATAGCTATATGGTACCATAGCTATATGGTAATGCTATATTACCATATAGCATATATTCAACACAAAAAACAGCGACAATTTGTTGTTGACAAAGGACAGCTGGACTTATAAAGGGCTCCATTATCTTCAGTAGCTTAGCCTTAGGGCAGTGATGGCTAACCTTGACACTCCAGATGTTTTGGAACTACAACTCCCATCATCCCTAGCTAACAGGACCAGTGGTCAGGGATGATGGGAGTTGTAGTCCCAAAACATCTGGAGTGTCGAGGTTAGCCATCACTGCCTTAGGGCCTCATCAAACCTAAATCCGGCCCTGGAGGAGACCCACCTGTGTGGCCAGCTGTGACTATTGAGGAAGAGCCAGAGGTTGCCTTTTTCAGCCTGCAGCATCTCCAGCTAGGGAAGACACCTGCTTGGGGCGCTTGAGAACTACTGCCAACCAGAGTAGGCGTCATTGTTCTAGATGGGCCCAATGGCCTGCCCAAGCTTCAGGCACCGGCTTTGTATGGGAGGAGCTTGGATCATTGGCTCTGCTCTCTTCCCTCAGTGAGAGGATCTATAGTGGGAGAATCCATTTGGGGTGTGGAGGGAGAGCAGGCCCACTCATTGCAGTTTCATCTCATTGTCCCCCACCCCCTTGCAGTTCCTGGCATGGAACAGCCCAGCCCTTGTCGCCGATTATATGGACCTTCTGCCAGCCCTGCTTGGGACCGACACGTCCCTGGAGGTCTTCCACCTGCTGCTCGACTTGCCTTGTGTGGCAGCAGCGCTGGATGTCCAGCTGAGGTAACAGCTCTCCTCCCCGCAGCCAGGTAGCGCAGAGTACTGCTATTACAGCCGTACCTTGGTTCTCAAACTTACCGTATTTTTCGCTCCATAAGACGCACTTTTTTCCTCCTAAAAAGTAAGGGGAAATGTCTGTGTGCCTTATGGAGAGAATGTGTGGTCCCTGGAGCTGAATTGCCCAAGGGCAAAAGCAGATCGTGCTTTTTTTTTTTTTTTACAAAGAGAGAAGGGGGTGTTGAAAGGAAGCCTGCTGAGCAGCTGCTCAGCAAACGATTAGGGAGAGAAATAAGGGAGAGAGATTCCAGCCCCACCCCCTTGCAGAGGGAGGCTGTTTCTCCAGCAACATGTGACTGGCTGATTAGATTATCTGTCTGGAAACTAGAAATGGCTCCCTTTCCTGAAGCTGCAGAAATGTGAGTTAAACCCCATAAAACAGGATTTTTTTCCCTTTGCAAAAGAAGCTGCACAAATTTGAGCTGATCCTCAAAAAATGGGGCTTTTCTCCTTTGCAAAAGAAGCTGCACAAATTTGAGCTGATCCTCAAAAAATTGGGGCTTTTCCCCTCTAAAAACTAAGTGCGTCTTATGGTCAGGTGCGCCTTATAGAGCGAAAAATACGGTAATCCGTTCCAGAAGTCTGTTCCAAAACCAAAGCCTTCCAAAACCAAGGCGCGCTTTCCCATAGAAAGTAATGCAAAACGGATTAATCCGCTCCATACTTTTAAAAACAACCCCTAAAACAGCAATATAACATGGATTTTACTATCTAACGAGACCATTGATCCATAAAATGAAAGCAATAATGTTCAATGTTCTGTACTATAAAATAAATAGGACAGTATTGTAGATGATAAAAATGAAAATTAATTTTTTTTCTTACCTGCACTGATGATAGTCATTGTTTGGTTGTGGGGCTTTTATCCATTTCTGCAGTCACACAATCAATCTGAAGAAGTGTGCATGCACACGAAAGCTCATGCCAATAACAAACTTAGTTGGTCTTTAAGGTGCTACTGGAAGAAATTTTTTTTATTTTGTTTCGACAATCAGTCAGTCAATCAGTAGATGAACTGGGTTCCACATAGTCACAAAAACAAATTAACCGAAAAAGCCTCAAAAACAAAAACGCCAAATAAACAGCAAAAACAAAAGTGCCAAGCTTAATCCATTCCGAACCAAGGCACAGCAATAGCTGACAGCCACTTCGGACGTCCGGGTTCCGAAAAACATTAAGAAACCAGAACACTTACTTCCGGGTTTTTGGCATTTGAGAACCAATGCGTTTGAGAACCAAGGTACCACTACTATTTTATATTTATTTATACCCAGACCAGGACTCAAGACGGCTGATCAGATAAAGTGGAAAAAGCTCCTCCAAATATGCCTTTACAGGCTTGTAGGAAGGGGTGGGGGCTTCTTGTGGCCAAATTCCTCTGCATTTTTAACGGACGGTGCATTTGAACAAGGTGCAGATGGGCTTTTCGTCTGTCGCTAGGTCTGCCCTGACTCCCCTGCCTGAGAGGACTCCTGTGGACTCTGCTCTGAAGCCGGCTACCTGCCTGGAAGCTTACCGCCACCCAGACTACAGAGCCCTCTTCCAGTATCTCCTTCGGGTCGAGTCGGCTCCTGGAGACCCTGGCAGGTAAGAGGCCATCCCTGAGAGAAGCTGCTCTTCGTACTTTATTTGATGCTGTCTATTTTGGGGGGTACTCATCCCTTGCCCGCTAAACAAAGTTCCCAACGCATATTATGATATCATCAAAGTACTGTTGCGGTTGTGGGGTTGTTGTTGTTTTTTGGCAAATCTCCTTCTTAATGATTTTCATTTTTTTTGTCCAAATTGGTCACTAATTAAAACAAATTAAATTGCCTTATCTTGTTGAGTGGACTTCCCCCGCTTCCCCTGCCACGTCTCTTATTTATATCACCTTATTCTAACAGAATAAGAATGGGAGATAGAAATGAGTTAATGTTGTGTGTTGCAATTGTTATTGTTCTGTTTTTTTAGTTTTGTGTATTTGTTTGATGTTTTGATTTTCCTATATGATTAAGAGTATGTTAAGGTACGAAATATTATATGTTTGAAAACCCAATAAAAATTATTTTTAAATAAAATAAAAAAAAACAAATTAAATTGAAACAAATAGACATTTCCCCAAATCTGAACAAGTTTAACATTTTTCCGAAACTGACTTCCTGCACTCCCTCCTGGATGTGTTGATGGTTCTCCTTGGTGCTGCATCATAGAATCATAGAATTTTAGAGTTGGAAGAGACCCCCAAGGGTCATCTAGTCCAACCCCCTGCAATGCCGGAATCTCAACGAGATCATACATGACAGGTGGCCATCCAACCTTTACTTAAAAGCCTCCAGTAAAAGTCCACAACCACCCAAGGAAGTCTCTTCCACTGTCAAACAACTCTTACTGCTCCTGATGTTTAGTCGGAATCTCTTTTCTTGCAACTTGAAGCCATGGGTTCGAGTCCTGCCCTCCGGAGCAGGGGAAAACAAGCATGCTCCCTCCTCCATGTGACAGCCCTTCAGATATTTGCCCCTTTGGTCTGATCCAGCTGCAGCCAGACTCTTCTGATGCTCTTATGGGTTCTTCCATTGTGGTCCCCCCCCCCCAGGTTGATTCCCATCCGCCAGCTCCTGGGATCCATGGCCAGTTCCCCTCGCGTGGTGCAGTGTGCGGAGAGCGTCCCTGTCTTACTGCAGCTCTACTTTGGAGTCGTAGCCGAGGTAAGGTTTGCTTCCCCCCTGCAAGGATCTGTTCCAGTTGCATTTCCTCCAATACGCCTGCTTCAGTGAAAGTTTTAAACTAGGGCTTTAAAAATTCAAACGTCAAAAGTGCATCCAATGCTTAGGTATCCCAAATCTGGATTCAGCTCCTATTCTGATTCCAGAGTGTAGTCTAGGAGGGTATTCACTGTGACCAGCATGATGGCTCTGAGTCTTCTACAAGGCTGGATTATTCCATGTGACGCTTGCAACAGCCTTGAGGAGTGATGGCGTTGAGAGGGGGGGGGGAGGTTGCTGATTTCTGCCTGCTTACCATGCAGACTGGCACTTGCTTCTGAGAAAGCGTGCAAAGGATGGCATCATTAGGCCACAGTCCTCAGCACACTTACTAGGTAGTAAAGGTAAAGGTAAAGGGACCCCATGACTTAAGTCCAGTCAAAGGCAACTTTCAGGCTGAGGGAGCCGGCGATTGTCCACAGACAGCTTTCCAGGTCGTGTGGCCAGCAGGACTAAACCGCTTCTGGTGCAACGGGACACCGTGATGGAAACCAGAGCGCACTGAAACGCTGTTTACCTTCCTGCCGCAGCGGTACCTATTTATCTACTTGCACTGGTGTGCTTTCGAACTGCTAGGTTGGCAGGAGCTGGGATAGGGCAACGGGAGCTCACTCTGTCATGGGGATTCGAACCACCAACCTTATGATCAGCAAGCCCAAGAGGCTCAGTGGTTTAGACCACAGCACCACCCGCATCCCTTTACTAGGTAGTAAGCTGCAGGGAACACAGTGGGATTCTCTGCATCGGATTGCTGTTACCCAGTGTGCTTTGCAGCTGCATCGGGGTTTGAACTTGGGTCTCCCTGGTCTAAGTCCAGCACTCAAACCACTAGACATGCCAGCCCTCAACCTAAATACGGATTTGTTGTTTATTTCTTTATTCTGGGAAGCCTCAGCAGCACCATGGCTGCTGGTGACATGCTCATCTCTGGTTTGTGCTGCATCTGCTCCAATCGAAAGCACTTTCCCTATTCCTCCAGCCTCTGCCCCTGCAAGATAACAAGCAGCTGCCCCTGGTTTCTCCTTGCACAAAGTCCTCCAGGAGCAAGGTCAAAGCCAGCAAACTAAGCCAGCTTCAGTGCACCTTTGGGATCTTAAGCAGACCCAAGTCCACAAGCCAGTTTTTCCCCAGAAGAGGCGTCTGGTTGGCCCCTGTGAGAACAGGATGCTGGACTAGATAGGCCCCCTTTGGCCTGATCCAGCAGCCTTGTCTCGTATCCTTAGCGAGGGTCAGTGCTAACCCTGGTCCAGTGGTGTGGCTGCACCACCAAGCCAGAATGCAGATGGGTAAACCAAAAAAGATCCCCTGTGCTGCAAAACAGAACAGTCTGCAAAACATCAAGCAGCACGTAGGCTAATAATATATTGACAATATTTATATAACACTATCAAACTGTTTCAAAATTCATAGACAGAAGACGTGTAATACGTGCAGGGAGTCACAAACTAATAAAGAGTCAAGTAACTATTCCGTAAGCAGAATGATTAGAATGGTATGTCGCTATAAAGAATGACTGAAATTGAGGCTGAATGCCTTTCCGCAGTAAATAACAGATCCAAAATGTTGTCGAGAGTGAGCTGGAGCATGGTGGTGCTATAAGAACAGATTGAATACAGGCCTGTCATATCAGTCTCTGTATTGTATTTGAATTTAATGGATTTCAGCTGATGAAGAATTATCATTGAAACAGTTCATTATCCTGGAAGAACTGTTCTGTCTGCTGCTGTGCTCAGAGCACCCTTTTGTGACGTTTGGAGCACCTACCATCTCACTTCTGGGCTGCTGTTCTTATACATTTGGATCTGTTATTTACTGCGGAAAGGCGTTCAGCCTCAATTTCAGTCATTCTTTATAGCGACATGCCATTCTATTAATTCTGCTTACGGAATAGTTACTTGGCTCTTACTAGTTTGTGACTCCCTGCACATATTACACGTCTCCTGTCTATGAAATTTGAAACAGTTTGATAGTGTTATATAAATATTGTCAATATATTATAAGCCTACATGTTGCTTGATGTTTTTCAGAATGCAGATGGGAGTAAAGGTAAAGGGACCCCTGACCAGGACCGGTGCTAGGGATTTTGGCGCCCTAGGCGAGGGGACGGGCCACGTGACGTTATTGCGCATGACGTACGGTGCCCCTGCCCGGCTGGGCGCTCCGCACCGCCGCAGTTTTCGCCGCTGGCTGGGGCGGCAGCGGGGGGCGAGGGGCAGGCTGGCCAGTGCCCCCTCCATTTTGGCGCCCCCGCAGCTGCGGTTTTCGCCCCAAGCTGCTTGCTCCGCCGCTGGTTGGGGCGGCACCGGGCGGCGGTGGGGGGCGGGGGGCAGGCTGGCCAGCGCCCCCTCCATTTTGGTGCCCTAGGCAACTGCCTAGTTCGCCTTAATGGACGCGCCGGCCCTGCCCATGACCATTAGGTCCAGTCGCGGACGACTCTTGGGTTGCGGCGCTCATCTCGCATTATTGGCCGAGGGAGCCGGCGTACAGCTTCCAGGTCATGTGGCCAGCATGACTAAGCCGCTTCTGGCGAACCAAAGCAGCGCACAGAAACGCCGTTTACCTTCCCCCCAGAGCGATACCTATTTATCTACTTGCACTTTGAGGTGCTTTCGAACTGCTAGGTTGGCAGGAGCAGGGACCGAGCAACAGGAGCTCGCCCCGTTGCGGGGATTTGAACCGCCGACCTTCTGATCGGCAAGCCCTAGGCTCAGTGGTTTAACCCACAGTGCCACCCGTTATAGTGGGCGATGGGATGAGTGCAGCATGCAAGGGCCCGGGATTCTCCAGGATTCCTGGATCTTCCTTCGCTGAGTTAAGGCACTGAACGGTCTGTGCTCTTCCTGCTTCTCCAGTTTGCAGATGGGGCTCTTGCAAACAAGCTGGTCCTGGCAATCCTGGAGAGGAGCGACCAGCTTTATGGAATCCCGGCTTTCAAGGCAGAGGTGTTCAGGTGAGTGTAGACTCATCATCTCAGGTGGGGAAAGGGCAAAATCTGCCACCTCCAGACGGGGGAGTTTTAAGCCCCGATAGCAACCGAAGCTCCTGCATGGAGTAGTTCTATAGTGTTGCCTCTTGAGCCTTTCTCTCCAATGGAGCTATTTTCTGATTTGATACTACCATTGTCCCTTACAGTCAAGATTCCTCTTGGGATATTATTTTTCCGCTCATCGCCCTGACTTATTGGTTGCTTACGTCTCTATCCTAAGCCTGGTTTATTCATTTGTTTGATTTATAAAAATATTTATTCACTGCTAATTCGTTTTTTAAAAAATTGGAGCGGATTACAGCAATGGCACACAAAGCTTATTTGATAAAAACCATATTAAAAAACTTTAAATCAGGAATCAGCTAACTTACTGTGGAAAGGTATATTATAATAATAATAATTCTTTATAATAATTCTTTTATTTGTACCCCGCCCATCTGGCCGGGTCTCCCCAGCCACTCTGGGCGGCCTCCAACAGGTATAAAAATACATTAAAATATCACAGGTTAAAAGCTTCCCTAAATAGGGCTGCCTTGTATTGCCTGCTTAGGCATCACAGACTGGAAAAAAATTCAGCAAGCATTTAAAAGTTGAGACAGAAGTTGTCTACTGAACCTCTAGTGGCAGAGAGTTCCACGGGACTAGGCAGATGACACTAAAGGCTTGGTTTCCAAGTGACGTGTATATTATTGCAACTGTTCTAACTAACCAAGTGTTCTTTAGCTGAAAAGACTCCGCAAGTGGCTTACAGAAATTGGTGGTAACACAGTCTGTACCTCCAGGCTTGCAATCTCTTTAAGACAAGACACACAAAGGAAAAAAATGATGGGAGGGAGAGAGGGGGGGGAAAGCCCCATTTCTGTTCTTATGCCATTAACAAGCCGATAAACAGCTTTTTTTAAAAATGCATTGTGAGCCATGGAGACAGTAGTGCCTTTGGATTTGGATTTGATATCCCGCTTTATCACTACCCGAAGGAGTCTCAAAGCGGCTAACAATCTCCTTTTCCCTTCCTCCCCCGCAACAAACACTCTGTGAGGTGAGTGAGGCTGGGAGACTTCAAAGAAGTGTGACTAGCCCAAGGTCACCCAGCAGCTGCATGTGGAGGAGCAGGGAATCGAACCTGGTTCACCAGATTACGAGTCCACTGCTCTTAACCACTACACCACACTGGCTCTTTGGATAAGAAAAGTCTGAGAATGATTGATCGGAAGGTGGCTCTTGAGAAAATGCCAGGGCAGCAACTTTACTAAAGAAGTGTTAATTGATTAATCACACAAGACTGAGTCTGGCATCTAAATTTGCATATTGGTTTTTTTTAAAAAATGCATTTCTGATGTGAGGCACCAGCTATCTTTGCTTTAAGATGGTGTGCATCTTCAGAGGTCTTCTTCCCTGTGCACACAAGAGAAAAGGAGAGAATGCCTCTCTTTTAAGTTCAGGTCTCTTAATTTAAATTTTTTCCTAGCTGCCGTTCATGCGAAGGTTCCAGGATAACATGTAAAAAATTGAATAAAATCAATCCCCCATATAAATACAATTTGAAGTAAGCATTAAAAAAACTCCAAGAGAAAGCAGGCATACAAAACCACCCCAGAAATACAGTTCCCAAGAATTTCATCTACAGTACATGATACACATTTGTATTACAAAAAAATGACATTTAAAAAAACCTACCCTGCCAAATAAATCAAGAGCAAGTTTTTAGTTGTTCTGAGGGTGTTTTGACGCAGCGAATCCAACAGATGAATCCCTTTGGCATTGCAGCCCTAATTGATGCATGCTCTCCTTGTGTCATCAAAGCCTTTGTGACAAGGCCTCTGCTGCCACAATAAAAAAGGTAAAGGGACCCCTCACCATTAGGTCCAGTCATGACCGACTCTGGGGTTGCGGCGCTCATCTCGCATTATTTGCTGAAGGAGCCGGCGTACAGCTTCCAGGTCATGTGGCCTGGCGAACCAGGGCAGCGCATGGAAACGCCGTTTACCTTCCCGCCGGAGCGGTTCCTATTTATCTACTTGCACTTTGATGTGCTTTCGAACTGCTAGGTTGGCAGGAGCTGGGACCGAGCAACGGGAGCTCACCCCGTCGCGGGGATTCGAACCGCCGACCTTCCGATAGGCAAGCCCTAGGCTCTGTGGTTTAACCCACAGCGCCACCCGCGTCCACAATAGCTCGCCCCAAATGCCTCCTGCCAGAAGCCTATTCAGAAGCAGAAAGTGGCCCAAGTGCTGTTTCGGAAGCCTTGCTCTCTTCACCTGTGGGTTGCAGAGAACCCCTGGTCACCCCGGCTGTCCTCTTTCCCCTGCCAGGGTGATGAGCTCCCAGCTGTCGGTTCTGTGCAAGCTGCACCCTTCGCTGGTGGTGGAGCTGTCCCAACAGCTTTTGGAGTTTTCGGGAACGGTCACCAACATTCAGAGCAAAGAGGACCTATTCACCGACGTGGTAAGCAGAAACCCACTTGCCCTGGCGGGTAGGACAACCCCCACCCCTACATTCCCATCTGGGATACTGATCATATCCCTTATGCCGGGAGAGGAGAGCCTGCTGGCCTCCCAGATGTTGCTAGACTCCATCTCCCATCATCCCTGATTAAGGGGCTCAGCAGGGCTGGCTGGGGCTAATGGGAATCCAGCGACCCCCCATGGTCTGCAGGCTGCTCCCTCTCTGTGTTAGATTCAAAGCAGGGATGGGGGAATCTGTGGCCCAGCTTCTAAGTTGTTTCTCCTCTGATCCACCCAGCTGAAGCGTTGCCAGTTTTCCATCCATTCACCAACTTGTGTTTGGTGTGGAATTCCCTCCCCAGATAAAATTAATCTGGGCTCTTTTAGGTACCACGCTAAATTTCTGCCGGTGGTTTTATTTTATTTTTATTTTATTTTTAGAATAATTTTTATTGATTTTACAATTTTACAAGCACTCACATATCGGTTAAATTTTCTTCCCGCCTCTCACCGTGGGAAGCCCCCATTCATCCCCCCCTCTCACAGGGGTGTACATATTAATTTTACATTTAACCTTACTTATGTTTTTTCATAACCTTGCTTAGGCCTGACCTCATTTGTGGGCCAGACATTTCTTCTTTTCTCAATTTCATATTTCAACTGACTTCCTTGACTCCCCCGTTGTTGAATTCATAATAAATCCTCTTTAACAGTTTCATGCTTCTACTTTTTAAACATCATACAATACATAAATAATTTTGTAATCCCAAATTCTCACCTAAGCATCCAGATACTTCTGTTTTTCCCCTATATTCTTCCTCTCTGTCTCTCTAATTTTACTTATTTCCAAAATTCTTTTACTTTGGTTGCTGTTATTTTACATGCCAATTCACCTGACCTCGTGGAGAATGTGCGCAGAATCTGTCCCTGAAGAGGGAATTGTGTACACAGTTGGGGATTCTGGTCGATGTACAGAGCCCTCAACAGGCTGTTTGGAATGTGCGTGTCTTAACTGCATTTTTGTACATTCTCCAGCTGTTACATGTTAATTTCCAACAGAATTTGGGAAATGCACCTATCTCGATTTTGCAAGCCACATCACTTAAAAAAAGGAACGGAGCAAAAATGTCTTAAATAACCAGAGGTTAGCAGACTCTTTTGGAGTTACGGAACAATTTAAACTACTGAGTTTAAACAACAATTAGTTAACTTATTATTTAAATCCCCCCATTCTCCCCAAGAACTCAAGGTGGCATATGTGCCCCCCTCTCCTATTTTGTCCAAACAACACCCCTTAAGGTGAGGTAAGGTGTGGGGAGAGAGGGAAGATTGAGTGGGGCTTTGACCCAGGGTCTTCTCAGTTCTAGCCCCCATTTTTATTTATTGTTCAGTTCAGAAGGAGCCACAAGGCAGTTTGTTATTTATGCAGCACACTGACATGAGGCCTGCTTGTACCTCTTCTTGCACACGGCCTGCAGTTAAGCCTGAGACCCAGGAGAGTTAGAATCATAGAATTGTGGAGCTGGAAGGGACCACAAGAGTCATCTAGTCCAACCCCAAACAATGTAGGAATCGCAACTAAAGCCCCCCTGACAGATGGCCATCTGACCTTTTTTTATAAACGTCCAAGGAAGGAGAGCCCTCCACCTTCCTAGGAAGTTGGTTCTGCTGTCAAAATAGCTCTTACCCGCAGAAAACTCCTCCTGGTTTCAGCCAGCAGTTTCCTCCCTTTCTCTTAAGGAGAACTGCTGGTCTCTCCCTGCCAGGGACAAAGAAAGAGGCACCAGGGGCGGGCGAGTCAATTCCTGCTTAGTCTGTCCACCCCTAGGGCCCCACAGGCTTTCTCTGCTGCTTTCCTCTCATGTTTCTAGTCCTCTGTGAGTTAAGGAGTGTGCCTTCCCACAGGTGTGGACCATTGGCGAGTACGCGTCCGTATCGCACGACAAGCGGTGCACAGTGGAGCAGATCAACAGGTTCTTCGAAGTCCTCGAGGCCATGCTCTTTGAGATCACTCAGCTGCGGCCCTTGGCCAGCATCCCCAAATACTCTCCTCGCGCCATTGCCGTCCTCATGACTGCGCTCACCAAGCTGGCATCTCGCAGCCAGGACTTGATTCCAAGGTTTGAACCCGGGGGGGGGGGGAAGCTCCCAAACAATGGGAGCTCACCCTGTCGTGGGGATTCGAACCGCTGACCTTCTGATCAGCAAGCCCTAGGCTCTGTGGTTTAACTCACAGCGCCACCCATTATTAGCCTTGCCTAATTTGCCTAAAGGTAAAGGGACCCCTGACCATTAGGTCCAGTCATGTCCGACTCAGGGGTTGCGGCGCTCATCTCGCTTTACTGGCCGAGGGATTCGGCGTACAGCTTCCAGGTCATGTGGCCAGTAGGACTAAGCCTCTTCTGGCAAACCAGAGCAGCACACGGAAATGCCGTTTACCTTCCCGCCAGAGCAGTTCCTATTTATCTACTTGCACTTTGACGTGCTTTCGAACTGCTAGGTTGGCAGGAGCAGGGAACAAGCAACGGGAGCTCACCCCGGCGCAGGGATTCGAACCGCCGACCTTCCGATCAGCAAGCCCTAGGCTCTGTGGTTTAACCCACAGCGCCACCTGGGTCCCTCTAATTTGTCTAATCCCACATTAATATCCATCACTGCCTCTTGTGGCAGTGAGTTCCATAGTTCAACTGTTTCCTTGTGTGAAATACTTCCTTTGCCTTCCCCCCAAAACACTTTGCTTAACTTCCCCAGAACCCCTTACCTGGGTGAGGTGCGCAGGATATGTTGGCGACGACAGGTGACCAGGTTTGGAGCCCACAGCCCCAGTGACCACCCCACTCCAGCGGGAAGCCTGTTTGTCACCGAGCCAGCCTGCCCCCAAACCTCGGGGAGCGAGGGGTGCTCTCCTTCCCCCCTGCCCTGCGAGGTGGCTCAGCCCCACCCTTCTCCCCATGTCTCCGCACAGGGTGTCCCTCTTCTTGTCCAAGATGCGGACCTTCATCCAGAACCCGGCCATCTCCTCCACCTACAGCCCTGAGGACGCCGAGGCCATCCTGACCCGGGCCACGGAGCTGATGAACTTGCTGAAGATGCCCAGCGTGGCCCAGTTCGTGCTGACCCCGTCCCCCGAGGTCTCGAGCCCCCGGTTCCACCGCGACACAAACGTTTCCCTGCCGCTGGCCATGAAGGCAGCCAGCCGGATCCTGGAGAGGGGAGCAAGCTCCGTTCCTGGCTGAGTCCTTCAGAGGGAAACGGATCGTCAAGGGCTCTTGGCTGTGGGGGGCTGCCAGAGGCATAGGCGGAGTTTGGGAGGGTGTGGGGCAGGATTCCCCCACCAACAGGGTGGAGGGAGTCTATCTAGGGAAGGTTTGTGGACGAAGGAATGAAATTGGCCAAGTCGAACAATTTCCTTTTCAAAACCGGCTTGATTTTTGCCTTCCCCATTGTTTGGGGCGATTCTGCCTCCCTTCTCTGACTTCTCAGGTGCTTTGATTTGCCTGCCCTGTGCTTGTAACTGGGCGAACAGTTTACAGACTTCTTTCCCTAACCCTGTAATCAGTGTTGTTTGATCTGGGCTCCCCTATGAATAAAATGTTGATTTGGCATAGCCAGGCGCAGTGCAAGCTTGCTCCTTGATCTGCTGCCTCAGAAAGCAGACTTCCTGGGGCAGAAGGCTCTCCGGCTCCTATCTTTGGGGTCTGAGTCTCTGGACTCCCTTGGAGCAGCAAAGGGTTTGGGGCGTTTCTGCACTCCCAGCTAGCCCCGCGGGCGACTCTGAACCAGTCCCCCATTCCTTTCCCCCAGCTCTCCTTAGGTAAAGGTAAAGGGACCCCTGACCATTAGGTCCAGTTGTGTCCAGCTCTGGGGTTGCGGCGCTCATCTCGCTTTACTGGCCGAGAGCCGGCGTACAGCTTCTGGGTCATGTGGCCAGCATGACAAAGCCGCTTCTGGTGAACCAGAGCAGTGCACGGAAACACCGTTTACCTTCCCGCTGGAGTGGTACCTATTTATCTACTTGCACTGTGTGCTTTCGAACTGCTAGGTGGGCAGGAGCTGGGACCGAGCAACGGGAGCTCACCCCGTCGCAGGGATTCGAACCGCCGACCTTCTGATCGGCAAGCCCTAGGCTCTGTGGTTTAGACCACAGCGCCACCCACATCCCTCCAGCTCTCCTTAGCTTGAGCCAATTCAGAAAAGTCAGTCCAGCTGAAGGTCACAGGTGTAATGCTCAGCATCTGCAGGCACAGCTGGGAAAAGGCTCCCAACCTGAAACACCAGGAGAGCCATTGCCAACCAGCGCTAATGGCGCTGACCTCAGCAGAACACCAGAAGGGCCTGCTGGATCAGGCCAGTGGCCCCTCTAGTCCAGCATCCTGTTCTCACCGTGGCCGATCAGATGCCCCGATGGGGAGCCCGCAAGCAGGAGCTGAGCACAAGAGCCCTCTGCCCAGCTGCAATTCTCAGCAATGCAGACCTATAGATGGTCTGATATAGTAAAAGGTCAAGGACCCCTGGATGGTTAAGTCCAGCCAAAGGTGACTATGGGGTTGTGGTGCTTATCTCGCTTTCAGGCTGAGGGAGCTGGCATTTGTCCACAGACCGCTTTCCAGGTCGTGTGGCCAGCATGACTAAACTGCTTCTGATGCAACGGAACACCGTGACGGAAACCAGAGCACACAGAAACGCCATTTACCTTCCTGCCGCAGTGGTACCTATTTATCTACTTGCACTGCGTGCTTTCGAACTGCTAGGTTGGCAGGAGCTGGGACAGAGCAACGGGAGCTCACCCCGTTGCAGGGATTCGAACCGCCGACCTTCCGATCAGCAAGCCCAAGAGGCTCAGTGGTTTAGACCACAGCGCCACCCATGTCCAACCTTTTACCTCTGATATAGAACAACCTAATAACAGCCTCCTGGATCAGGCCAGTGGCCCACCTGGCCCAGCATCTCTTTCTGCACCAAGTTTTCCTCTGGTGGGAAGCATCTTCAAGTTATGTGCCTTGCTGCCACCAGGCTCTGGGAAGGTCGTGGAAGGTCTCTGGAGCCCCTCACAGCCTTCCAGAGTCCTCACGTGACATTTCTAGGGCACTATATGGTAGGAAAGAAGAGAAGAAGAAGAAGAAGAAGAAGAGGAGGAGGAGTTTGGATTTGATATCCCGCTTTATCACTACCCGAAGGAGTCTCCAAGCAGCTCACATTCTCCTTTCCCTTCCTCCCCCCCAACAAACACTCTGTGGGGTGTGTGGGGCTGAGAGACTTCAGAGAAGTGGGACTAGCCCAAGGTCACCCAGCAGCTGCATGTGGAGGAGCAGGGATGTGAACCCGGTTCACCAGATTACGAGTCCACCGCTCTTAACCACTACACCACACTGGATAGTCACACTGGGCGTTTTCCGGACTGGGCGCAATTCTGCCTTTGCGCACAAACCGCCGTGAATGTAACACCCACCCCCCTGTAAGTTGCTGGCCTGCTCTGCAACTGTGTGCCTCTTGAGTCTGTGTGAATGGTGTTCCCCTTCCCGGCACTCCTTTGCTTTCCCCTTTGCAAAAATGAGCCCAGAGCCCAGAATGAGACACGTCTGCCAACCCTTGTTACGACGGTTGCTAGCTTTACTGTATCCAGTTATTTAACCCAGAGGAAAGGAGCTTCGACATACCGGCCCTTTGTCCCTGGCCTTGTTCTTTATCACATCGTCTGCAATACTGTAACTATATATACATTATTATTATTTTTTTAAAAAGATGCACGGTATTAACAAATGAAGGTTGTCGCCCTTCCTCAATCCAGGGAGAAAAACTGCTGTCTTTCAGCCCAGCGAACCGAGGACGCAGAAGGGATTGAAAATGTTTGTCTTTCAGCTTGAGATAAATGCGCTTTAATACTGTTCGCCTAGAAAACAGAAGCTTCTCCTGTTCATCAGGGGTATTGGAGGAGGTCTTGTGTAAATGAGATAAAGTCTCTCCACGTGAATGGGACCACTGATGAAACCTCGCTTGAATCATTGGCATATTTTGCCTTCTTTTCCTGATCTGCTACCTGGCACACGAAGGATGGTGGGCTTACGGTAGCTCTTGTGGCCGTAAGCAGAACTGCCACGTGCCATGGCAAGGGCCAATCCGTTTGAAAGGTGCCACGTTCCTTCGGGGAAGATGGATCCGCCAGCAGCTATTGGCTGCAGCAGCCCTGTTGAGCCTCCTTGCTCAGGGGCAGTTGAGCTGCTGAATGCCGGCTGCAGGGAGGGCAGCTGTCTTCATGGCCTTCCTTGTGAGCTCCCTGAAGAAGGCATCTTGCCCAGCCGCGATTCAGAGAGAGGCTCCTGGGCTTGGAGACTGGTGCAGCCGAGCATGGTGCTCTCATGCGCTTCTTAAGCAGGTGTTAGACAGCCCAGCAAATTTGGAGGAAGCCTGCCAGATTTAGGGCCGTCCGCCAAAGTCCCCGTGTCTATCCATCATTGGGTCTTAGATTTGATAGAGCTGTGCATTTAGGGTAGCCAATAGCCATAAATGGGGGGAAGGGGCTGGCTGTGAGCCCCCTTTAATAATAATAACAATAATTTTATTTATATCCCACCCGTCTGGAACATGTCCCCAGCCTCCCATCTCTCTCTGCTGCCCGACATCCATCTCTGGGACTTTGTGGGTTTAGCTTTCCTCCCTTACTCCAGGCCTCGGGCATCCTGCAGACTCCGACTCCCATCAGCCCGTCAGGATGATGGGAACTGTAGTTCAGCAACAGCGAGTGAGTTTCAGGCTCCAGGGGCAGTGCTTCCCACCTCTCGTCCTGCACATGTACTATGTCATAGTTGCGGCGCCCACCCCCATCGGCTTGGCGCCCAGTGCAGAGAAACCAGTCATGCTGTTTGGGCTCCCCATTCTGCCTTACTTTGCACCCTCTTCTTAGCTTGGCCACGGCAGCTTCTCCCCCCGGGCCTGTACATGAGCAGGTAGCTAAGCGACGACAGCTCGTTTTCTCCCAGGCGTTTTTGCAACAGAGGCAGGGGCTTGGGATGTTGCCGCAAGGCTAAGGTCCCATCCATCTGTTGCAGACGGGCTGGGTGCACAAACAGCTGGCCTCGAAATTCTCCAGTTGCAATGAGAGCAGGCAGCCACAACGGGGCAGCGCCGCCTCTCTCTAAGTCGCTAGCTGTTGGCACCTGATGTCTGCAAGAGCGAAGCCCAGCCTTTGGCTCTGAGACCGCAGCAATTCAAACCATCTTGACAGTTCCAGAGCTGGGAGAGCAGAGTTTGCTTCTGAGGCCAGGCGTAGTCTGATGTTGCCGCCTGCAGGCACTTCCGAGGGGCTGGTGGGAGCCCGCAGCCGGGATGCCCCATTGCAAGAAGTCTCCCCAGGCTGTGCCCACGGCCCCGATCCCTTGTGCTTGATGCAGCGTGCACTGTTGGAGAACCCAGGAGAGCTGTTTCAGAGGCACCTCTTTTATTTTAAGGGGAAGGGGAGGAGCTGAAGCTGATTTTCTTGGCAACCTCCAGGTCCGATTTGGCCACCAGGAACCGCAGCTTCTTGCCCCCCGATCGGATGAGGTCGACGGCACTGAAAGAAGAAGGGGAGCGGGGGAGGGGAAAGCCCATCAGAAGGAGTGAGTGAGAGCGAGAAGGCAGGATGCGGCCTTCCGTTGAGGCACACCATCGGTTCCTCCTGCCCCCACCAAGCCTCCCTTCTCTTTCCCTACCTCTGGTAATCGGAGCCAATGAGGCTCGTGCCATTGACAGCCAGGATCCGGTCCCCAAGAGAGAGCCTGCCATCAGCTGCTGCAGGGCTGTCGTGGATCAGGGTCCGGATGTAGATCCCGGGGGAGTTCAAGGGCGTGTGCTGGAGAGGATGGGGGGAGAGAAGGCAAAGCAGGAGTCAGCGATGGATGGAGGCATTTGCAGGATCCCACTGTTGGACAGTCTCACTGGGAAACTCCTGGGCTGCCTTTTTGCCATCTCTTCTTGCAACTGGTTGGCAGTTCGTTTCCAGGCCCAATTTGAGGGGCTCGTGCTGATGTTTGAAGCCCCAAACAACTCGGGATGCAAAGACCTGAAAGGTCACCTCTCCCCTCCAGACTCCCTCGGGTGCTGAGATTGGTGGAGGACCCCCTCCTGGCACGTCCTCTGCCCTCAGGGCCTCAAAAGGGGGTGGTGACCTAGGAGAGGGCCTTCTCGGCGGCGGCCCCTAGGCTGTGGGACTCCCTCCCTGGAGAGGTGCACCAGGTGCCTTCACTGCACAGCTTCCGGAGGATGCTGAAGATACACCTCTTTGCCCTGGCTTTTGACGCCACCTAAAGACCCGCCTTATTTACTTTGCTGCAAACATTACAGCATCAACCCTGTCATAGAATCATAGAATCCTAGAGTTGGAAGAGACCCCAAGGGCCATCCAGTCCAACCCCCTGCCAAGCAGGAAACACTATCAAAGCATTCCTGACAGGTGGCTGTCAAGCCTCTGCTTAAAGACCTCCAAAGAAGGAGACTCCACCACACTCCTTGGCAGCAAATTCCACTGTCAAACAGCTCTTACTGTCAGGAAGTTCTTCCTAATGTTTAGGTGGAATCTTCTTTCTTGTAGTTTGAATCCATTGCTCCGTGTCCGCTTCTCTGGAGCAGCAGAAAACAACTTTTCTCCCTCCTCTATATGACATCCTTTTATATATTTGAACATGGCTATCATATCACCCCTTAACCTTCTCTTCTCCAGGCTAAACATACCCAGCTCCCTAAGCCGTTCCTCATAAGGCATCGTTTCCAAGCCTTTGACCATTTTGGTTGCCCTCTTCTGGACACGTTCCAGCTTGTCAGTATCCTTCTTGAACTGTGGTGCCCAGAATTGGACACAGTATTCCAGGTGAGGTCTGACCAGAGCGGAATACAGTGGTACTATTACTTCCCTTGATCTAGATGCTATACTCCTATTGATGCAGCCCAGAATTGCATTGGCTTTTTTAGCTGCTGCATCACACTGTTGACTCATGTCAAGTTTGTGGTCTACCAAGACTCCTAGATCCTTTTCACATGTACTGCTCTCAAGCCAGGTGTCACCCATCCTGTATTTGTGCCTTTCACTTTTTTTGCCCAAGTGTAGTACTTTACATTTCTCCCTGTTAAAATTCATCCTGTTTGCCTTGGCCCAGTTCTCTAATCTGTTAAGGTCATGTGGGAATCCCTTGCAGATGACCGCAGTGCCTGGTGAAAATCGGGTCAGGTTGTGCATCCTCAGCGGTGACCAAAAGAGGAATGACCTCTAGAAGGAGCGCAGAGAGAATAAACGCCCGGGTGCGTCTGCAGCAGCACAACCAGCCACCTTCCTAACAAGTTGACCAGGGACCATTTTAGCACATGGAAGAAGCTCAACGTAGCTCAGGGGCAGGGTGTGTGTTTTGCTTGGCGTCTCCAAGCAGGGCTGAAACTAGGACTAGGGACTAGGGCTGGCTCGCGTGGGGTGGCGGGGGTCCCCTCCAGTCTTTGTTGGGCTCCAAATTTCCCTTGGTCCCAGCAGCCAGCATGGCCAATGGCCAAGGGTGGTGGCAGGAGCTGTGTGTACCTCTCCATCTGCACAGCTTTCCCCACCAGCCCTTCTTTGGGAGCAGACCAAAAGCGACTGAAGCTGGCAGAACGAGAAACTCACCAGGCCATCGATCAGCCCCATTCCCAAGCCGATAGGCCCCTTTTCCAGCTCCACTACGAAGACGTAGCAAAAATCGTCCGCGGCCGAGCTGCGACTCGAAGAGGCTGGCGTTGGGAAGTCGTAGGGCGTTGGCGAAGAGCCTGGGGTCAGAAGGAAGGCGATCTGTGAGCCTATCTGTTCCTCGCAAGCAACACCTTCTAAATGCCAGAACTTAAGGAGAGGCTGCTGGATCAGGCCCAGGGCCCATCTAGTCCAGCGCTGTGTTCTCAAAGTGGCCAACCGAACGCCTGTGGGGAACTGGCAAGCGTTTCTCTCGTGTATGAAACAAAATAAAAAAATTCCTTCCAGTAGCACCTTAGAGACCAACTAAGTTTGTTCTTGGTATGAGCTTTTGTGTGCATGAGTGTATCTGAAGAAGTGCACATGCACACGAAAGCTCATACCAAGAACAAACTTAGTTGGTCTCTAAGGTGCTACTGGAAGGATTTTTTTTACAGTCGTACCCCGTGTTGCGTACGCTCTGTGTTGCGTACGTTCGGGTTGCGCACTCCGCAAACCCGGAAGTGTAACACAGAGCGTGGACGCTTCTGCGCATGTCCGCAGATGCGCAGAAGCGTTCTGCGCAGTTCGTGCATGCACACAAGCGAGAGATCTTGTGTGCTCTTGAGCATGCGCAAAAGCGCCGCCCGGGTTGCGCACTGTTCAGGGTGCAAACAGCACCCCGGAATGAATTGAGTGTGCAACCTGGGGTACCACTGTATTTTGTTTCAACTACGGCAGACCAACACGGCTACCTACCTGTAACTCTCTCATGTATGTAAGTTTTATTGTTAAGATAGTTGGCCACGTTTTCCTTACCCAGTGGTCTTTATTTTCCCATTTCTGTGTGCAATACACTCCCTTGCTGCTTTCTGCAGTATGGTAAATCAGCTGCAAATCACTTTTAAACTGCAAGGACCTTCTGACCAAGTGCAGAGCTCCGTCTGCCCCCGAAGCGCGGCTGTTTTTGTGAAATAAATGGGAGCTCGGAGGCCAAGCGTCAGAAGCCACCGAGCCCGACCTGAGGCTGGAGCTGCCAGTGAGCTTGGCAAGGGCTGCTCCCAGCTGCTTCCACCCAGTGACTCAGAGGCGGGAGCACAAGGTGGTAACACTCTGCATTTCGCTGCCAAAGGCTGGGAGAGGATTTGGCAACTGAAACGGACTCCGTCTACCTCCAATTCCTCCCGGGAGCTGCAGTTCCAAGGTGGACGGGCTCTGCCCACCGATGGGCTTGCCTCGTGAGCCACAGCTCCTGCAAAACAAGCCTAGGGATCCTAGAAGGCAACTGGTAGGGCGGAAGGCAGGGAGCCCACCACTAGGGGGTGCCAGAGCCAATGACAAGCAACGCCAATTAATTCTAGTGTCCCCACCCCAATCTTCGTCCTCCCTGGTGAATTTTGCAAAAAAAAAAACCCCATGTAGAAAACTACCCCCAAGTTAAGGCTAGAACCTCCCTCCCTCCTGTCTGTTGTTTTACTTGCTGGAGAATTCTTGGGAGCGTTTGTGCTTAAGCCACGGGGAGCAGCATCCCTTGCTACGTGGGGCGGGGAGACCCAAACCATGCGCACCGCGGCGTCCAAACCAGACCAGGCCACACGGACACCAGGGCATCACCGCGTGGATCCAGGGGCGAAATGGATGAAGTAAAACAAGCAGCACTTGGATCCTAGCACGAGACGGAGGCACCGCGTTGCTCTTGTGCCCAAAAAAGTGGTCTGTCGGCTGCCCTGGGTGGGGTTGCCCACCCCCTGAAGGAGCAGGTTCGCAGTTTTGCATCCAGCTCTGTCCCTGGAGGCTCAGGTAGCAACTCCGGCTGGCCTGAGAGCTACGGCCATTCCTGGCCACAAGCAGTTCATGCTCCGGCTGCTTCAATACTCGATTACTGCAGTGTGATTAGTTATTTTGTTGTTTATAGTTTAAATAAATAAATACAACAAAGTTCGGTTGTTGAACACTTCAGAAGCCGAACAATTTGGAACCCGAGCGCCGACAACCCGGAAGTGAATGCTTCCATTTTTGAACAATTTTCGGAAGCAAAACGGCTTCCGAGCAGCGTTTTTCGTTTTTCTCCCTTGACTTTGCAGCCAGCCCATTGATCCTCGGTTTCCAAACTTTTCAGAAGCCGAACGGTCTTCCGGAATGGATTAAGTTCGAAAACTAAGGTTCCACTGTGTTTGATAACCCATTCAGATATAATAGTTTGCAAAATAACTCTCAGCAGAATAATTCGGCAGAAACACACTCCCAATTATTATACAGTGGTCCCTCGACTTATGAATGACCCGACTTCCGTATTTTTCGACTTAGGAGTGAAAAAAGTGGCCGCGTGCCTATGAATTTTTTCGACTTCCGAATGGAAACCGTTGCCATTTTAGATGTGGTTTCCTCGACTTACGAAGTTTAGATGCGTTTTTTTCCGACTTACGAATTTTTCCGCATATTTTTCTCCCAATGCATTCCTATGGGGACTCGACTTACGATTTTTTCCGGCCTACGAATGTCCATTCGGAACGGATTAAATTCGTAAGTCGAGGGACCACTGTAACAGCCTTCCTGGAAGGTTCAACTCGGCTCTTCCTTTCCTACCTTCAAGGGCCGTGGTTTTGGTGCCACTGAGGCCGTTCCTCCGAGGGTCCGCCGTGGCATTTCCGGGGGTGGCCTCTGGGGTGAGTTCGAGGCCCGCTGGGTCAAAGGTCAGAGGCGTGTTGGGCGGGGTCAGCAGGCAGGAGGGGTCTGCCGGCGCCGATGGGATGCTGCCCTTCCCCTGAGAGGCAGGCAGGTGGAGCTGGTGGAGGCTCTCCTGGAGCCGCAGCTCACAAGCCTCGTTATCCCCGGTGGAACCGTTGGCGCCCGGCGGGACAGGAGAGGGACCCCCGGCTGCCCTGGGCTCCACGCAGCTCACGGGTCTGCGGCGCTGCCAGTTTGCCCGGGCATAGGAGCGCCCCTCTGCCTCCGAGTCCGCCTGGGGGGTGGTTTGGCAGCCGATGGCATCTGTCTTTAACAGGGAGATACAGGGAAAGAGGAGGCGTCAGTCTCTCTTTTACTTATATGAAACATCTATATCCTGAAATTCATATGTGGGGGATGCCGTTACAGCGGTTTACAACAGCCATATAGGAGAACCATGAAAACCATTTTGAAAAAGAATGTTAAAATCAGAAATCATCTAACTATTGTGCAGAGGCTATTGTCATTTATTAAATGCATATACCAGCCTTCATCAAGAGACCACAGGGAGGATAACGGCATAAAACACAAAATACGTGCTATAATAGTAGTAAAAAATACACCCTCCCCCCCCAAGAAAACACATTTAAAAGGTCATAGGTTGTACAGTTAGCCAAAGGCCTGGGAGAAGAGGAACATTTTCACCTGACACCTAAAGGTGTATAATGAAGGCTGTAGGTGAGCCTCCTGGGGAGAGCAAGTGGGGAGCCACTGCAGAAAAGGCCCCGTTCTCGTGTTGCCACCCTCTGGACCTCTCGTGAAAAAGGGCCACAGGGGACGATCTCAGGTTCTGGGTCGGTTGCTATGGGGAGAGGCGGTCCTTGAGGTGTTGTGGTTTTGAGCCGTTTAAGGGTTTATAGGTCCAAACCAGCACTTTGATTTGGGCCCAGAAACTGGCAGCTAGTGCAGTCGAGCCAGGATCGGTGCAATACGCTCAAATCGCCTTGCCCTGGTCAGCAACCTGGCCGCTGAATTCTGGTTGTTCTTAATCGCTCACATAAACCTGGCAGAACAGAAACGTTTTCAGGAGGCATTGAAAAGTTGGAACAGAAGGCGCCTGCTGGATCTCCAGTGGCAGAGAGTTCCACAGGACTGGGCTGGTGACACTAATGGCTCCATTTCATGTTGTAGTCAGACGAACCTGCCAAGGTGGGATAGAAGGGTGCAGTTGGTCTTTGAGGCATCCGGGGCCTAAGTTGTTCAGGGCTTTGTCAATACAAGGACCGTGATCCTGGCTCTGTAGCAGATGGGCAGCCAGCACAGATGCTACAGAAGAGTGGAGTCTTCAAAGCATCCTCATTCTCCTCGATGGGAAGAAGAGGGAAAGGTCTGGACCCAAGACAGCAGGGCATGCAAGGCACCATCTAACCTGTTTTAATCTCTCTACAAGAAGAAGAAGAGTTTGGATTTGATATCCTGCTTTATCACTACCCGAAGGAGTCTCCAAGCGGCTCACATTCTCCTTTCCCTTCCTGCCCCACAACAAACACTCTGTGAGGTAAGTGGGGCTGAGAGACTTCAGAGAAGTGTGACTAGCCCACGGTCACCCAGCAGCTGCATGTGGAGGAGAGGAGACGCGAACCCGGTTCACCAGATTACGAGTCCACCGCTCTTAACCACTACACCACACTGGCTCTCCATGGGATGGGAAATCCTGCATTAAAGGTCGCTTTGCGGCTGAGGCGGGGATTTGAACCCGTATCTCCCTGGTTTAGCAGTCGGACTGCTACATCGTGCTGGTTCCTAGTGCAACTGAACTGCCCCGTCCTTGCCTTCAATCCCCTCTCATGAGAGCCATGAAGAGCCTGCTGAATTAGGCCAAAAGCCCACCTAGTCCAGCACCATGCTCTCCCCTCCTGCGGTTTCCAGCAACAGGGATTCAGAAGCACTGCTTCCTCCGACGGTGGAGGCAGAGCAGAGCCATCCTGGCTAGTAGCCGTCCAAAGCCCTCTCCTCCTCCCTGAATTTGCCTGATCCTCTTTGAACGCCACCCAGGTTGGTGGCCCTCGCCACCTCTTGTGGGAGGGAGTTCCACAGTTCATCTCCGAGATGCGTGAAGAAGGGACTTGCTTTCCTCCGTCCCGAATCTTCTAGCATCCAGCTTCCTTCACTGGATGCCCCACGAGTTTGAGTGCTAACTCTCCCCCGTCTTAGCCCTGCTAAGGAGCTTTCCGGAGTCTTTCCATCCCCTCGCTTTCAGGTTAGGGGATTAGCGCTAATCCCTCGCATTGGCTTCTTTCTCTCTTTCTCTCTTGTGAAGCATCAGCCCAGGGAGGCTTTCAATAAAGGCCAGGAGGGGCTGCAGTTGGAGATAAGGCAAAGCGAGGAGGGGGTGGTCTCAAGCGACAGCAGGTGACTCCCAGTAGGTGCCATCATGGGGTCATAAAGGGAGCCCCTTTTCCCTTGGTGTGTGTGTGGGGGGGGCAGACACAGCCCTTTCAGAAAAGCAATCACAATTCCACCTGAGATAACTGAAACTCAGCAGGAAGAAAAGCAAATTTCGACAACCTGCATAAACCCCTCGTCTCGCTTCGCAAAACTCCCGCAGCTTCCCCTACTCCTAACCGAGTTGCAGCAATGGAGAAGCAGGAGAGTGGAATGGACTCTCTTGCAAGAGGGGCTGGCTGGCTGGCTGGCTGGCACCCTGAACTGGAGAACTGCAAGCTGCATTTGCTGTAATATTTATATATAAAGGTAAAGGGACCCCTGACCATGAGGTCCAGTCACGAACGACTCTGGGGTTTCTGCGTTCATCTCGCTTTACTGGCCGAGGGAGCCGGCGTACAGCTTCCGGGTCATGTGGCCAGCAGGACTAAGCCGCTTCTGGCAAACCAGAGCAGCGCACGGAAATGCCGTTTACCTTCCCGCAGGAGCGGTACCTATTTATCTACTTGCACTTTGACGTGCTTTCAAACTGCTAGGTGGGCAGGAGCAGGGACCGAGCAACAGGAGCTCACCCCGTCACGGGGATTTGAACAGCCGACCTTCTAATCGGTTTATACCACAGTGCCACCCGTGTCCACAATCTTTATATATAATTATCATTTCAAGTGCCGCAACCCTCTTTGTTGCAACAGACTTAAGATTCTTACCCCTTTCGGAGTTTTGCCTTGACCTGAAAATGTGTGGGTGCTGATTTCACAACCAGGTGAAAGCTCCCCCCCCCCAAAAAAAAACACCTGTGGAAAATGTGGGCGATATTGTTGTCCTTCCCGATTCTGATTATAGGAAGATTTCTTTGCAGATGCTCAGCAGAAACAGGCAGGTGGTGTTGAAGGAAAGGTGATGAGCATGTGCAAGTTTGGTGGGGGTTTAACATGCGCACTCCTTGGAATTTGAGCCCTTGACTGGTTTTCAATTATTCAGAACTGCTGCTGGATTTCATGTTGGGTTTGCTGCAGCAGCAGCTGGTTTGCTTGTTGGGTGTGAGCCCTGGGAAGACGGAAGGGGCCACAATATTTCAGATGGGAGAGAAGAAAAGACTTGCCCATTTGCTCAACTCTCTACCGGCGGAGTGGACCCCACTGACAATCTCATGTCCGCAGGTTTGCAAACAATCCAATGCATACACACACCCCATCTCAACAGCTCTCAACATATTCTGCAAAATGTGGGGCAGAGGATCATAGAATCACAGAGTTGGAAGAGACCACAAGGGCCATCCAGTCCAACCCCCTGCCAAGCAGGAAACACCATCAAGGCATTCCTGACAGGTGGCTGTCAAGCCTCAAGGAGTTGGAGGGGAGATCTTGGTGGCCCTGTTTGGGAAGATCATTTTGGATCTTGCCCAAACAGCCCTCGGGCATAGCAAGGATTGGGTGTTCACTATAACACCACGAAATGATTTACCTGAACCAGTAGGGGAGCGACAGACAGAAAGGCAACCTGTCCTGTCCTTTCTCCTCACTGATTCTTCCTCTCTTGTTGGTAAATTAGACCACTTCCTTTGGGGCTTTACTTCCTTCCTGCTTCTCCTCCAAGTTCAGGATGAGCTAGCATCTGCCCGTGGCGCCATACATGTCAAAGCAATATGCAGAGTGGCTTTGTTTGACATAAATACGGTACAACTGGATGTTACACAGGAGTCCAGTTCCAAAATGAAAATCGCAAAATGAAATACCTGCCTGCAGACTGTCTCGCCAGAGTCAGGGGCGTCTTACCCATAGAGGCTAGGGGCGCTGGGGTGCCAAGTTCTGCAGGGCACCAGGGAACAGGAGGAGGCTGGACGCAGCGCCTCCTGGCATCAACTCTCCACCCTCGCCCACCTCCGCTATGCTGCGCCGAAGCAGCGCCATGCCCGAGCCTCTGTCTGTTGTGGCCACGAAGCGGCCAGCTGAGCCAGGAGGCACCGCGTCCAGCCTCTGCCTCTTCCCTGCCAGAGGAGCAGGGAAACGGGGGGGGGGCACGGGGGGAGCTTTGCACCATGGCGCCGGATATGCTTAAGACGGCCCTGGCCAGAGTGGTGCATGCTCTGGTTATCTCCCGCTTGGACTACTGCAATGCGCTCTATGTGGGGCTACCTTTGAAGGTGACCCGGAAACTGCAATTAATCCAGAATGCGGCAGCTAGACTGGTGACTGGGAGAGGCCGCCATGACCACATAATACCGGTCCTGAGAGATCTACATTGGCTCCCAGTACGTTTCCGAGCACAATTCAAAGTGTTGGTGCTGACCTTTAAAGCCCTAAACGGCCTCGGTCCTGTATACCTGAAGGAGCGTCTCCACCCCCATCGTTCAGCCCAGACACTGAGATCTAGCGCCGAGGGCCTTCTGGCGGTTCCCTCACTGCGAGAAGCAAAGCTACAGGGAACCAGGCAGAGGGCCTTCTCGGTAGTGGCGCCCGCCCTGTGGAACGCCCTCCCATCCCATGTCAAAGAGATAAATAACTACCTGACATTTAGAAAACACCTGAAGGCAGCCCTGTTTAGGGAAGTTTTTAATGCTTGATTGCTTAATTAATTAATTAATTAATTAATTAATTAATTATTATTCTGTTGGGAGCCACCCAGAGTGGCTGGGGAAACTCAGCCAGATGGAAGAGATAAAAATAAATTTATTATTATTATTATTATTACCCAAACCATTTTTGTCTCCCCTGCAGCTAGTGGATGGGGAGAGAGAGAATCCATCATACTCCCTGAGCCTGTGTGCTGAGCTTTTAAGGCCCACATAGTGCACAAACTCTGGAAGGTAGCCTCCTCGTGGGAACACGCGTGGCCACATGAGATCTCATGCATGCACCCCAGAGCCATTATGCCCACGAGACCTTGCAAGACCGTTCCAGAGCTGGCGCACTGAGTGGTTCTGGCCCCTCCAAGCGAGGCAAGAGAGCTTCAAAGCTTGTTCTGCACTGGATAAACCCCCACAGCCCTGGCGTAAAAAGAGCTTTTTTAAAAATCCTGCCTTGCTTGGATTTAACTTGTGCAGCCTTCAGCCGCATATGGTTGAAATCGTGCAAGGTAAATGCCGTGTAAGAAGACCGTACTGTATGACTTCTTTCCCCCTTCCATCAGCAGTCTTGCCAGACTGTTCCTTTCTACCCAGCGGTCATCTATCCCATCCCCCAGCAATGCAGGAATCTCAACTAAAGCATCCCTGATAGATGGTCACCCAACCTCTGCTTAAAAATCTCCAAGGAAGGAGAGTCCACAACCCTAGAGGGAGTCTCTTCCACTGTCAAACAGCTCTTACTGCCAGGAAGTTCTTCCTGACGTTGAGTCGGAATCTCCTTCCTTGTAACTTGAAGCCATGGGTTCGAGTCCTGCCCTCCAGAGCAGCAGAAAACCAGCTTGTTCCATCTTCCACATGACAGCCCTCCAGATATTTTAGGTGGCTATCACGGCGCCTCTCGGTCTCCTCTTCTCCAGGCTAAACATGCCCAGCTTGTGACAACTGAGTGTGACGGCCCTTCTTATATCTTAAGCTTCTGGAATGGCGAAAGAGTTTTACCTTGGGGGTCTCTGCTTCGGGCGAGTCACTGGGGTGGGGGCTTTTGCTGCGCAAGCTCCACAGGAAGTGGCGGATGTAGAGAAAGTGCTGGTAAATGTTGTCGTCCAGGTGCTCAGCCTCCAGGTCCACCTTGAACCCTCCGCTGGGCAGCATGATTGGCGGGTGGCTGTCAAAGGACTCCAGGATGTCATCTAAAGCCCGTTGGGGTGGAAGGAAATGTGTGAGTTTGGGGGTTTTCGCGATGCAACCAGAAAGAACACCCCCACACCCCCACCGCACACCAGCTCAGCATGTGCCCCCAGAATCCTCTGTGCTGTTTGGAGTGTGGGGCTACCCCACCCTCGCCGTTTGCATGGGATGGGAGAACCGCTTTTCAGCCAAGGAAAAGCAGAAATAGGCCACCCTGCCTCCCATTTTTCATTTTTTTAAAAAAATATATTTATTGGGTTTTTAACAAAAGACAGAAAAAGAAACTTAACATAACACATAATACAAAATACAAAGACACAAACATAATTTCCCATTCATCTTGTCTAGTCATGTTGGGGTGTCTTCCTCCAGTCTCCCCTGCTGCGTTTCAATGTCAATCATCTTTAGTAATTTCCTCTCATCTTTCATTATTTTTTCTTATATTACTTATATTCTCATCTTATAATTGTCTGAACCATAAATCATACATTTACATTACGTAATCCTAATTCTAATCTGTAAACTATCATTTCTTCCAACTTTCTTCAATCTTTAAATCTTACACTGCCTCCCATTTTTCAGTCTAATTGCTTTGGCACTGATGAGGCTCCTCTGCCCATCGCTTTGGGTACTTGACACAAAATCATTCCCCAAATGTTGATTTAAAAGGTTGCCTTTCCTGGCGGGGGGGGGGGTGCTTGTTTGCACGGCGATATTCCAGCAGCCTCCTGTTTCCGCCCTAGAAGCTCTGCGGGAGAACGACTGGCATCCCTACTCCGAGACAAGAGCGCACGGAAGGCTGTGGCTGGCGCTGTTTCCCTCGTGTGGAAACGGTGTGGGGACCGCATGCGGCACTCGCCTCTCTCTGAGCAATGTGCCCCTCAAATGTCTCCCATTAATCAAAATGTGCGCCGGGGGGGGGGGAGCAGGGGAGCGAGCAAAGCGGATTGGTCAGCGATGCAGAATGACTTTCACCTACGAAATATGAAACTACGCCTGGGACCCGCAGCAAAATGTTGCAGTAAGTGCTCCCGGTCAAGGTCTCGGCTGCGGCGACCTTTCCCAGAGCGCTCCGTTCCGCCCCCCCCCCCCGTTCCCACAAGAATCAGCCAGTAATCTGTGGCGCTCCCCTAGCCCAGCCCCCCCCCAAGCCTGGTTAGCCCTCTCAGGGCTGCACTGGGTCCTTTCTCGACTTGAGGTTTTCTTTTCTGAAGTGTTTTCGTATTTTTGAAAGATTGGCAGAGGGTGTCAGAAAGGGGACTTCCCTCCCCAGCCCTGCTTGGGGGTGTCGGGGATGCACAGAATGGTAGGGACCCGGAGGGTCATCTAGTCCAACCCCCATCAAGGCAGGAATGGAATTGGTGACGGGGGGGGGGCATCCAATCAGCACTGAAGTCCGTCCCATTTCATTTTCAGTGGCAGAGAAATGGGGACATTTGAACTGCATACACCGGGGTCAGCAAACTTTTCCAGCAGGGGGCCGGTCCATTGTCCATCCGACCTTGTGGGGGGCCAGACTATATTTTTGGGGGGGAGGAAATGAACGAATTCCTCTGCCCCACAAATAACCCAGAGATGCATTTTAAATAAAAGGACACATTCTACTCATGTACAGTCATACCTCATGTTGCGTACGCTCCGTGCTGCGTATGTTCGAGTTACAGACCTCCGCGATCCGGAAGTCCTCACTGGAATGCGCACGATGCGCAGGTGCGCACTTTGCGCATGCACAGAAGCGCTCAAATCGCTCTTCTTCCAGTCCTCCCCCCCCCCGTTCGTGATACGCACGCCTGCGTTACGTACTGCAACACGGAATGGATCGTGTATGCAGGGCCAGCGCGTCCATTTAGGCGAACTAGGCAACTGCCTAGGGCGCCAAAATGGAGGGGGCGCTGGCCAGCCTGCCCCCTGCCCCCCGCCGCTGCCCGGTGCCGCCCCAACCAGCGGCGGAGCAAGCAGGTTGGGGCGAAAACCGCGGCGGCGCCAAAATGGAGGGGGCACTGGCCAGCCTGCCCGCCGCCCGCCGCCACCCCAACCAGCGGCGGAGCAAGCAAATCGCGGCGGCAGGGGGCGCCCGGCCGGGCAGGGGGCGGGGCACTGCTCCGCAACGTGCGTCATACGCAATGACGTCACGTGGCCCGCCCCCTCGCCTAGGACGCCAAAATTGCCAGCACCGGTCCTGCGCGTACGTAACAGGGGGTTCCACTGTACAAACACCAGGCAGGCCCCACAAATAACCCAGAGATGCATTTTAAATAAAAGGACACATTCTACTCATGTAAAAACACGCTGATTCCCAGACCGTCTGCGGGCCGGATTGAGAAGGCGATTGGGCTGGATCTGGCCCCCGGGCCTTAGGTTGCCTACCCCTGGCATACACATTGTTTTTTAAGCATTTTCCCCATTGCCCCTTCTACGATCCCCCCACGATTCTGGACGGAATCCCTCGCTGGGCAACCCGGCTGTGCCGGATCTTACCTGTCCTGAAGGCTGCCAGGCAATCCTCCTTGCTGGGCTGCCAGGCTGGTACACAACCCATGTCGGACGAGGCCTGGTACTGGGTGAGGATGTGGTGCAGCTGGGCAGGATTGAGGGCAGGGAATTCGGCTCTCAGCACAGGCCAGGTCATCTGAGCAAAGCAAGAGAGGGCCGGGTGACGCATTGCAGAGGGATGCTCCCCGCGGCCATCATGGGGCAGAGGCACCGAAGTGGGCCGGGCGGTTGGTGCCACCCTCAGACCTTCTGAGCTGCTAACATCACAGGATCATGAGGATCTTAGACGCTGAGATTTCAGAGGCCAAACCTGAGACCCAGGGGACTGGCTGGCTGGACACTGAGAGGTGGTGGCCGGAGACTGCTGAGGGGGCACCAGGAGAAGGAGGGGATGGAGACTGGCTTGGAGGAAGGGATGAGTGATCTGGGAGAGCCTGGAAGACGAGGGTCAGAGGCAGGAGAAGCTGCAGGATTGGAGAGCAAAGAACAGGTGCCAGAGGGGGGAGAGATGGGTTGGAAGGGTGGAGAGTCAAGGCCAGGCACAGGCAAACTCGGCCCTCCAGATGTTTTGGGACTACAACTCCAATCGTCCTTAGTTAGCAGGACCAGTGGTCAGGGATGATGGGAGTTGTAGTCTGTTGGTAGGGAAGAGTTGAGTGTAAGATAAACAGTGTGGGTTGGGTGGGCTGGGTGGGTGGGTGGTATAGAGGAGCATTTGTTAATCCTATATAATAAAGTCCCTGTGTCTCTGCGTCCAGTCTGTGTGTCAGTGGAATTGCGCTACTGCGCATGAGCCTCATGGACACAGGGATCGGAGCGGGCGGAGAGGGGGGCGTGTCCGAGAGGCAGCGGCGGCGCACGCACGTCGTCAGTTGGGGCAGCACCGCCGCCTCGCACGGAGCTGGGGAGGATGAGCTGAGCGGCTGCGAACATGGCTGAGGGGACAGAGGAGCAGCGGCCGTGAGGCGACACGCGGGAAGGGGCGGTTGGGCGGGCGGGGGTGGCCGGCACGGCTGCTGCGGCGGCGGCCACTGCTGCTCCGAGACACTCCGAGGGCAAAGGCGGCTGGGGCCGAGGCCATGGCGGCGCAGGGCAGACTAACCTTCTAGCGCCCGTTATTTTAACGGGCATCATATCTACTAGTATTTGTATATTGTATAAGCATACGACTATCAATATGATGCTCTGAGAAGAAATAGTGTAAGATAATAATATGTTGTTGTGGGAAAGCTGTATGTAAGGGGGGGAAGGAAATCAATAAATTTTTTTTTTTGCAGAGATAGAGGTTAATTGGGAGGGGGAAGAGGGGGGGAGCATCACCCCCCCCAGAAAGGTTATGCAATAATTTGCAGAGATAGAGGTTAATTGGGAGAGGGGAAGAAGGAGGGGAGGAGAACATTACCCCCCCCCCAAAGGTTATGCAATAATTTGCAGAGATAGAGGTTAATTAGGAGAGGGGAAGAGTGAGGAGAAGAGAACATTACCCCCCCCCCCAGAAATGTTATGCAATAAGAGATGGAAGTTAATTGGGAGAGGTGAGGAGGGCAGGACACTCCTGCCCCCTGTGAGGCCATGCAATAATCTGCATCCAGCTCCTGCTGGGCTGAAGCTTCTCGATTAAATTAATTTTTTTAAGGCGCTCTTCCCCAGCTGGAGAGTCAAGCCCCCTCCGTTAGCAGACAAGCCTGGAGACTTCGGATCAGCCCCCGGGGACCTGGCAACCCTCCTCACGAGACGGTGGCCCCTTTGAGGCCAAGGGCTTCTCACCTGCGCCAGCTGGGAGTTGGGCATGGCCAAGAGGCTGGCCACGCTGGAGAGCTTGCCGAAGAACTCGTCCGCCAGCTGCCCAAAGCCCACGCGCTGGGCCCATTCCAGGAGCAGCCGAAGGGTGGCACGGACCCTCACGCCTTTCGACCAATGGAAGCAGCCCAAGGAGGAGCCTGGGGGGGGAGGAAGAGGAGGAGGAGAGGAAGGTCATGCAAGGATCACCAGCTTCGTATGTGCATTGTCAGATTGCCCAGTTGACCCCCCTGGTGCTCTTGAAATCTTCATTTCTGCCAGGTTTTTCCATTTCCAATAATTTGCAAGCGCTTCTTAGGTTTTATTTCATTTACTTATTGATTTATTAATTGATTGATTGATTGATTTGTACCTCTCCTTTCCCCCTGACAGCTAAAAGCAGAGGGTGTGGGGGGGGGGAACAATAATGATGAAACAATTAAACCTTGATAGAATTAAATCTCTCTCCAGATCCCTGTCTTCAGATCAAGCCGCCTTGAGCATTGTTTTAACTATGGGAAGGCAGCATACAAATAAAATGATGATGATGATGATGATGATGATGATGATGAAGAGTTTGGACTTGATATCCCGCTTTATCACTACCCTAAGGAGTCTCAAAGCGGTTCACATTCTCCTTTCCCTTCCTCCCCCACAACAAACACTCTGTGAGGTGAGTGGGGCTGAGAGACTTCAGAGAAGTGTGACTAGCCCAAGGTCACCCAGCAGCTGCATGTGGAGGAGCGGAGACGCGAACCCAGTTCACCAGATTACAAGTCTACCGCTCTTAACCACTACACCACATGATGATCTCTTGCCAGCATCCTTGGTCCTCCTGTGGGAATGTTCAGGGATGTAGGAGATGATATATTGTTTAATTATATCCTTCCCAACTTGTGTTAAAAAGTTCTACAATTTAGCAAAGTAACATTCCCCTTTTAAACTTACACAGCGGATAAGGTTTTTGCCAGGCTTGTTTAAGCCTCTAAAATAAGTTTCCTGGTAAGAATAGACACGGCACAGTCTTGTATAAAAGTATATAAAAGTGTTTACTCACACATTCTGTTCACAGAAGGATCCCAGAAGGCAGACTTAAGTTACAAAATATATACACCCGGAATCTATCCCATAAAGAGATAGTTCCTTTGTCCTCTCTAGGCTGGAAGTCAATAGAGGATCTCAGGCTAAGGAGATTTTGCTTCTTCGAGGAATGGAGTCAGAGAGAGAGAGATGGCTGGCTGCCCTGTGCTATTTTGTTACCTGCACAGGTAAGGTCACGCCCACCTCTGGTCACATGTAGAGGAAGTCTGTCCCAGCCCAGGAGGAAACAGGAAGTTTATCTACTGGTTGGACAAACATCCCTCTTCATGTCTAAACATGTCCGCTCTAGGAATGTTGTACTTGACTGCTCTGTGTTTCACACCCCACACCTCATAGAATCCTAGAGTTGGAAGAGACCACAAGGGCCATCCAGTCCAACCCCCTGCCAAGCAGGAAACACCATCAAAGCATTCCTGACAGGTGGCTGTCAAGTCTCTGCTTAAAGACCTCCAAAGAAGGAGACTCCACCACCCTCCTTGGCAGCAAATTCCACTGTCGAACAGCTTACTGTCAGGAAGTTCTTTCTAATGTTTAGGTGGAATCTTCTTTCTTGTAGTTGGAATCCATTGCTCCGTGTCCTCTTCTCAGGAGCAGCAGAAAACAACTTTTCTCCTTCCTCTATATGACATCCTTTTATATATTTGAACATGGCTATCATATCACCCCTTCACCTTCTCTTCTCCAGGCTAAACATACCCAGCTCCCTAAGGCGTTCCGCATAAGGCATCGTTTCCAGGCCTTTGACCATTTTGGTTGCCCTCTTCTGGACACGTTCCAGCTTGCCAGTATCCTTCTTGAACTGTGGTGCCCAGAACTGGACACAGTATTCCAGGTGAGGTCTGACCAGAGCGGAATACAGTGGTACTATTACTTCCCTTGATCTAGATGCTATACTCCTATTGATGCAGCCCAGAATTGCATTGGCTTTTTTAGCTGCTGCATCACACTGTTGACTCATGTCAAGTTTGTGGTCTACCAAGACTCCTAGATCCTTTTCACATGTACTGCTCTCAAGCCAGGTGTCACCCATCCTGTATTTGTGCCTTTCATTTTTTTTGCCCAAGTGTAGTACTTTACATTTCTCCCTGTTAAAATTCATCCTGTTTGCCTTCGCCCAGTTCTCCAATCTGTCAAGGTCACCTTGAAGTGTGATCCTGTCCTCTGGGGTATTAGCCACCCCTCCCAATTTGGTGTCATCTGCAAACTTGATCAGGATGCCCTCAAGCCCATCATCCAAGTCATTGATAAAGATGTTGAATAAGACTGGGCCCAAGACAGAACCTTGTGGCACCCCACTAGTCACTTCTCTCCAGGATGAAGAGGAGCCATTGATGAGCACCCTTTGGGTTCAGTCAGTCAGCCAGTTACAGATCCACTGAATGGTAGCATTGTCTAGCCTGCATTTTACCAGCTTCTTTACAAGAATATCATGGGGCACCTGCACACTTGATCAGGATGCCCTCAAGCCCATCATCCAAGTCATTGATGACCTCCCACCTGGAAGCTCCTCCCACCTCTCCTGGGGAGCCACTCACCTTTTTCCATCAGCTGGTTGAAGAGGAGGGTGTTGGAGAAGAAGAAGAGGTAGGCAAACATCTGGGAGCTGATTTCGAGGTGGACCTCGTACTGGCGGAGGAGGTCAAGGCTGGCCTGGTAGGTCGACACCACTTTGCGGATCTCCTCGGGCAGAGGCGGGGAAGAGAGCCAGCCCTCTCGCCCTTCGCTTTGGAACGGGTTGCAGTCCAACAGGGGCGGCAGAGACACGTACAGAGACTGGACAGAAATGGGGAGAGAGAAAGGTTCTGAACTTCTCTTTTTTTTAAAAATAATATTTTTTTATTAAAAAATTTTGCATACAGTCTTTTAAGCAACATTTAACATATTATGCATTTTTTCTGACTTCCCCCAACCCTTCTCGAGATTTTCACTTTTCTTAACTTCCTCTTGTATTTCATACTCCACTATGCCTTATGAGGAACGGCTTCGGGAGCTGGGTATGTTTAGCCTGGAGAAGAGAAGGTTAAGGGGTGATATGATAGCCATGTTCAGATATATAAAAGGATGTCATATGGAGGAAGGAGAAAGGTTGTTTTCTGCTGCTCCTGAGAAGAGGACACGGAGCAATGGATTCCAACTACAAGAAAGAAGATTCCAGCTAAACATTAGGAAGAACTTCCTGACAGTAAGAGCTGTTCAACAGTGGAATTTGCTGCCAAGGAGTGTGGTGGAGTCTCCTTCTTTGGAGGTCTTGAAGCAGAGGCTTGACAGCCACCTGTCAGGAATGCTTTGATGGTGTTTCCTGCTTGGCAGGGGGTTGGACTGGATGGCCCTTGTGGTCTCTTCCAACTCTACGATTCTATGATTCTATTACTTTAAATAATCAATTTCCAATATTACTTTCTAAAATTATTTCTGTAACATTTCTTAAAAATAACCTCACAAAACTTCCTGCAAGCCTATTAGCGTGATTTGTTGTTTACAGTTATCTTTCAAATATGTCTCAAATTTAGTCCAATCTTTTAGAAACTCCTGGTCCCGTCAGTTTCGAATTCTTCCTGTCATCTTATCCAGTTCTGCATAGTCCATTAATTTCATCTGCCATTCTTCTTTTGTCGGTAATTATTCTTGTTTCCATCTTTGTGCCATTAGCATTCTTGCTGCTGTTGTTGCATATAAAAATAACATTTTGCCTTGTCTCTTAATGTCATTTCCTACAATTTCTAACAAAAATGCTTTCGGTTTCTTTATAAATGTATATTTCAACATTTTTTTCATCTCATTATATATCATTTCCCAGAAGCTTTTCACCTTCTTACATTCCCACCACATATGATATAACGTTCCTTCTTTCTCTTTACACGAAAGGTTCTGAACTTCTCATACCAAATGTTCTGAGGTGGGGCGAGTGACCCACTTTGGCCCCACGTAGCGCTGGGGAAGCGTTGCAGCTTGTATGTGTGTGTGTTATCTATTTATCTAGATATCTGCACCCACAACGGGCCTCAGGATTCCTGGCTTGGAGCAACACACACACGCATTTTTCAAACGTTGCTTTTGACAGCTCTGCTGTGCAAATCTGGCGTTTTGGGAAAGTTGCATTTCTGATTTTTTTTAAAAAAAATCTAAATGGGTGGCACACAGATTAAACTAAGATGCGCTCAGATTTCAGGGGGTTGGGCTAGATGACCCTCGGGGTCCCTTCCAACTCGGCAATTCCATGATTCTATGAAAAGCCTCACACACAGAAGAGTATTGCAGAGCAGGCAATAAATCAGCACTGGAATCATATGATTGTAGAGCAGGAAAGGGACTCTGCAATACAGGAATCTCAACACATGGTTCCCCTTCCAATTCGAAACCATACTGGACCCTGCTTAGCTTTGCAAATATGCTAGCAGTTTTATTGCTGCGTCATATATTTTTAATTTTCAGATATGCATTTTTTTTTTATACCTGCCAGCGGTCTGCATTAATGAAGTCTGCAGTGAGAGAGGGCAGGGCAGGCAGATATGGAGACGGTTGGAATATTGGACCAATCTCCAAGATGGAAGCAACGAGAAGTTTGCAGCTGCCTGGCTTGATTGTGTCACACATGTCAATAAAGACGAAAAGAGTTTGTCCCCTCCCTCTGCTAATCAATGGGTTTGGTTAATTCAATACTATAGCATATTATTCCACTTTAAGATTCATCTCAACCCACAGCAGTCGTGGGTTTTTGTTTTATTCTGGGCTTGAAATCATACTCGTACCCTTCTATTTTTATTGCACCAGCCTGTAGTGTATTACTGAGGGTTTTGATAACGCTGCGTGGCATTTTCTCTTTGAGTCGCTTTTCTTGCTTTATTCATAATCATAATAATAAAAATTAAGTTGAGAGTGGGAGGGACACCAGGAAAAACTGAGAAAGGAAAGAACAGGCAGCTTTCCACCCTGGAGGTTTGCTGAATGTGCGTCAGAACGAAAGGCAGAGTCACCCCTCCAAATATAGCGTCTCGGAAAGTGTCTTCTCCACCCTTCCGGCAAAAGCGCTCATTTCTCTGGCCTTGCAGCCTGCGAGACCTGACTCATTTTGCGAAAGGTTCCTCTCGGCCAGACGCCTGGCGCTCCAGACGAGAGCGTTGCAACCCGGGTACTCGGAGCTTTGCAAAGGAGCAAGCAGGGAGGTGGGGAGAGCGCGGAGTCCCCTGCCTTCAAGGAGCTTACACTGCGAATTTCACCCGTGCAGGGGGGGGGCCTGCATGAGATGTTGCATGGGTGATGTTATAAGAATTTTAAGGTCTTAAATATGGAATGCATAAATCCATAAATGCACACACATCTAAATATATGAACCATGTGTCTGGAATAGTACGGGGAGAGCAATCCTGGGGCCATTTTGACTCTCCCAATGACCTCAAATATTCCTCTGCAGTAAGGGAGGCAAATGGGGAAAGACTTCCCATTGTCTTCTTGCTTGAAAATCCTGTCTTAAGGGCATAGGGTGAGCCTGACGCGGGTGGCACTGTGGGTTAAAGTACAGAGCCTAGGGCTTGCTGATCAGAAGGTCGGCGGTTCGAATCCCCACGACGGGGTGAGCTCCCGTTGCTCATTCCCTGCTCCTGCCAACCTACCAGTTCGAAAGCACGTCAAAGTGTAAGTAGATAAATAGGTACCGCTCCGGCGGGAAGGTAAACGGCGTTTCCGTGCGCTGCTCTGGTTCGCCAGAAGCGGCTTAGTCATGCTGGCCACATGACCCAGAAGTTGTACGCCGGCTCCCTTGGCCAGTAACGCGAGATGAGCGCCGCAACCCCAGAGTCAGTCACGACTGGGCCTAATGGTCAGGGGTTCCCCCTTACCCCCTATTTAGGGTGAGCCTGTGACCTGGATTAAGGAACTAAAGCATGGGTAGGCAAATTAAGGCCCGGGGGCCGGATCTGGAAAAGAACCTCTAGCAGTTTCTAGAAGGCGAAAGGGGACCCTAATAGTTTGCAAGGTAAAGGACACCTGACAGTTAAGTCCAGTCGCAGGGGTTGCGGTGCTCATCTCGCTTTCAGGCCGAGGGAGCTGGCGTTTGTCCGCAGGCAGTTTTTCCGGGTCATGTTGCTAGCATGACTAAGCTGCTTCTGGCACAACGGGACACCGTGACGGAAGCCAGAGCGCACGGAAACACTGTTTACCTTCCCACCGAAGCGGTATCTATTTATCTACTTGCACTGGTGTGCTTTCGAACTGCTAGGTGGGCAGGAGCTGGGACTGAGCAACGGGAGCTCACACCGTCATGGGGATTCGAACCGCCGACCTTCTGATCGGCAAGCCCAAGAGGCTCAGTGGTTTAGACCACAGCGCCACCCGCGTCCCTATAGTTTGCAAACAGGAGATTAAAAAGACAAGCCCTCTGTTTTGCAATCGTGCTGACTTCTCAATGTCTACCCAAAACTGTTTGTAATGTATCATGTCTGCAGGCTGCTGGAAGTTGCCCCCCTCAATCTCCCCCTCCCTCCCTCTCCCCTTCTCCCCGTGACATCATCGCAGCCAGCGACGGTTGTCACTGCCATGCACAGGCTGTGCCTGTGGTGCAGTGCAGGATGCGCAGAGCTGCATCTGCAAGGAGACGCTTTCTCTTTGCGCGGTGCCAGCCATGTGTGCAGCCGAGGGCAAGGCCTGGAGACACAGCCGTCTCTCTGCACATGGGGAGCAGAATGGGCTCTGCAACGGTTGAGAGAGAGGTCTGTGCCTCTGGCTGCAACTGGGGAAAGATTAGAGCTAAATAAGCAAGCTTGGGTGCTCCTGGGGAGTCTAGAATGAGGACCCCCTCCGCTGCAACATTGGGTAAAGACCATGATATGTGGACCTCATTTTCTTCATCCTCAGAAAGGCTGGTCCGGCAAAGGCAGCAGCAGCCCAGGGTGCTGAAAGGGCCACTTTCACACGACAGGCGAAGATCAACCTTCTCCCTGACATGCTTGATTTCTGCTTGCAAGGGGGGGTTGCCTTGCATTCAGAAATGTTCACCCTTCAGTCTACCGCAAGCCAGTCTCCCTGCAAGATCGCCTTGCCCCATGCATACCCTCTTGACCACTTCGATCTGAGGAACGGACCAATCAATCAATCAACTTTATTTCAGCTTTAAGCTCATAACTAGGAACTGACCCCTTCCTCAGCTGTAAGAAGTCTGATCTTTCAGACTGGTGGCACCTACGCACTTTGGAACTCCCTGTTGATGGACGCCAAGCAATGACAACCTTCGCTGTCTTTTCTCCGCCACCTGCTAAAGAAACCTTTTCATTTAGGCAAGCCTACACAGAAGATGAGGTGGTTGGACAGTGTTCTCGAAGCTACTAACATGAGTTTGGCCACACTGCGAGAGGCAGTGAAGGATAGGCGTGCTCTGGTCCATGGGGTCACGAAGAGTCGGACACGACTGAACGACTGAACAACAACAACCCAGATACCTAAAGGACGCGGGTGGCGCTGTGGGTTAAACCACAGAACCTAGGGCTTGCTGATCAGAAGGTCGGCGGTTCGAATCCCTGCGACAGGGTGAGCTCCCGTTGCTCGGTCCCTGCTCCTGCCCACCTAGCAGTTCGAAAGCACATCAAAGTGCAAGTAGATCAATAGGTACCGCTCCGGCGGGAAGTTAAAGGGCGTTTCCGTGCGCTGCTCTGGTTCGCCAGAAGTGGCTTTGTCATGCTGGCCACATGACCTGGAAGCTGTACACCGGCTCTCGGCCAATAAAGCGAGATGAGCACCGCAATCCCAGAGTCGTCCGCGACTGGACCTAATGGTCAGGGGTCCCTTTAACTTTACCTTTACCCAGATACATAGAATGTGTTATGTATTTTTTATATCGTAATTTTGTGTTGTGAACCACCCTGAGATCTACTGGTATAGGACGGAATACAAATTTAATAATAATAATAATAATAATAATAATAATAATAATAATAATAATAATAAATAATAACAATAACAGCAAGAAGAAGAAGAATAGAAGGCTGGTGTGTGTTTTAGCTTATTGCTGGTTTTTAATGTTTTTCAAATGTTTTAACTGGTCTGACCGATAACCTCAACTGTTTTATTCTTTCCGTAGACTGCCTTGAGGATTTCTACGATCGAGCGGCACATGCTTTTCATGAAATAAAATAAATAAATATGGGGTTCCCCCCCAGTCTTTGGACCTCAGTCAGGAGAAGCAACCCTCAGCCCCACCGCTCCCTGGAAGCGACAGGGACATGTATTTACCTTGGAGATGTAATAGACACACTGCTGGAAGGTATACATGATGACTTCCTCAAGGACCGTCATGGCTTCTTCGCTGGCAGTGATGGTCAGGGAAATGAGAGATTCCTTGGATCCTAAAAGGGAGACGGGAAAAGAAAGAAGGAGGAGGGCTGAGCGTTTGTTTCTCGAGGAAAGGCACCTCTGCACCGAAAAAGCCTCACATTCGGAGGCCAAAACCTTAATGTGTTTATGTATTGTTAATAAATAATAATAATAATAATAATAATAATAATAATAATAATAAAAATGAGTGGCTGGGGGACCCGGCCAAATGGGCAGGGTACAAATAATAAATTATTAATTATTATTATTTTATTATTATTATTATTATATTACAAACCGCCCCTCATGCTGGAGGAGCCCAGAGAGGTGAACACGCTTAATAATCCCATAATAAAGCAATTGATTTAAACATCGTTTTTTAAAATCACATTAAGTTAATGCGCCAGGAAAAGACAGAGAATGCGAAGGGGTTCCAAGTCAGCACGGAAAGAGCCGCCAACTCCACAAATGTTAAAGTGGAGAGACTCCCACGACTCTGCGTGCGTGAAATAACTCAGTGAAGTTTGCTAACCTTTTAAACCGACGGGGTTTATGGCCGGCAACAAGAGATGCAGGAATGGAGAGACGGCCTGTGCAGCCAGCCAGAAGCAGCCCTTCTTTCCAACCAGGCAGGAAGGCAACATCCCCGTCCAACCTCTGCCCCCCATCCTGATAAAAGGCTCCCATGGGTGCCACTCTGGACCTGTAAAACTCATCTCGGCTGCCATTGGACACCCTCCCTGCTCGTCTTCAGAGGGAGCGAATCAAGAAGCCCGATTCTTGCCCACCCATGTCAGGGCTGAGCCACATCAGGCTGCAGGTGGGGACTCAGGTGGCTTAGAGGTCCTCCATACCAACCCCACCACCCCACAGAAAACTAGATGTCAGGAGGAGGAAAGGGAGTAGGCTCAATTTCCAAAGCCCTACAAAGAGATTAAATAGCCAGGCCCAAACCCTTAATCTAACTGGCATGACACAAAAGGAAAAAGGAATGGGGAGGGAAGAGGAAAAGCAAGCAATGCCAGTTCACGTAATCTCTGCCTTATGCAGCCTGGGCAGCTTGGACCTCCCTGCTTCAAGCGTCCTGAAGCATATTGCATGACTTGCCCACCAGGCACAACAACACAGTCTGAGGGGGGGCAGGAGAGGGTTGGATCAGAACCCTTCACAGACGGGAAGAATCCCCCACACCCCCATTCATACACACCTGAGAACATAAGGAGAGCCTGCTGGATCAGGCCGGTGGCCCATCTAGTCCAGCATCCTGTTCTCACTGTGGTCAGCCAGATGCCTGTTGTGGGGAACCTGTAAGCAGGATCCTTTGCACAGGAGCAACTCTCCTTTCCTGTGGTTTCCAGAAACTGGCATTCAGAAGCATTGTGTGATGGCCTGGGATTCAGACTTAGATGCTGAACCTGAGGGATCCCAGCCTGCACAGGATTCCCCGCCTCCAGAACCAGCAGAGCCGGGGCTAGGGCCTGAGTCTGAAGGGTCCTCACCTGTGCTGGATCCTCAGGTGCAGGCATCTGCTGAGTCTGCTCTGGCTCCTGATGGGGTGGAGGACCCATTGCCTGCAGGTGCTCCACTCCCAGCCCCGTCAGGGGAAGCTGAGGTTGCCTCTGGGTCCGGTAACCCTCCAGCCTCTCCTGAGCTGCAGAGGCTCAGAGCAGAGAGGCGAAGGGAACTAAGTTCCCGCAGGAGGAGTGCTCGCCTCCAGGCCAGGAGAGGCGAGTCACCAGAGGATCGGGGCCGCCCTATGCCTCGGGGCAGATAAAAGCCGGCCAGCCCCAGCCCCAAGTTGCAGGAGCAGCATTGTTGGTGACCAGTTCCTGCTAGAAACCTGTCCTGTTTTCCTGCCTGAGCTCCTGTCCCGCCCTGGTTCCCTGCTTGCCTACCTGTTCCCGACTTCGCCCGACTCCCTGCCCTGCACCCAGCGTCAGCTACTACGGACTGCCTCTATGTTGCACCTCTGACCACGGACCGGACTTGGACCTCGCCTTTCGGGTAACCCACGGGACCAGCACACATTGCTGCCTCCAACTGTAGAGGCAGCGCATAGCCATTGTGGCCAGGAGCCTTCTGTTGGCCTCTTCCCCTCAATGGATTTGTCTAATCTTATCTTAAAGCTGCCCAACTTGGTGCCATCCCTGCCTAGGACTACACCTCCCATCACCCCCAACTAGCTGGCTGTTGGGAGTTGTAGTCCCAAACACACAGGGCACCAGGCTGAGGAAGGCTGCAGCCCAGGCCTATATTTGTATGTACGTATTCATTTATTTATATCCCACCCATCTGGCTGGGTACTAATAAAAATAATAAATAATCTTATTTGCACCCCGGCCATTTGACTTTGTACCCCACCCAGTACTGGATTTACGTATAAGCTAAACAAGCTCTAGCTTAGGGCCCCCACTCTATTGGGGACCCCCCAAAAAATGTAAAGGGGAAAAAACCTGGATGCACATTTCCAAAATATAAGATAAAAAAGAAATAAAATAAAACCTACATACAGCACCAGTGTTTTGTGTTGTGTAGGCTCCTCTGATGTAAGTCATGGGCCCCGCCTGCTAGCCTGCTCCCTAAAATATCACTGGTTTGCTCCTTTCTATATATAGGGTGCCTACATTCTGCATGGACTGTTATGTGCAAATGGCTTTAGATACCTATTAGGTCCATAAATTACCATATAGCATGTATTCAACACAAAAACCAGTGACAATTTGTTGTTGACAAAGGACAGCTGGACATAGAAAGGGCCCCATTACCTTCAGTATCTTAGGGCTTCATCAAACCTAAATCTGGCCCTGATCCCACCCACTCCAGGTGGCTTCTGTAATAAACAGAAATCTGCTCTTATTCCCTTATGGGGTACACAAGAGCCTTCCCAGGTTCTCCATCAGTAGGAGTAAATTTACAGAGGCCAACCAGAGAAAAATTGAGAAGCAAAATTTTATTATATCTGTTGCAACAGTGCCCTCACTCCCCAAAATGGAGGAGGGAGGAGGAACCCAGAACAATGGTGTGCCAGCTCCTATATAGACTTTTGAAATCCCCCCCTCCCACTCAAGACCACCCCCCTATACATCATACATACATCACAAAAAGGGGTGTAACCCAGGACCCCCTCCCAGATACATCACAGTTACATCATGAAAGGGGAGGTCTGGTAGCAGTAATCTGAGCATCCTTGACCCTCCCCATGCCTTTCTTGCCCTCCACCCAAAAACCCATCAAGTAAAACAAAAGAGATATTTACATTTCCCTGTTTCCCAGCCAAGTTAATCACACCCTTTTGTCTGGCACTCAGGTATCAGGAAGCCAGGATTATCACTTTATTTTCCTGAGACAACCACCCCCTCCTTCCTTGCAGAGAAACAGTTTGTCCGTTTGGGGGTCAAAATGGAGACAGGCCTGTGACCTTGTTTTGCTTGGCACACTTATGAACAATTATTATATATATATAAGACCTTGATATTCTTCCAACCAATCTAAAAGCATAATAAAGCACCTTTCATGTCCAGCTCCTCTTCCATGCTCTGGATGTAAACCGGGGATTTCTGCTGGACGAAGTAGAGGATTTCGATGGAGTTTGACATCCAGAAGAGGACGTGCTGCAAGTCAGGCAAGAGGTCTTTGATGGTGAAGCGGGAGAGAGACGCAGGATCCTGGCTGACGAGACAAGCGCAGAGTTGAGAGGCATCCCGGCAGAGCTGCGGGTACGCAGTTGGCGCACAAACACAACACCCCCGCTCTCCAAATGGACCTTCGAACCTCCACTTTGCTCACCAGGCCCTGAGAGACTCTCGCAAGATCTCACACAACCGCCTTGAGTTTCCGCAAGAGCCTGCCAGAGCCCGGGAAGCAAGGCGGAGAAGAGCTAAGGGAGAACGCTGCGCAAAAAGAGCTTTTAAGCTCTCCGCCTTCCGTGCATTTAATTTGGGCGAGTTCAGCCGGCCAGCTGCCAAGCGCGTGAAATTGAAATCGCGCAAGTCGGAAGTGGAAGGATTTTAACCGGTGCAGGGATGGCTATTCCGCCTGAGGTTCCTGTGGAAAATCTGGGGCAGTTGGGAACTATAGCCCAAAACATCTGGAGGGTGCCAGATGTTGGTGTAGGCTGCACTAACCACTGCACCACATGGCTCTGCTTAACCTCAGCTTCCTGAGAAACAGCCTTCTTTTTAAGAAGGATATGCCCCTCTTCTTCCCACCGGCTCTTCCACGGGCGTTTCCTTATAGTCTCTCCAGTCTCCAAGATTGGCTGTTTATTCCAAAAGAATAAATAAAATCATATGGCATCATTTCACCACAATGACAGGCTCCAGAGACTGCACACGCCAGCTCTGGCCCCTTATATTAAGATTGTTCCAATTATCTAAAGAGGACAAGAAAATCAGGATCTGGTTTTGTTCTTCCCCTTGCACCATAGCGCTGCTTTTTGTTTTTGCTTTATATATAGATTGCCGCAATAATAATTCAACCCTGTCTGAATGGATTGTCTTAATCAAGTCCCCTCCTCCTCCTCCTCTCATCAGATGCCTTCCTGGGTTGTTAAGGAATCGGAGGAGGAATGCAACAGAGCAAATAAAGGACACTACGAAAGCCTCGCTGAGTTGCTGTGCAAAGAAGATAAGGCGACAATAAACACAAGGAAAAGGAGACTGAAAAAGGCTGGAGACATTTGTCCTTTCCACACTCCGTTTGTCAGCATCCAGCTGAACAACAACCGCAACAATTGATCAGGTTTCTGTAAGGCGGTCACTCTAATTCCATACCAAGGCAAGCAGCATTCTGCAACCCACGTGGATTATGCAACGGAAGCACAATTTGTAGTGTGAGAGGCAGCGTGGTGTAGCAGTTAGAGCATCAGACTAGGATCTGGGAGAGGCCAGGGTTCAAATCATAGAATCATAGAGTTGGAAGAGACCACAAGGGCCATCCAGTCCAACCCCCTGCCAAGCAGGAAACACCATCCCTGCTCAGCCTGCTCAGCCGTGAAGCTTGCTTGCTGGTTGCTGCCTCTCAGCCTAGCCCACCTCACAGGGCTGTTGTGGGGATTAAATGAGGTCGGGCGGGGAGCAATATGTATGTCACCTTGAGCTCCCTGGAGAAAAGGGTAGGATATATTGTAATGCAATAAATAAATGCAGTAAACAAACAGGCAGACAAGTATCAGGGACTCCAGGGTTTGAATTAGGACTCACTGGTGGTGGCCTTGTCTAGCCTGCTATTGGGGGGTTGTATGCGGCCAGGCATTGGAGGGAAGGGGACACAGGTTTGTGACATTGGTTCCTGCAACCGGCAGGCAGAATGATGCCTTTGTGTGACATGCAAAGGTTCTCCTAGGGGTTTAAAGGTAAAGGTAAAGTTACCCCTGACCGTTAGGTCCAGTCGCGGACGACTCTGGGGTTGCGGCGCTCATCTCGCTTTACTGGCCGAGGGGGCCGGCGTACAGCTTCCGGGTCATGTGGCCAGCATGACTAAGCCGCTTCTGGCAAACCAGAGCAGCGCACGGAAACGCCGTTTACCTTCCCACCGGAGCGGTACCTATTGATCTACTTGCACTTTGACATGCTTTCGAACTGCTAGGTGGGCAGGAGCAGGGACCGAGCAATGGGAGCTCACCCCGTCGCGGGGATTCGAACAGCCGACCTTCTGGTCGACAAGCCCTAGACTCAGTGGTTTAACCCACAGCGCCACCCGGGTCCCCCTAGGGGTTTAAGTGGATGCTAAATCCCAAATCCCTCCGGGGTCTCTGAGACCTTTCTGCACTTGAGCAGAATTGCAGAATACACATGTCAGGAAGCACATCTGGAAACAAGCCAGTTTACTCCACTCCGACCCTTTTTTATTTTCCCTCTTGGAGGAAGTACAGTGGAACCTCGGTTTTTGAACATAATCCATTCCGGAAGACCATTCGACTTCCGAAACGTTCGAAAACCGAGGATCAATGGGCGGTTGGCAAAATCCATTGAAAAAATGGGAAAACACACAGCGGAAGCCATTCAACTTCCGAGGCGCATTCGAAAACGGAAGCAATTATTTCCCGGTTTTCGGCCTCTGAATCATTCTGCTTCCGAGACGCTTGAAAACCGAGGTTGTATTTCTGTCCAGAATGGTTATGCAACCGCAGAAGCAAATTTAATTAAGAAATGTTCATATTAAAGGCTACAGTATCTCTTGGGAGTTGAATGTCAGAAGATTCGGGATAGATAAAAGGAAACTTTCTTTTATCCACCCAGAATCTTCCAATCCAGCTTCACTACATGCCCAATAGTTCTACTGGTATCAAGAAGAAGAAAAATCTCTCCCCCCTTTCTCCAGGCTGTGCATAATTAGCAAAAACAACGAGAACAGCGCTGCAATTTCTTGCCAGAAAACGAAACAGGGCTAGTCTGCTGGGCTAGGTTCAGGCACACAAAGCACAAATAAACCATGGTTTGCTGTACTGTGAGAACCAGGCCCTTTTATCATTTGCTTTGCAATTGAATAGGCTTTGTATAAGTTAAGAGACCGCCTTTAAGATAAATGCTGCTTGTTATATGATGCATTTGCATGCTGTATTTTGAAGGCGTCCTACACATCCCCCAGGATGACACAGCGCTTGGTCTGGGCGGCATGCAAACCGAAACCTACATCCACGTTTATCTGGAAGCAACTTTTCGCGGAAAGAAGCGGAAATCCTGGATGCAGAAGACTTACTGTTGCGACTGTTTCTCGGCTAGCTCGTTCGTCTTCTCCTGGAATCAAGGAAGGAACAAAGAAAGAAAGGGGAGGGGAATGAAATATCGCTGACGCTGTGAAGATGAGAAAATGCCCAAATCATTTTGGGCCAGTCCCAACGTTGCTTGCTAGCCATGTTTTCTCAAAATAAACTTCTGAGCGGAGTTGGGTGAGCGCGCGGGCGAAGAGACCTTCGGAGTGCCTTTGTCGCGCCCGCTGCCCCTTCCTGTGCACCCTGCTCTGCAGAGTTCCTGAGCGCTGCTTCTGGGGCTGACTGGTTTTGGTGGCGGGGCTGGATGCCCAGCCCCGCCTTTTCCTTGGCGCCCTCCAGAACTGCGCCTATCACTATGGCTTATTTTCGGGGTACGGCTTATATTTCGCAGATGCGAAAAAAATCCTGATATGGCTTATTTTATGACTATGTCTTAAAATAGGGGAAACAGGGTATATACTGACCCATACGGTCCTCTGTATCATCTTGGCCAACTTGAGGAGGAGATGGCCAAACTCCCCAGGCCTGAAGTGGCCGGCCGAGTGCTGGACGCAGAGGCACAGGAGGAAGGCGGGCGCCAGCTTGTGGTCATCGCTGGTGGGCTCGATGAGCGTGACGATCCTCCGCAGGAGCAGGTCCTCGCTGGCCTTGTCAAACTCCAGCTGCAGCTTCCGGCGGCCGCCCCTCCGCCCAGAGGGTCCCTGCGGCGCGGGCGCCTTCTTGGCCAACGAGCCCTTCTCCCTCGCCTGGCTGCCGCAGACCTTGCAGGTGGACGGCAGCTCGGGCTCTGAGGCTCGGCGCGCGGCCTTCAGCCTCATGAGGGTCTGGGCGGGCAGCGGCTGCGTCTTCACGGGGTCCTTGTAGAGCAGCAGGTAGTAGAGGCCGAGAGAGATGAGGTCGCCGTGGTGGAGAGCCGCCGTCCTGCCCACCTCGGAGAAGTTGATGGAGACGGCGGCACCAGCGATGGGCTCCAGGACCAGCTTCTCCTCGGGGCGGTGGCTCGAGCGGCCGGACGACTTGACCTTCCGGATGGTGCAGTGGAGGGGGAGGATGTCCGGAGCGGAGAGGCTGATGCTGGGCTTGCTGGCTTGAGTCCTCTGGCCAACGGTGTGCTGGTCGCGATTCAGCAAATAGACCAAGCTGTCCTGCGCAGAGAAAACCACAAACATACACAGAAGAAGAAGAAGAAGAAGAAGAAGAAGAAGAAGAAGAAGAGGAGAAGAGTTTGGATTTGATATCCCGCTTTATCACTACCCTAAGGAGTCTCAAAGCGGCTCACATTCTCCTTTCCCTTCCTCCCCCACAACAAACACTCTGTGAGGTGAGTGGGGCTGAGAGACTTCAGAGAAGTGTGACTAGCCCAAGGTCACCCAGCAGCTGCATGTGGAGGAGCGGGAAAGCGAACCCGGTTCACCAGATTACGAGTCCACCGCTCTTAACCACTACACCACACTGGCTCTCACTACAGAGAAAGACGTTTATTAAATATTTTCCTTCCTTCCTGCACTGAGTAGGGTTGGACTAGATGGCTCTTGGGGTCCCTTCCAGCTATAAAATTCTATGGTTCTATTCCATTTATATCCCACCGTCAATGGTCCATCTCAACGACCCATCTGAGCCAGCATCCTGTTTTCTTTTTAATGTATTTATTTGGTTTTTCAGATTAAAATTTGACAGTCAGATATTCAACATACAACATGAACACAAGATTCTAAACATCTCCTGGACTTCTCTCCTCCCCTTTGTGGGTCCTGTTGTTAATCGTTTCCTCCTGCATCTTTTATAATAATCCAAATCTTTTATCTCTCCATTGTATCCAAAATTCACCATTAAACTACAAGGTTTATTCCAATCCTGCTAACGATTTTAACTGCTTACAATGGTCTTTGAGAGAAGTTATAAACTTCCCCCCATTTCTTATTAAAATGTTGGTCTTCCTGATTTCTGATTCTTCCGGTCATTTTAGCCATTTCAGTATAATCCATCAACTTTTGATCTGCCATTCTTCTCTGGTCGGGACTTTTATCTTCTTTCCATCTCTGGAAAGAAGGAAAGAAACCAGATGCCTGGGGGAAGCAGGATTGTGTGGAGAACTGTGGAGGCTGAGCATAGGCCTCCTGGCTAGGAGCAGGGCCGGTGCTTCCATTTAGGCGAACTAGGCAACTGCCTAGGGCGCCAAAATGGAGGGGGCGCTGGCCAGCCTGCCCCCCGCCGCCGCCCAGTGCCACCCCAACCAGCGACGAAAAGCGCGGCAGCGCGGGGCGCACGGCGGGCAGGGGGCGGGGCACCGTACGTCATGCGCAATGACGTCACGTGCCCTGCCCCCTCGCCTAGGGCGCAAAAAACCCTAGCACCGCCCTCTCCTCTGTGAATTTGTCCTCTTTTAAAGCCATCCAAGTTGGTGGCCACCCCTGCTTCCTGTGGCAGGGAGTTCCACAGTTTAACTCTGTGTTACACGAAGAAAGGCTTCCTTTTGTCTGTCCAGAATCATCCAGCATTTGGCTCCGTTGAATGTCCCTGAATTCTAGTGTAACCAGAGAAGGAGAAAAACTCCCTCTCCACTTTCTGTACACTTTACATAATTTTATACATCTCTTTTCGTGTTTCCTCTCACTCACCTTTTCTCTGAACTAGGAAGCCCCAAACGTTGCAAGCTTTCTTCGTAAGGGACTTGCTCCTTCCCTCGCTCCTTTTCTGAACCTTTTCCAGCTCCGTAAAATATTTTTGACGTGTGGTAACATGAACCGTACACACTGCATTACAAACGCGGTTGCACCAGAGATTTGTATCATGCCATTAGGATACTGACCGTTTTGCTTTCAGGGGTGAACTACAGCCCCCAGAATTCTTTGAGGGAAAGGATGTGCTTTGAATGGGCATCCAATGAAGCTGAGAGTTGGAAGATTTGGGACGGATAAAAAGAAATCCTGCTTCACGCAGCGCAGGGTTAAGCTGTGGAACTCCCCGCCTCAGGAGGCAGTGAGGATATCAATTGAAAAAATGAATGAATTGAAAAATCTGAGGACCCTAAAATTGATCATCCCCTGCCTCTTTGTGGTGAAAGGGCCTGGCAACGATCCGTAGCCGATCCCATGGCCCCCGCCCTCCCAAATTCACGGGTGCTGTCATGCAAGACTGAAATCTGCCTTACTCGCTGCTAACGCATGGGTCCTTTTACACGTGTTTGTGAGAGGGGAGGGTTATTGGTTTTGCCTTGTTCTTATCGTGCATTTTGTGCTCTCGTTTTGTATTTTTACATTGTGAACCCCCCTGAGATCTTCGAACGAAGGACGGTTGTACAAAATTTGATAAATACAGTGGAGCCTCGGGTTACGTTGCCTCCGGATTATGTCACCCTCAGCTTGAGACCGGCGCAAACCCGGAAGTACCGGAATGGGTTACTTCTGGGTTTGCGCCGTTCATGCATGCGCAGAAGCGCTAAATCGCACAAGCGCGCAGACGTTGTTTTCGGGTTGTGGTGGCGCCTCCGGAATGGATCCCCGCCGTAACCCGAGGTTCCACTGTAATAATAATGACAGCAACTTTGATTTTGCAGAATTTGTCACGGATTAAGTTGCCTGCTGTTGCTTCAGTTTTTTCTGAGCGCCACTCACAAATACACACACACACACACACACACACACATATATACATACAGTAGACCCTTGGGTTACATTACTCTCGAGTAACGTAAACTTTGGGTTGCAAAAGCGGGAAACCCGGAAGTATTTTTCCAGGTTTCGCTGTTCGTGCATTCACAGAAGCGCTCTATCGCGCCACGTGCATGCACAGAAGCAGCGCATCTGGATACGGATTTTTCGGGGTGCGCATGGACCCCCGGAACAAATTACATTTGTATCCAGAGGGTCCGCTGTATATAAAGTGGTAGGCATAAATACCGCGGAGCCTAGCAAAGGCGTGCCTCGCCTGCTTACGTGTTGCTGGCTGTATCCCTGCAGGAGCAGTAGGTGCGGAGACTGGTACAGTGAGTAGCGCAGGCTGTTGCCACCCTGCTCCCCGGCGGGCGCCGGCTGCGCATCCCTGCCGCTCTCCAGGCACTGGAGGGTCTCGGGCAGTGTGGAGTAGTGCCTCTTCAGCTGCTCCTCCTGCGGCCCCCCTTCAGCGCTGGCGCTGCCCGCCTGGCTGAGGCTGGTCTCGCTGACGGTGCGGCGGAGGGAGGCCTGCGTGGCGTGGCTCTTGCAGCCCGTCAAAAGCGTCATGGCGCCCTTGGTGCGGTTGCGCTGGAGCTTGCGGGCCTGAGCATTGATCCCTGGGGAGGGGAACAAGAGGGGATTTTATGCCAGGCATCAAAACAACACACACAGTATTATTATTATTATTATTATTATTATTATTATTATTATTATTAACGCTCCGCCTTTTTCCCTGGCAGAGACTCAAGGCAGCTTACAGGTACCCCTGAACGTTAGGTCCAGTGGCAGATAGCTCTGGGGTTGCGGCGCTCATCTCGCATTACTGGCCGAGGGAGTCGGCGTACAGCTTCCAGGTCATGTGGCCAGCATGACTAAGCCACTTCTGGCGAACCAGAGCAGAGCATGGAAACGCTGTTTACCTTCCCGCTGCAGCGGTACCTATTTATCTACTTGCACTTTGATGTGCTTTCGAACTGCTAGGTGGGCAGGAGCAGGGACCGAGCAACGGGAGCTCACCCCGTTGCGGGGTTTTGAACTGCCGACCTTCTGATCAGCAAGCCCTAGGCCAGGGGTCGGCAACCCGCGGCTCCGGAGCCGCACGTGGCTCTCTTACAACTTTGCCGCGGCTCCCGGCGCTGTACTGGCTGCGAAGGAGCGAATCAGAGAGGGGGAGGGAAAGGCTCTAAGTACCCCGGCGCTGACTTGCCTCTCTTGCTGCCTTAGTGATCAGCAGCCAAAAAAGGAAAAAAAAGCTCAACAACGTCTTTCTCCCCCTCCCAAAATCTCAATGACAATGGGCAATTGCAGGGAGAACTCCTTCCGACACACAGCTGGTCACTGTGTGTGTGTGTGTGTGTGTGTGTGTTGCACGGACTGTTTCCCCCCTCCCTCATGCCGACGGGATTCATCGTTGCAAGGGAGCTTGGGAAATTGAGTTTCCTGGCATGTAGTTCCTTTGCGAGGGCTGAGGATCCTGAGAAACTTCTTCAGTAATCAAAGAATTCAGGATTTAGTGTGCTCTTGCTAAAGTTTCCAGTGCTACTGCTTACAAAATTAATTAAAATGAATAAATCAGCACAAGAAGAACCATTTTTTTCACTCCTAAACTGACAAGCTGTTTCTCTGCAAAGAAGGGGAGGCTCTGCCTGAGTGCTAGATGATGGGCCATTTCCCTCACAATGGGAATATCATTCCACTTTAATTTGTGGATTTGGCCCGGGCTAGAACAAAGGATAGTCCTTAGCTCTACATTAGCCTGGCCTGGCCAGGGCAGGAAACCAGTTTTGCAGAAATGTGTGTCTGGGAGGGGTCAAGGAGAGATGGCACAGGTGTGAGAATTCTCAGGTTACCTCCTCTGACTCTCCCTATTTGTGATGTAGTTCTGATGTATCTGTGATGTAGGATGATGTGTCTGGGGGTGGACTGGACTCCAAGGGGGGGATTTCAAAAGTCTATATAGGAGCTTGCACACCATTGCTGGGGGTTCCTCCTCCATTTTTGACAGCTGACTGCACGATCCTGTATATATAGCATTAAGGTAAGAAACAATATATGCAGTGTTATATTTGTTTTAAATGTCGCAATGGTTTTGCGGCTCCCAGGTTTTGTTTTTTCTTCGGAAACGGGTCCAAGTGGCTCTTTTTGTCTTAAAGGTTGCAGACCCCTGCCCTAGGCTCTGTGGTTTAGACCACAGCACCATCCGCGTCTCTTACAGGTGAGGAATTGTTTAAAAAATTAAGCATACATATGTGAAAAATCTATTAAAACCATACTTATTTACTTACTTACTTACTTACTTACTTACTTACTTACTTACTTACTTCGTCAAACCTTTATTAAGCATTACAAGTATAAAGGTAAAAGGACCCCTGACCATTAGCTCCAGTCGTGACCGACTCTGGGGTTGCGGCACTCATCTCGCTTTATTGGCCGAGGGAGCCAGCATTTGTCCGCAGACAGCTTCCGGGTCATGTGGCCAGCATGACTAAGCCGCTTCTGACAAACCAGAGCAGCACACGGAAACGCCCTTTACCTTCCCGCTGGAGCGGTACCTATTTATGTACTTGCACTTTGACGTGCTTTCAAACTGCTAGGTTGGCAGGAGCAGGGACTGAACAATGGGAGCTCACCCCATCGCAGGGATTCGAACCGCCGACCTTCTGATTGGCAAGCCCTAGGCTCAGTGGTTTAACCCACAGCGCCACCCGCGTCTGTGGGTTAAAGTATAGGCCATCATAAAACATCCATATATAAAATTTTAAAATATATACACATAAACAGCCATGTAAAATGTGCAATAACGAGGATTTTCATGGTAGTTTCCTCCCATTAAATAGTGACAATAATTGCAATAAAAAGGATTCTCCTTTTAAAAAAAACACCAGAAGCCTTTCTGTTAGGAATTATGTCCACTGAAAACCCAAAAAACTGTAGAACCATCTTTATGTATGCAACCACAGCGGCCAGAATTCTGGTAGCAAAAATTAAGGTGACTTAATTCCTACAAAGCTTGACTGGCAAGTGAAGATGATAGAATACCTGGAACTTGCGAAAATGACTGGGAGAATAAGAGGAAACTCAAATCAGAAAGTGAGCAAAGAATGGACAATATTGAAAGAATATTTAAGACAATACTGTGAAAATACAAATCTCCTGACAGGTCTAGATTGAATGTTGAATATTAAAGAAAATTATAAACGTAAAAATTGTCCCTGGTATGTAATAGATATAATAGGAAGTGCGTATAGGTTAAGAATATTTAGAAAGCACAATGAGGTGATTCGGAAGTCAAAAATATGTGTGATGTTAGATGTTGTGTAGTCAATTAATGTTTAGTTGTCATTGTGGTATTGTTTTTGTCTGTTTGTGTTGGAACAGGAAGGTCTTCACTTGGTGGGACGACAGCAAGGAGGGAGCCAGTCTGGCTTCCCTAGGCAGGGAGTTCCAAAGTTCCCTGGGAGAAGCCACCACCAAGGAGGCCCTGTCCCGCCTCGCCACCAAGTGTGCCTGTGAACGAAGCCTTGAATGAGGAACATGAGAAAGCCTCGCTGGATCAGGCCAAAGGGATCCCAGCCAGCCCGAGATCCTTGTTTCCTAGGGCGGCCAGGAATCCCACAAGGGCAGGGGGTGAGGCTTTTCTCCACAATCGCTCCTCAAAAGGTGGTAAGGGAGACTGCCTCAGAAACTGGAGGCTCTACTCATGGCTAATAACTCACTGCTTACAGCAGGGTTCCCCAAACTTGAGTCTTTAGCTGGTTTTGGACTACAGCTCTATAATCTCTGGCCACTGCTAGCTACGAATGATGGGAATTGGAGACTCAAGTTTGGGGAACCCTGGACTACTGTGTGGTTTTATACCCTGCCTTTTTACTTACAAAGAAATCGGTGGAGATATATATATTATTTTGAAGGAAAAAGGAAGGACGTGCCATTGAAAAAAGACCTGCCTGGCCTCCATCTCAGGGGATTAGTAGTTCACCTCCCAGGTTTCTCATACAGGGGTACCTTGGTTCTCAAATTCCAGAAGTCTGTTCCAAAACCAAAGCGTTCCAAAACCGAGGCGCGCTTTCCCATAGAAAGTAATGCTAAATGGATTAATTCGTTCCAGTCTTTTAAAAACAACCCCTAAAACAGCCATTGAACAGGAATTTTACTATCTAACGAGACCATTGATCCATAAAGCAGTAAACCATGTACTGCAGTTACAGGTAGATAGCCGTGTTGGTCTGTCATAGTCAAAACAAAATAAAAAAATTCCTTCCAGTAGCACCTTAGAGACCAACTAAGTTTGTTCTTGGTATGAGCTTTCGTGTGCATGCACACTTCTTCAGAAGGAATTTTTTTATTTTGTTTTGACCATGTACTGCAGTCACACAATCAATCAATCAATCAATCAATCAATCAATCAATCAGTATCTGAACTGGGTTCCACACAGTCACAAAAACAAAACAAAAAGAGCTGCAAAAACAAAAATGCATAGTCCTGGAATCATTTTAACTCTCCCAAGTTGACCTCAAATGTTTCTCTGCAAGGGGAGAGGAAATGGACAAAAGCCCCCCCCCCCTTGTCTCTTTGCTCACAAATCCTGCCTTAAGGGCACATTTAAGATATGGATAGGGCGAGCCTGTGACCTGGACTCAGGAATTAAGCATTTATCATCACAAAAGGATGGTCAGGCTCTCCAGGTAAACCCATTAACAACAGGTTTCTTGCCAGACAGGATTCTGTTGTAGACGCCCCTTCTGTGATGGATGGATGTATGGGGGTGGGGTGGGGTCTTGGGCTGCAGGGTGGGCAATTTAAAAAGTCTATACGGTATAAGGCCTTGCGCACCATTGTTCGGGGTCCCTCCTGCCTCCTGCGTGCGGTGAGTGAGGACCCTGTTGCAACAGTTCAATAAAGATCAGGCTTTGCTTTTCAATATTCTCTGCTTGGCCTCTGTTATTTTCTCCTACCGATAGGGAACCCACTTAGGGACTCTATATGTGCTCTTGGGTACCCCATAAGAGGAAAAGGGCAGATTTTGTTTACAACACTTTAATACTCTAATTTACCAGGAACATTTAGGGAACTACAGTCATACCTCGGGTTGCGCTCGCTGCGGGTTGCGCGTTTTCAGGTTACGGAACGGGTTCATAGAATCCTAGAGTTGGAAGAGACCCCAAGGGCCATCCAGTCCAACCCCCTGCCAAGCAGGAAACACCATCAAAGCATTCCTGACAGGTGGCTGTCAAGCCTCTGCTTAAAGACCTCCAAAGAAGGAGACTCCACCACACTCCTTGGCAGCAAATTCCACTGTCGAACAGCTCTTACTGTCAGGAAGTTCTTCCTAATGTTTAGGTGGAATCTTCTTTCTTGTAGTTTGAATCCATTGCTCCGTGTCCGCTTCTCTGGAGCAGCAGAAAACAACTTTTCTCCCTCCTCTATACCAGTAAACCAGTAACCTAGTTACTTCCAGGTTTCGGTGCTCGCGCATGCGCAGAACCACTAAATCGAGCTTTGTGCATGCGCAGAAGCGTTGAATCACGACCCGCGCGTGCGCAGACTGTGGGTTGCAAACGCTGCGGGTTGTGAATGTACCTCCCGCATGGATCACATCCACAACCCAAGCGTCCACTGTAGCCTAGCCCCTTGGTCCACTGAGCGCACGTCCCTGGCAGTCATAGGAAGCAAGCAGATGCCAGGGGGAAAAAGCCCGGCCCCAGCTCTTCTGCAACCAGCCAAGAAATGCAGGACAGATGCTGCAGGAGGAAGGGCACTCTCTCTTGCTCCTCTGCCAGCCCCGCAGCTGGGTAGTAAAAAAATCTGCAGGCTAGTAATTTCTATGGGCTTATTTACAAGGTTGGCACAACCAGCTCTTCTGATGGCCAATATCCACCCCTCCTTCTCTCTCTGCCACTTCAGGCCTGCACTGAGACGATGCATGTGAGATTGATATAGATCTGAATAATGATGATGATGATAATAATAGTTTATTATTTATACCCCGCCCATCTGGCTGGGTTTCCCCAGCCACTCTGGGCAGCTGCCAACAAAATATTAAAAATGCAATAAAACATCAGACTTTAAAAACTTCCCTAAACAGGGCGGCCTTCAGATGTCTTCTAAAAGTCAAATAATTGTTTGAATGTACTGTCTTCAGTTGCAGGCGCCTCCTGAATATATGGGGTTATTACTTAATGCTTGCAGCCGGGCAAATGCTATTTGGCGGACGTCTGGCTGGAAGGAGACTTCGGCCAGGGACTTCTTGGCTCACAGCTCCTGCACTCAGCTCTCCCGCTATGTCCCCAGCAGTTTTTAGGCTGCCCTCCCAAAGCACATTTACCGGGAAGCAAAGCCATGCTGGTTTCTATCGGGGCAGTCACAGGATTTGAGCACGGGGCTTGCGTATCCGAGACCAAAGTCATTAATGGAAACCCCCACCATAGGTGCGCAGGATCTCAAGGTATGGTTGCTTTTAAGCTAACAAGAAAAGTTCAGGAATGGACTTCAGGAAGCACAACAGATTCTCATCCAAATGGGTTTTTGAAAAACAGCATGCCCCACCCTCCTGGCCCCCATTTGGCTCTGAAACACGCAGCAATATAAATCCAGATTGCAAAATTCATTCCAAGGCAACACACTGAGGATGCGGAAAAGGGGGAAAGAGAGAGACAGAACCATTTCCATCCCAGCTAACTGTCTGCTTGGCTCAGCTGTAAAAACAACAGCATTAGTCCAATCTTTCCCTGACAGCTTTCTTCCCCAGCTTCCCTTTTCCCCTCCCAAATTCTCTCACTCTCCTTTTTCTTAGAAACCCCAGCCCCCCCCCCCACATCAAAGAAACCCATCTGGGTGGTTTACATAGTAGTGAGCAGAGAGGGCATTTTCCCAAAAACCAAACAAGAAATTTAGAAGCAAAAGCCCTGCCCCCGCCAACCGAGAGGGATGGATTGGGGGTGTGTGTGTCAATGGCTTACCATGGATCAGAGGGTGTGCAGTATCCCAGACCCTCTCTGGCATAGGATAGGGGCCCCTGCCCTCCTGCAGTCGAGGCTGGCAGGACCTGCAGACTGCAGCGAGGCTCCCGCTCGCTTTGCTGCAGAGGCAAGAAATAATTAACTTCTCTACACCGTCTCTTCAGGGGGAAAAAAGAGGAAGGCTGCCAGGAAGACAAATGTGGGACTCTGGGTGGTTTGCGAGCACCCAGATGCAAAAGCCCAAAACGGCGTCCCTGCTCCGGACCCAAGTGGTAGAGTCTCCTCCCCCTCCCCAAAGTGGAACGGTCCTCTGCAATCCATCCTCACTCTTCTGTGCTGCAGATCAGCCCGGGTGTAAAGTTGAAGCAAAGTTAGAGAGCTTCTCAGCAAGGCAGAGAAAGAGGACCCGGGGCAGTTGTGTGCCGGAGGCCGCCAACCCAAAACACAGCAATGTAAGAAGCAACGAAATGATGAGCTACCTACCTTGGCACCCACTGCTATCTTGTCTATGATGTCAAGCCAGCAGCAGCCTCTACTTGGTCAATGCCACAATTTCCCATTCTTGTGCTTTAAAAAAAAATTCCAAAAGCGAAAAGCCCCCAAAGCATTTCATTTGGGTTCTTCTCTGCTAAAAATGACTGCCTGGACCCATGCAGAAGACAGACTCTTGTGGAAACAGAGATTTCCCCCTCTGCAGAAGTTGGGGAGGTGGCTGGGAAAGTCACCCCCCACCTCGTTCACGAGAGAGCAAGACTCTGTTACAGAACAGGCAAAAGGTCTAAGCCAGCCAGATGTGTGTCCCATGTGGATCCCAGCATCCAAGCTAGCGCCTTATTTGGTGAGGAACTCTCTCTGGGTTGCAAAATTCATTTTTGTTGTTGTTGTTCTAAAATCCATCCTTCCTTTGCTGGGAAAATTAAAGAGGTGACCGGGGAAAGGGAGAGGGGGGGAGGGCTGCCCTTACTGTTTACATGCCTTGGGGATTAGAAGAGGTGGACAAACAGAGCACAGTGTTCCTGTGCTGCGGCCTGCAGCCGTTTTAGACAAAACCGGAGTCCTGCGTGGCCACAAACCCGCCCCACACGATGCCAGCTGGCCAGCCAAAGGAAGGCAGTCGCGAGCCCGCATGTGACGTGCAGGAGTCGCGTTCGTGGCAGGCGGCCAGAAGACAAGGCAAAATGTGGACGCCCCTTTGCCAAGGAATTGAACACGCACCAAGGCTCGTTTCAGAGTCCTGCGATAGCACCTGAGTGATGCCAACTCCAGGGCTCTGCATAAAAAGAGAGAGGGATAAGATGAACAGGCCAAAGTTAGGCTCTTTTCAAGACTTGAGGAGGAACCTGAGCCCTTGGAGCATTATTATTAAATGGCTTTGGTCCAGTAAACCTGAAGGAGCGTCTCCACTCCCATCATTCTGCCCAGACACTGAGGCCCAGTGCCAAGGGCCTTCTGGCTGTTCCCTCACTACGAGAAGCCAAGTTTCAGGGAACCCGGCAGAGGGCCTTCTTGGTGGTGGCACCCGCCCTGTGGAACACCCTCCCTTCAGATGTCAAAAAGAACAACAACTACCAGACCTTTGGAAGACATCTGAAGGCAGCCCTGTTTAAGGAGGCTTTTAATGTTTAATAGATTATTGTATTTTAATGTTCTGTTGAAAGCCGCCCAGAGTGGCTGGGGAAACCCAGCCAGATGGGTGGGGTATAAATAATAAATTATTATTATTATTATTATTATTATGTTTGTTTGTTTGTTTAATATCAATAAATCAATGGGCTCTGACTCACCCCCCAGACTGTGTTGCCAATGGCCAAGGGGGCTGGGATTTAAGGTGCCCAAGAACCTGTGGAAGACCACAGCTTCGTCTCTCAAATTTCAGAGGTTTGTCAGGCAGGGTGGCCATCCAGAGGGCAGTCCCCCATCCACTGGTCTTCAACTGGTGGGTCGCAACAGGAGCACTTATGCCGCTTCAATCAGCTGAACTGGCATGGCTACATCACCAAAACAAAACGAGACGCAAAAACAAAAACGCAAAATAAACAGCAAAAACAGACAGACCTCAGCATAACACTTAAAATGGAACTGTGGCACGCAAATTGGAAGCATAACACTCAAAACAGAGGACGTTTGGCTTCTGGGAAAAGTTTGCAAACCGGAACACTTCCTTCCGGGTTTGCAGTGTTCGGCTTCCAAGTTGTTTGAGTACCAAGGCGTTTGAGAACCAAGGTACCCCTGTAATTAAAATGAGCGATAGGCTAAGAAGCAGGTGAAAACACACACCAGCATTCTGCACATCTGAGCAGGCATGGCCAGACAGAAATGTTTTTAGCAGGCGCCGCAAACAGTGCAGCGAAGTTTCCATCGGCAGGGAGTTCCAAAGTGCAGATGCCGAAAGATTGGTTTTTCCCTACCAATGCGGAACGGCTATTGCAGCAGAAAGTGCTGAGCAGAGCAAGGGCGGCAGTCAGCTCCTCTATGAATGGGAAGCCCTGGTGCCAAGTTATTCCTGGCAAGCGGCAGGAATGAGGCCTAGGAGGAGGAGGAGGAGGAATGTGCCACGGAATTGCAGGCTTTGGGGGCGACAGTGCAGGAATCGGACGCAGCAGAGCGGCCTGGCTTTGCTTTTTGCGCCCCTCCCTCCCTCCCTCCCTCCCTCTGCAAGCCCAGCTCTCTTCCCGGTTTCCATCAGAGACATTGCAGAGGCAGATTGCAAAGGGAACACCATAAAACGAAAAAGGCCGACCCCATGATGAGTGACATACAGGTCACAATATATTATTCATGTATTATTACATTTATTACACAGCTCTAAACCCTTTCCACAGGTCAACATAAAAACTGCTAAAGACAATTCTGGTTTAGACAAGCCTACCCCAGAAAGCTTAGAAAGTTGGTGTGAATTTTAATCTGTTCTGATATTTCAAATTATTGTATGTTTTAAGGCACTGAAACACACACCCACACACACACCGATTTTATGGTTTTATGTTTTTGTAAACCACTCTTAGGTTTCTCTTCTGACAATCCATCAGTGGACAAATGCTTTGAAATAAAGACATAAATAAAAGCTACCTTTGGGCAGAAGGAAGATTTTGTATTTGTTTTCCGTATTTTTCCCGTTTCCGATTTTCTCTGTGGTTATAAGAATCTGTATTTTTTTTCCTTATCGTAATTGTATTCGTACAACTGTTTGGGTTTTTATCCTGCACAGCTATCTATGTATTGACATTTGTGTGTTGATATTACGCATCAGTATTGGTATTTGTGTTCTGTGTTGCAAACAGCTCTGTGGTCTTTTGACGAAGGGAGGTACACTGGTACCTTGGTTCTCAAACACCTTGGTTCCCAAACCCAAAAACAAAGTAAGTGTTCTGGTTTTCAATATTTTTCGGAAGCCGAACGTCCGATGCGGCTGTCGGCTATTGTTTCCGGGGAGCCTGCACCAATCAGAAGCCGCGCCTCGGCTTTCGAACATTTTGGAAGTCAAACGGACTTCCGGAACGGATTAAGTTTGAGAACAAAGGTACCACTGTATTTGGGGCTTTTGGTTTTGTTATTTATTTTGCGTTTTTGTTTTTGAGGCTTTTTCGGTTAATTTTTTTTGGTGACTGTGTGGAACCCAGTTCAGCTACTGATTGATTGATTGATTGTGTGACTGCGGAAATGGATAAAAGCCCCTCATCCAAACAATGACTATCATCAGAGCAAGTAAGGAAAAAAATTAATTTTAATTTTCATCATCTACAATACTGTCTTATTTATTTTATAGTACAGTACATTGATTATTGCTTTCATTTTATGGATCAATGGTCTCGTTAGATAGTAAAATTCATGTTGAATTGCTGTTTTAGGGAAACAAATTAAAAAAATTCCTTCCAGTAGCACCTTAGAGACCAACTAAGTTTGTTCTTGGTATGAGCTTTCGTGTGCATGCACACGAAAGCTCATACCAAGAACAAACTTAGTTGGTCTCTAAGGTGCTACTGGAAGGAATTTTTTTATTTTGTTTTGACTATGACAGACCAACACGGCTATCTACTTGCTGTTTTAGGGGTTGTTTTTAAAAGTCTGGAACGGATTAATCTGTTTTGCATTGCTTTCTATGGGAAAGCGCGCCTTGGTTTTGGAACGCTTTGGTTTTGGAACGGACTTCCGGAACGGATTAAGTTTGAGAACCAAGGGACCACTGTATATCAACTGAATAAATGAATGAATCAGGCAATCTGAGGACCCTGGACTTGTGCACTCACTGCCTCTTTGTGGCGAAAGGGCCTGGCAATGGACTGTAGCCGATCCCATGGCCCCCGCGCTCCCAAAACCTAAAGGCCAGCCCTGCCTCTCCAGTGAAATCAGACGCAATGACAGGTGGCTGAAGGGGAAATGCTCTGCTGGAACTATAAGCTTGTTTCGGAGTTCACTCTCACGCTCTCTCACTAGAGAAGGCAGCCTTTAGCTTCCTTATCTGTAGGAAAGGAAGCTTCTGTATTTACTTTGCATAGCAAAAAGCAGGGCTTTTTTGTGTGTTTTGCTTCGGTGCGGTGGGAAATCACGGAGTTTTCTTACGCTGGAGAGAGCTCTGGTTTCAAACACCGTTCATACTCTCCATGCCACACTGGAAAGATAAACATGGGGCTTTTCCTGAGCATAACAAAGTCCCTCTATACCTCTTTTTTGCATCAAAGTCCCTAGCTAGCAGCTCCCCTTCCACCCTCCTGTCGATCTCCGGCATGGTATAAAGGTAAAGGGACCCCTGACTGTTAGGTCCAGTCGTGACCGACTCTGGGGTTGCGGCGCTCATCTCGCATTATTGGCCAAGGGAGCTGGCATACAGCTTCCGGGTCATGTGGCCAGCAGGACTAAGCCGCTTCTGGCGAACCAGAGCAGCGCACGGAAACGCCGTTTACCTTCCTGCCAGAGTGGTACCTATTTATCTACTTGCTCTGGCATGCTTTCGAACTGCTAGGTTGGCAGGAGCTGGGACTGAGCAACGGGAGCTCACCCCGTTGCGGGGATTCGAACCGCCGACCTTCTGATCGGCAAGCCCTAGGCTCTGTGGTTTAACCCACAGCGCCACCCGTGTCCCTCCGGCATGGTATAGCTGCCCGCATTTTACAAACAGGGATATCATAGAGCCATAGGACTATAAAGTTGGAAGGGACCCCCCCCAAGGTACATCTAGTCCAACCCGCTGTGAATCGATACAGAGGATATTGATGCTTGTAACTCGGAATGGGTCAGGATTCGAAGCCAGACCCAGGGACCTGGTGTTAGACATTTTGCATTTAAAGGTGACGTTACTGAATTTGCACTTTCTGAAACAACAGAGCCAGCGTTGGTGTTGTGGTTAGAGTGTCGAACGAGGACCTGGGAGAGACTTGGGTTCAAATCCCCCCACTCGGCCATGAAGCTCACTGGATGAATTTGCAGACTGGCTAGTGTCTCTCTCAGCCTGGTCTACCTCACAAGGTTGTTGTGGGGAATGATATGAGGAGAACTATGCACCATGCTACCTGGAGCTCCTTGGAGAAAATGGTGGGGTATAAATGCAACAAATAAATGAACAAATAAATAAATACGGTAACCGAAACGCAGCCATCCTGCAAAATTCACACTACTCTGAATTTTGCAATTCTGCCAGGCAGTGCGTACAAAAATGCATATACTTGGATAAAGCGTGCATATAAATAGTTAATGGAAATAACATGCAGAAATGCATTGCACTCGAGAGAATTACTTGCAGGAAATGTGACTACTTGGAAAAAGCACATACAAAAATGTGTCTATCAGGATAAATTTGCACAAAAATGCTGATGGATTTTCCTGAGGTTTTTTGGTGGTGGCAGGGATGCTGGGGTGGGGTGGGGGATCACAAACTGAAATTAAAGTTGGAAAAATGAGAAACTGAGAGGGACCGAACATGACACACTCCTCCCCCCCCCAGGCCTGATCTGAGATGCTGAATGAAGTGGCTGTTTGCGCAGATGCTTCTTTCCGCTGTTCTCCATCAATTAATCAGAAGAGAAACTGCGCTTGAAAATGGAGAAAGACAAATTTTGGGGAAATTCTCACACGTGAGGTACAGGGGTTTTGCTGAAAAGACGTTTTATGTATGCGACAACAACCGCATGGATGCCACTAGCCCAGAGATTGAAAGAAGGAAGAGTCCGTACCAGAGAGGAATGGCAAACCAAGCGGTTGGAGTAGGCCGAAATGGCAAAACTGACCGGAAAGCTCAGGAACTGAGAAAACCGAAACTTCACGAAAGAATGGGGGAAATTTATAATTCACCTAGGAGACCACTGTAAGCAGATGAAAACATTATCAGGATTTTAACAACACTTGTAACGTAGCAAATATCATGGACGATATGGAGAGATGTTAAAAAATGGATTATGAAATGAAATGCAGTTGAAAAGGTCGATAATAGGACCCATGGAGAGGAGGGGGGGGGGAGTCTAGAGATTCAGGGATATCTCTAAATGTGGATACAGTGGTACCCCTGGTTGCGAACGGGATCCGTTCCGGAGGCCCGCCTGCAACGTGAAAAGCCCGCAACCTGAAGTGCCGTATCTGCGCAGGTGCGCGGCGCGATTTGGCGCTTGTGCTCATGCGCGATTTAGTGCTACTGCGCATACGCAAGCGGTGAAACCTGGAGGTACCCTTTCCAGTACTTCCGGGTTGCCGCGGGACGCAACTTGAAAAAATGTAACATGAAGCAAACGTAATATGAGGTACGACTGTATGTATTTGGTATTGTTACAATTCAAGTAAAAATTATTTCAAAAAAGGGGGAAAAATTTCTCAATGTGGCTGGGGGGTGTTGTTTTTTGTGAGTGCCCTTTCTTTCATTCCACAAATCCTCCTGCTGTTTCAGCCTTCCTGGGTGCTTTTTGTTCCTAGCGCAGAATCTCCTGCAGGGGACAAAGTGGCCCTTTGGGCTCCTGTCTTCTCCTTGCAAAGGCCGGCTGCGCAGCTTTTTGTCTCGGTCGCAAGGTCCCGCCCTCCCCCCAAGCGATGCCACGCTGCCATTCACCAGGCCTGGCAAAAGCTCTCCTCCTGGGCTCTGTGTCAGAAGAGAACGAGCGCCATATGCAGCCTGTTCCCGCCCACAGGTGCCATTCACACATTTCAGCAGAGTGCTTGGCATTTCACGTTCCTTGCATGATAAAACAGGCAATTGGAATGGGGGCGGGGGGCAGGGGGGGGGCCTTACAAAATAACCAGAACGGAATAAAAATAACTCCACGGTTGCAGTCCTCTTTCAGTCTTTCTTCCCAAGGCAAGAAAAGCACTTTAGTCGAGACAGAAGGCTCAATACCCGGGTTCGTATTTCAGGGCATCTAGGTCACTGGTGCCCGTAGGATATAGAATTGTAGAGTTGGAAGGGGGACCCCCAAGGGTCATCTAGTCCAACCCCCTGCAACGCAGGAATCTCAGCTAGATCATCCCTGAGAGATGGCCATCCAATCTCTGCTTAAAAACCTCCAAGGAAGGAGAGTCAACTACCTCCCGAGGGAGTCCGTTCCACCGTCCAATGGCTCTTATTGTTGGAAAGAACCTCCTGATGTTGAGTCAGAATCTCTTTTCTTGTAACTTGAAGCCATGGGTTCAGGTCCTACCCTCCAGAGCAGGAGAAAACAAGCTTGTTCCATCTTCCATGTAGGAGCCCTTGAGATATTTGAAGATGGCTCTCCAATCTCCTCTCAGTCTCCTCTTCTCCAGGCTAAACATCCCCAGCTCCTTCAACCATTCCTCATCAGGCTTGGTTGCCAGATCATCTTGGTCGCCCCTCCTCTGCACACCTTCCAGCTTGTCAACACCCTTCTTAAACTGTGGTGCCCAGAATTGGACACACTATTCCAGGTGTTTGTCTGGCGAAGGTAGAAGAGAGTGGGACTATTACTTCCCTTGACCTGAACACTATGCTTCTGTTGATGCATCCAAGACTCAAATTGGGTCTACTAGACGCGGGACGCGGGTGGCGCTGTGGTCTAAACCACAGAGCCTAGGCCTTGCCGATCAGAAGGTCGGCTGTTCGAATCCCCGCGACGGGGTGAGCTCCCGTTGTTCGGTCCCAGCTCCTGCCCACCTAGCAGTTCGAAACCACATCGAAGTGCAGGTAGATCAATAGGTACCACTCTGGCGGGAAGGTAAACAGCGTTTCCGTGCGCTGCTCTGGTTCGCCAGAAGCGGCTTAGTCCTGCTGGCCACATGACCCGGAAGCTGTACGCCAGCTCCCTTGGCCAGCAAAGCGAGATGAGCGCTGCAATCCCAGAGTCGTCTGCGGCTGGACCTAACGGTCAGGGGTCCCTTTACCTTTACTAGACCCAAAAAGTTTAAGTAATGTGGACTAAATTCCCTCTGGGATTGGGGCCCTGAAGCTTAAGCTTCATTTGTTTCATAGTAGATTCCTCTGCACACTTTCCAGCTCATCCATCTCCTTCTCAGTCTGAGAAAGCCTCTTTCTGAGATCCTGGTGAGATGACCCTTGCCTGGTCATCGGGTGGATGTTCAGTTTGCTGCTGTCCCTGCAGTCAGCTTCCCCAACCTGGTGCCCTCCAGTCATTGCTCCACCGCCACTCTTAAGCAGCAAACAAAGACTGTGATGGGTCTTCTCCAAACCTTCCAAATGAGATATTAGTTTATGCTTGCTTTGCCATTTTGCTCCCTGCCCCTTCTTCAGAAACCACCTCCTTCTCATCTGAACCAGCTTGAGAACTTTGCTCTATTCCAAGACTCGCAAATTTGCAGCGGGGGGGGGGGCGGATTCTCCGGCAGTTTCTCCTGATGGGAAAGGGCCATACAGGACCGGTGCTAGGGATTTTGGCGCCCTAGGCGAGGGGGCGGGCCACGTGACGTCATTGCGCATGACGTATGGTGCACCGCCCCCTGCCCGGCCGGGCACCCCACGCCACCGCGGTTTTCGCCGCTGGTTGGGGCGGCACTGGGCGGTGGTGGGGGGCGAGGGGCAGGCTGGCCAGCGCCCCCTCCATTTTGGCGCTCCCGCTGCCGCGGTTTTCGCCCCAAGCTGCTTGCTCCACCACTGGTTGGGGCGGCACCGGGCGGCGGCGGGTGGGGGGCGGGGGGCAGGCTGGCCAGCGCCCCCTCCATTTTGGCGCCCTAGGCAACTGCCTAGTTCGCCTTAATGGAACGAGCTGGCCCTGGGGCCATAGGTTGGTGGGATAGCTGCTTTGCAAGCAGAAGGTCCCAGGTTCCTTCCCTGATGGCATCTCCAAGTAAGTTTGGGAGAGACCCCCGACTAAAATCCTGGAGACATGCTGCCAGTCAGTGCAGACAATATTGAACTAAATGGGCCAATGGTCTCACCCAGTTCTAGGCAGTTTTGTGTATTCCTAAGAATTATAATGAAAGCAGTGGCAGCAGTAGTTGCAGTTTGGGGATTTTAAGTTGGTGAGCCTCCTTGGAGACCGTTTCCATGCAAGAAACAGGTTGTGCCTAATTTCATAGCAAGATAGGGTTGCCGTATTTTAAAGAGTGAAAATCCGGACATTTTCCTCATTTCCGTCCAGACACTGCTGCCGACTGCTGTATTCCCGATATGTCCAGGAAAACCCTGGACGTATGGCAACCCAAACTATAATAATACTCCACGCAAAACTCAGCAAAATCCCTTGGTGCAGGTCTTCCCTAAAACATATAAAAACGTTGCAAACATCAGGCAAAGGAGAGAGAGTTTTGCAATGTGTGCTGGCTTTGTGTTCTGAGATTCCGCCATTCTGACTGCAGATTGGGGCTCCGTCCCTGCGGAATTTTCTTTGTCTCAAAGGTGATAAAACATTCCGTGATGCCCAGTCCAAACTGGGAAAAATGAGCAAAGATTATATAATTTATAAGTTAAAATATAAAAAAGGAGTGAAAAAAAGGAAATATGCAGGAAATGATATTATTTTGAAATAAACCAGAGAAGGAGGTTGAGGGAAGTCCAGGGGGAATGGGGAAATTTTGGAATTGTGAATTATGTTATTTCATAGAATCATAGAGTTGGAAGAGACCCCAAGGGCCATCCAGTCCAACCCCCTGCCAAGCAGGAAACACCATCAAAGCATTCCTGACAGGTGGCTGTCAAGCCTCTGCTTAAAGACCTCCAAAGAAGGAGACTCCACCACACTCCTTGGCAGCAAATTCCACTGTCGAACAGCTCTTACTGTCAGGAAGTTCTTCCTAATGTTTAGGTGGAATCTTCTTTCTTGTAGTTTGAATCCATTGCTCCGTGTCCGCTTCTCTGGAGCAGCAGAAAACAACCTTTCTCCCTCCTCTATATGACATCCTTTTATATATTTGAACATGGCTATCATATCACCCCTTAACCTTCTCTTCTCCAGGCTAAACATACCCAGCTCCCTAAGCCGTTCCTCATAAGGCATCGTTTCCAGGCCTTTGACCATTTTGGTTGCCCTCCTCTGGACACGTTCCAGCTTGTCCGTATCCTTCTTGAACTGGGGTGCCCAGAACTGGACACAGTATTCCAGGTGAGGTCTGACCAGAGCGGAATACAGTGGTACTATTACTTCCCTTGATCTAGATGCTATACTCCTATTGATGCAGCCCAGAATTGCATTGGCTTTTTTAGCTGCTGCATTTACAAATTACATCATTTGTTATGATGTAATATTGAAAAAATGGAGAACTTAATAAAATTGTTTTTTAAAAAACTGGGGGGGGGGGGGAGTTAACAAGCAAGGATCATGGGGGCAGCACAAATGCAAGGATTGCGGCCGAACCGATTTCAGCCGGGATGTGCTTCTGAGCCGGTGGCTGCCTTTGTGCGCTTGTCACAAAAGCGGCACAGTCCTGCCTGACATCTGCTTCTTGCTTGGATAACTATCCTGCCCCCGGTTATCAGCTTGTGCCATGCGTCAACGATAGGAGATGGGGAACATCTGCTGGATGCTTCTTCCTCCGGGGCAGAAAGGAAACAGACAGCAAAGGGCTCTCGGAAAACAGGCGTCCTTCAATCCCGAAACACAAATGGACCAGCGTTCGGAGTCAGCTATGGAGACGGGGAAATCTCTGGCTGATTAGGAAAGGGTCCTGATTCTCAAAGGGTTCTACAACATAGGAGCAACCACCAGGCCTCCAATCCCCGCCCCGTCCTAAATTGGGCTGCCAAAGTGAAGAAAGCTTAGGAGAGGGATGAGGGGGCTGTGGACCTTCAGATGTTGCAGGATTGCGCCTTCCAGACTGCTGGTCAGATGCTGAGATCCTCCGCTGGACACCTTCCCTTGGTCCCACCATCATCAGAGGCATGGTCGGGAGTGAAATGAGACAGGGCCTTTTCTGTGGCTGCCCCCATATTGTGGGATTCCCTCCCTGTCATCCTTCCACAAGCAGGGCAAGGCCTTCCTCTGGAAAGCAAGGTGCGAATGAGGCAGACCTACTGGTCAGAGGAAACTGTTCTTTAATGGCTGGCTCTAAATGTCTTCAGATGTGTTTTAAATACAGTGGTACCTTGCTTCCCAAACCCAATCCGTTCTGGAAATCTGGGTTAAACCACAGAGCCTAGGGCTTGCTCATCAGAAGGTCGGCAGTTCAAATCCCCGCAATGGGGTGAGCTTCACCCACAGCGCCACCCGCATCCCAGCAATTGAGAAGTATAAACTGTTTCATTATTATTTGCTGATGTTTAATTTTACTGTTTACTATTACTATCTAATGAATTGTTGCATATTGCTTTATTTGGTATAAGTTGTTTCTTTTAAAGTTATCGTGACTTTTTATACACGATTTGATTGTCACGATTAATGTTTGGTGTTTTATTATTATTATTGTGAGTGTTGGAAGCCACCCAGAGTAGCTGGGGCAACCCAACCAGATGGGCAGGGTACAAATAAAACATGTTGTTGTTGTTGTTGTTTCCTAGGGATAATTTTATTATTTCTTCGGGATAATTTTATTGTTTTGTCTTTTTTTGTAAACCACTTTGAGGGGGTTTTATCCTACACTTAAGAGGCGTGCAAATTTAACAATGAAATAAATAAAGAATTCTGGGGATGGGATTTGCTTCTGGCAAGTTGCAATCTTTGGGTTATCTGTCGCCTCCCTAAGGCTGAAGAATGATTCCTAGGCTGTCTATGGAAGACGAAGAAGGTCCTCCTTCCAGGTCATCCCATCAGGGCTCGCTCCCTATCTGCAACCTTCCAGCAAAACGCCTCCAGAGTCCTGCCTACTAAGTCACCCGTGATCCTAATCGGCTGATCAGCTCTCCCCCTAGCCTGTTTCTGCCGTCCTCCACCCACCTGCTGCCGCAGCCAGGAAGAAAGATGAGCTTAAGTCTCTCACCCTTCAATTGACGGATCAGCTTCCCAGAGTGGAATCCCCTTTGCGCGTGCAAGAAGGTCTTATCCTCCCTCCCCACTGAAGCCCTGTTGACAAAACGGCTCCTTATATATAGCAGCTGCAACGTTCCTGCTTGGCAGGGGGTTGGACTGGATGGCCCTTGTGGTCTCTTCCAACTCTATAATTCTATGATTCTATGATCTCAGAGGGTGCCAAAGCGATAACAGCTCTTCTGCCTCTACCACGGTGCCATAGCTCAGAGGTGCACCATGGAAGAAGGGGGGTGTCCCAGGTTCCATAATAATTTGTCACCGATTATAACAACAATAATAATTTTATTATTTATACCCTGCCCATCTGGCTGGGTTTCCCCAGCCACTCTGGGCGGTTCCCAACATAATATTAAAAACACGATAAAACATCAAACGTTAAAAACTTCCTTAAACAGAGCTGCCTTCAGGTGTCTTCTAAAAGTCAGAGAGTTGTTTATTTCCTTGACATCTGAAGGGAGGGCATTCCACAGGGCGGGCGCCACCACCGAGAAGGCCCTCTGCCTGCTTCCCTGTAACCTCACTTCTCGCAGGGAGGAAACCGCCAGAAGGCCCTCGGAGCTGGACCTCCGTGTCCGGGCTGGATGGTGGTGGTGGAGTATCAGAGATACTGGGCCTTTGAGGCCGTTGAGGGCTTTAAAGGTCAGCACCAACACTTTGAATTGTGCTCGGAGAGAGCCAGTGTGGTGTAGTGGTTAAGAGCGGTAGACTCGTAATCTGGGGAACCGGGTTCGCGTCTCCGCTCCTCCACATGCAGCTGCTGGGTGACCTTGGGCTAGTCACACTTCTCTGAAGTCTCTCAGCCCCACTCACCTCACAGAGTGTTTGTTGTGGGGCAGAAAGGGAAAGGAGAATGTGAGCCGCTTTGAGACTACTTTGGGTAGAGATAAAGCGGGATATCAAATCCAAGCTCTTCTTCTTCTTCTTCTTCTTCTTCTTCTTCTTCTTGGAAATGTACAATCCCCACCAGGTAGGACTGGGAGGGTCCCCTGCCTTTAGCCCTCAAGAGCTGCTCCTAGTTGTAAGAACATAAGAAAAGCCTACTGGATCAGGCCACAAGCCCATCTGGTCCAGCATCCTGTTCTCACTGTGGCCGACTAGATACCCCAATGGCAAACCTGCAAGCAGGATTCGAACACAAGAGCCACTCTCCCCTTCTGTGGTTTCCAGCAACTGGTATTCAGAAGCATCGCTGCCTCCAGCCTTGAAGGCAGCTAGAAGCCATCGATAGTTCTCCCTTCTCCATGAATTTGTCTAATCCTCTTTTAAAGCCCTCCAAGTTGGTGGCCATCACTGCCTCCTGCGGGAGGGAGTTCCACAGTTTAACTATGCACAGAACAATCCTGCATGCTGCTCCTTAGAAGAGAATAAAATAAGTGTCAGGGATCTGCCTGCCCCTGCCAGTCCAGCTCTGAGTGTTTATAGAGAGCCGCCACCTGTTTTAACTACAGATTCATCTTCGAGTGAAACCAGCAGTCCCTCGGGGGAGAAGCAGTTAGTGGCTGGGAGACCTGGCTCCACCCAGCAGGCTCGATCGGAGGGAGAGACGTCAGGTCCGGCGCATAGATTACGTAGGAGGAGGAGGAGGCAATTTAGGCTGCCAAGATTGTGGTGTTGGTGCCAAAACAGGAGGGAGGCACTTCCGGATTCTGCTAGTGAGTGAACAGACGTGATAAGACTAAGCTCTGCACTGTATATAGCTTGGCACTGAATAAAAGAACTAAAAGACAAATGGCTTGGTTTTTCTATTGAACAACCGAGAGGGAACCTGACAATAAGAATCTTTACTTGCATCAGCCACTAGCCACAGCAATAAAATAAAATAAAAATGTACTGAAGATAGAGGGGGAAATGTAACTATAGGGGGGGAAAACATTTTGGGGGTTTACATCAATCATCAAGTAGCAGATCTTATTCTAGTTGCCCCACTAAAAACCTTGCAGTTTTTGCTGTCACCTGATCATCTTGATCTGCTAAAACAGGGGCGGCCAACTCCCAAGAGACTGCGATCTACCCACAGTGTTAAAAACTGGCAGTGATCTACCCCCTTTTTAGGGGTTCAGGTCAAAGTTGTTGAACTTTTTTTTTAGGGAGGGGGGAAGCCACGTTTTTTTAGGGGTGCAGAGCAAAAACGATGAGCTTCTTTTAGGGGAGCCAAACTTGTTGAGCTTCTTTGGGGGGGGGCAGCCAGTGATCTACCACAGACATCCCGTAATCTACCGGGGGATCACGATCTACCTGTTGGACGTGCCTGTACTAAAAGAAAGGACGCAGTAGCAATGGTTCAGTGACCCGGCGTGGACAATAATAGAGGGGTAATAACCTCTATAATATAATAATCCCAAACCGGAATTAAGATTGCCGGAAGAAATATCAACAACCTCAGATATGCTGATGATACAACCTTGATGGCAGAAAGTGAGGAGGAATTAAAGAACCTTTTAATGAGGGTGAAAGAGGAGAGCGCAAAATACGGTCTGAAGCTCAACATCAAAAAAACTAAGATCATGGCCACTGGTCCCATCACCTCCTGGCAAATAGAAGGGGAAGAAATGGAGTCAGTGAGAGATCTCACTTTCTTGGGTTCCATGATCACTGCAGATGGTGACAGCAGCCACGAAATTAGAAGACACCTGCTTCTTGGGAGAAAAGCAATGACAAACCTAGACAGCATCTTAAAAAGCAAAGACATCACCTTGCCAACAAAGGTCCGTATAGTTAAAGCTATGGTTTTCCCAGTAGTGATGTTATGGAAGTGAGAGCTGGACCATCAAGAAGGCTGATCGCCGAAGAATTGATGCTTTTGAATTATGGTGCTGGAGGAGACTCTTGAGAGTCCCATGGACTGCAAGAAGATCAAACCTATCCATTCTTAAAGAAATCAGCCCTGGGTGCTCACTAGAAGGACAGATCCTGAGGTTAAGGCTCCAGTACTTTGGCCACCTCATGAGAAGAGAAGACTCCCTAGAAAAGACCCTGATGTTGGGAAAGATTGAGGGCACAAGGAGAAGGGGACGGCAGAGGATGAGATGGTTGGACAGTGTTCTCGAAGCTACTAACATGAGTTTGGCCAAACTGCGAGAGGCAGTGAAGGATAGGCGAGCCTGGCGTGCTCTGGTCCATGGGGTCACGAAGAGTCGGACACGACTGAACGACTGAACAACAATAACCTCACTCCTCAAATCTTTATAAAGAGTGCAAGCCAGAAGCACTGATTCGTTTTTGCTCCAATCGGGTTTGCCCAAATACTCATTGGCATTACAAATGCCTGCATTTTGCACGCGCACAGAGGCTGCCCCTCCCTGACTCCTTGGAGAAGCTCAGGTTCCATTCTCAAGAGATTGAGAATAACAACATTTTGGAGGTCCCGAGCCACAAGGTTGTTAGACTGGTCTCAACTAGGGCCAGGGCCTTTTCAGTGCTGGCCCCAACTTGGTGGAACGCTCTGTCACAAGAGACCAGGGCCCTGCGGGATTTGGCATCTTTCCGCAGGGCCTGCAAGACAGAGCTGTTCCGCCTGTGCCTTCGGGTTGGACTCAGTCTGATGTTTATTCCTCCCGTTATGGTTTTGATTATGGGTGATAAATGAAGCTTCATTTAAATTTTAAATTGTAGTTTAACCTGTATTTTAATTAATGGTTTTTCTTTCTTTTATATTTTATTGTAATTTTTATTGGTGTTAACCGCCCTGAGCCCAGTTTCGGCTGGGAAGGGTATAAATTATTATTATTATTATTATTATTATTATTATTATTATTATTATTATTATCTTTGAGGGGTGATGTCTAACGGCCCTGTTCATGTAAGGTAAAGCAAATGCACTTATTTTTGTGCAGCGTACCTTCGATGCTGAAGTCAGATTCATCAGAGGCTGCGTTTCCACTGCTGCCGCAGAAGCATAACTCCCGTTGCCAACAGGGGACTTGGCCACAGAGCTACACTTGCCTGCTAAAGCAATGGAAACAGGAGGGGAGTTTGCTCAGATTCGTTTCCTGAAAATATGTTGATGGTTTTTGTGACCTAAAAGGGCCAGGCAGGCCACAGGAAAACTCATTGTCTTAGCGGGGGGGAAAGGAACAGGTGGCGTTTTCGCTGTAGGTACAGAAAGCGGCCGGGGTCTCTTTGCCATCGCTGGTTGTGGGAGGCAAATGCCTGGGAAAGTGGAATGTGGCAGCCCCTAGAAGACGCAGCAAAGGAGGAGAGCCCAGCCTAGGGGGGCAGGAGGGATTAGACCTTTGTGAATTGGCCTGATCCTCACAAACCTGGGTTAATTCACAGATTGGAAAGCATTGCAACCACCAGCCCAATATCATGCTTTGGATACTTCTCTACTCCAAGAAGGCCTCAGAGTGCATTTGGAAAACACATGTTGGTGCGAAAACAGGTTTAGAAATGCATATTTAAATACATATTGCACAATGTATTTTCTTCCAAAGTTTGCATTTCTGCACACAGACAGACAGAAATAATTGCAGATTAATGTGAAAACAAAGAAGACTGAATGCATGTGAAGCAGGCAGGAGACCAGCGGCGGACGTGGTTCTCCCTGGTGTTTGCGACCCAAACTGGTTCCCCCAGCCCATCTTCCCATGCATGTGGGTTTTCCCCCCATAGAAATGTCACTGCATAGATGGAGAAGAGTAGACCAAGGTGGGTTGTGAATGAGAGAGTGGACTATGTGGGTTTCTGGCTGATGCTGGAAGCCGGAGACACAGAACAACGACTGCTCTGTGCTGGACCCAAATTTGTGACTCGCGGCTTCCCTGGAAATGTTGTGTTTTTGTGCTGTAAACCACCCTGCCGGCTTCAGCTGAAGGGTGATATATAAGCTTCATTAATAATAGTAATAGTTCTCTCCCCAAGGAGGTGGCAGGATATAAATACAGTGGTACCTTGGTTCTCAAACTTAATCCGATCTGGAAATCCGTTCCAAAACCAAAGCATTCCAAAGTAATGCAAAATAGATTAATCCGTTCCAGACTTTTAAAAGCAACCCCTAAAACAGCAATTTAACATGAATTTTACTATCTAACGACACCATTGATCCATAAAACGAAAGCAATAAACCATGTACTGCAGTCACACAATCAATCAATCAATCAGTAGCTGAACTGGGTTCCACACAGTCACAAAAACAAAAGAGCTGCAAAAACGAAAACGCAAAATAAATAGCGAAAACAGACAGACCTCAGCGTAACACTCAAATCGGAAGTGTGGCACTCAAAACGAAGGACGTTCGGCTTCTGAAAAAAGTTCATAAACCGGAACACTTACTTCCGGGTTTGCAGTGTTCAGGTTCCAAGTTGTTTGAGTACCAAGGCGTTTGAGAACCAAGGTACCATTGTAATAAAATTATTATTATTATTATTATTGGATAGGATGTCCCTATTTTCATCGGAGAAACGTTGGAGAGTATGGTCTCAGCCGTTGTACCAGATGGATAATATACAAAACCGTGAACAGCTATAGATGAAAATGTATTGAATCATGAACTAAACAGACAATGTCATACAAAAAGCATACATAGGTATTTCCTCAGAGGCAAAATAGCCTGTATAAACTTTCCAACATTAAAGTGCTAATTCAAAGTGCAATATATAGTGTTGGAGATGGTTATGCAAAGTCCATCAGACGTATGGGTCTATCTTTCCAGTGTTAAAGATGGTTAAGCCATCTTTAACCATCTTTAACACTGTTCACGGTTTTGTATATTATCCTTTGTATAGTTACCGTGACTGTCTGTTGTTGTTTCTACGGTGTACCAGATGGAGCTGGTAGGGTAGCTGCCCTGGGCACAGAATTGACCTGCTTCCATCCCGGACCCACAGAAGTCTACCCCTAATACTACTACTACTAATAACCCCAATAACCCCAGGGGCTCCTTCCTCACCTGCCGTGACGGTGTCTTTGTCCCTGGAGGCCAGCTCCTCCACCTCCGCCCTCTTCCGGAGCTCCAGCCTCCGGGAGAGTCCTTCGCGTGGCTTCCAGAGCTCCTGGATCAGCAGCGGCTGTTCGTGGTCCTGCAGGGCCCTCAGCCCCTCCATCTGCCACTGCCTCTCGGGGCCCCCGAACCTCCCGACGACGTCGCAGAGGACGTAGCGCCCCGCGCTGACCTGGCTCAGCCCGTAGCGCTCCAGGGCCTCCTTGGCCAGCTCCCGGGCGCTGGAGCTGGCCGTGGCGAGGACGCTCTTGTAGTGGGCCCCCGTGCAGACGGCGCCCCCGAAGATCTTGAGCACCCCAGGGGCCGAGGCCTGGGTGGAGAGCTCAGAGGGGTCCTCGCCGCCCTCCGCCGGGCAAGCGGCCACAGAGAGGCGGTCCTTGTAGCTCAGAGTCCGGTGCAAGACCTGGGAGAAGATCCGGCTCTGCCGCTTGAACTTGCCTTTGGACGGCGGCGACATGGCCGAGGGAGAGCGGTAGAACATCGCGGCGGAGGCGGTCATGGGTCAAGGCTGCGGACGCGGGAGAAAGAGAGGGTCAGCACACTTGGGAGGAAGGCAGAAACCCCCAAAGAGAAAATTATCCCCCCTTTTAAAAATAATTGTTATTAATTTTCCATTTAAGCATATATAATCACATCGTTATAGGGACCCAGGTGGCGCTGTGGGTTAAACCACAGAGCCTAGGGCTTGCTGATCAGAAGGTCGGCAGTTCGAATCCCTGCGACGGGGTGAGCTCCTGTTGCTCGGTCCCTGCTCCTGCCCACCTAGCAGTTCGAAAGCATGTCAAAGTGCAAGTAGATAAATAGGAACCGCTCTGGCGGGAAGGTAAACGGCATTTCCGTGCACTGCTCTGGTTCGCCAGAAGCGGCTTTGTCATGCTGGCCACATGACCCGGAAGCTGGACGCCGGCTCTCAGCCAATAAAGCGAGATGAGCGCCGCAACTCCAGAGTCGGACACGACTGGACCAAATGGTCAGGGGTCCCTTTACCTTTACTAATCACATCGTTATTATCCACTTTACCTCTTCGGAGCCTGTCGCCTTCCTTCCCTCCCACCTCTTGGCTTTCAAAATTAACCTTTATATCACAGCATTTTATTTTCCAGTTCTAATAAAACTCATCACAAAATACCTCAAAATTTAAATAAACATAGAAAGGTAGAAAATTTCTCATTACAAGTCTTCAGACAACCCTGCTAGTAACGCAATGATCTTTCAAATATCGTATCAATTTACTCCATGATACTTGATCGTCCTGGTTTCGGATTTTTCCTGCCAGCTTCGCCAGTTCTGCAAAGTCCATCATCTTCGCCTGCCGCTCTTCTTTCGTTGGTACTTATTCTTGTTTCCATTTTTGGGCTAAAAGGGTTCTTGCCGCTGTTGTTGCAGACATGAACAGTCTTTTATCTTCCCTTGGTATCTCTTTGCCTACTATTCCCAGTAAAAAGGCAGCTGTCTACCAGCTCCATCTGGTACACAGGATGAGTCCCTACCTGCCCTTAGACTGTCTCGCCAGAGTAGTGCATGCTCTAGTTATCTCCCGCTTGGACTACTGCAATGCGCTCTACGTGGGGCTACCTTTGAAGGTGACCTGGAAACTGCAAATAATCCAGAATGCGGCAGCTAGACTGGTGACTGGGAGTGGCCGGCGGGACCACATAACACCGGTCCTGAGAGATCTACATTGGCTCCCAGTACGTTTCTGAGCACAATTCAAAGTGTTGGTGCTGACCTTTCAAGCCCTAAATGGCCTCTGTCCTGTATACCTGAAGGAGCGTCTCCACCCCCATTGTCCAGCCCGGACACTGAGGTCCAGCTCCAAGAGCCTTCTGGTGGTTCCCTCACTGTGAGAAGTGAGGTTACAGGAAACCAGGCAGAGGGCCTTCTCGGTAGTGGCGCCCACCCTGTGGAACGCCCTCCCACCAGACGTCAAAGAAATAAATAATTACACAACTTTTAAAAAACATCTGAAGGCAGTCCTGTATTGGGAGGTTTTTAATGTTTGATGTTTTATTCTGTTTTTAATATCCTGTTAGGTAAAGGGACCCCTGACCGCTAGGTCCAGTCGCGGACGACTCTGGGGTTGTGCGCTGATCTCGCTCTATAGGCCAAGGGAACCGGCGTTTGTCCGCAGTTTCCGCGTCATGTGGCCTGCATGACTAAGCCGCTTCTAGCGAACCAGAGCAGCGCACGGAAACGCCGTTTACCTTCCCGCCGGAGCGGTACCTATTTATCTACTTGCACTTTGGCGTGCTTTCGAACTGCTAGGTGGGCAGGAGCAGGGACCGAGCAACGGGAGCTCACCCCGTCGCGGGGATTCAAACTGCCGACTTTCTGATCGGCAAGCCCTAGGCTCTGTGGTTTAGACCACAGCGTCACCCACGTCCCTTTAAATTATTATTATTATTATTATTATTATTATTATTATTATTATCTTGAACATGCAAGCCAAGCTCCATTCTGATTCCTCCGTCTGCAGCAGAGCTATCACACTGCCCTGTTTGTTTTGGAAGCTGTCTTTTTGTTTTGGGAGGGGTTGCGATTTTCTTAGGCCAGCCTTGAAACTCATATTCTCAGTGTAACTTCAGAAGAGCAACTCCTGTGTGCCATATGGACTCGGCATCCGTTCAAGCGAGCGAGCAACATTTCTGCAACTCTTTGGGAGCCAAGAGCAGAGGGGTGGAGTCCGCATTTCTGGACGGGTCGATGAATCAGTGTACAGTATACAACCCATCTGGGACTCCTATGAAATTATTTCCTCCCGTCAGGAATGCTTGGCCCAGCCGAGCAGAATATCTCTAGCTGGGCGGGTGGGAGGGAAAGAGACATTTTTTTGAGCATCCCATCTTAGAGGCTCTTCCTTTCGCTCCTTCACATATTAATGCTGGATACTAATGCGCTCTGTGGCGTATCTAACAATATCTAACAAAGATGAAACAAAATAAAAAAAAATCCTTCCAGTAACACCTTAGAGACCAACTAAGTTTGTTCTTGGTATGAGCTTTCGTGTGCATGCACAATTCTTCAGATACACTGAAACAGAAGTCACCAGATATATATAGTGAGAGGGTGGGGAGGGGTATTACTCAGAGGGGTGGTGGGAATGGGTGATAGGCTGGTAGCTGAGGTGAACCTGCTGACGACCATTAACGACTGCAATTGGTCTTGCAGGAAAAAGCAAGGGGTGAGAAGGTTAAAAATAGCTTTGTCATGTATAATGAGATAAGAATCCAATGTCTTTGTTCAGACCAGGTCTCTCTGTGGTTTTAAGTTTGGTAATGAGTTGCAATTCAGTAATTTCTCTTTCCAGTCTATTTCTGAAATTCCTTTGTAAATAAGACAGCTACTTTGAGATCTTGTATAGAATGTCCTGGGAGATTGAAGTGTTCTCCTACTGGTTTCTCTGTCTTGTGATTCCTGATATCAAAGATGACAAAGATGAATCGGTGTGACATTTTATTATGAGGTCCCCAAAACGGACTTTGGACATGCCTGGCATATCACTACAATTTTTCTCTTTCTAAATTATCCATACATACTGCTACATTACAGGTGTGTTTAAAATCCTGCCAGTGTTTTAACCTGCTTACAATAATCTTGTACATACATTATAAACTTTTCCCATTCTTTTTTAAAGATCTTGTCTTCTCGATTCCTGAGCTTCCCAGTTAGTTTTGCCATTTCGGCGTAGTCCATCATCCGCTCTGTTCTGCCTCAGTCAGATCACACCTGGAGTCCTGTGTCCGGTTCTGGGCGCCACAATTTAAAACAGATGTCGACAAAGGTGTTCAGAGGAGGGGAGACCAAGATGATCGAGGATCGGGAGACCAAGCCTGATGAGGAATGGTCGAGGGAATTGGGTACGTTTAGCCTGGGAAAGACGAGACTGAGAGGAGATGGGATGTTCAGGTGGGGCCCACCCACTGGCCCCCAGAAGCCTGCGTAGAAAGAAATGAGGCCCTCAAGCTGAAGACGCTTCCTGCACTCCTCAATATATATATATCTCTAGAGCATCACGGGCCAATTCTGTGCAAATCTGAGCCCTCTTTTTGGCACTGCAGGCAGCTTGGCCGGGCAAGAACCCAGAACAACCCCATTCGAGGAAACGCCTTTAGCTTAGCGTTAGGTTGCCAGATTTCAGGGCCGTCTTAAGCATATCCGGCGCCGTGGTGCAAGGATCCCTCCGGTGCCCACCCCCACCCCCACCCCGTTTCCCAGAGTTGTCGACCTTTTCCCAAGCCTCTGCGGGGATCGCTCTCCTCCCACGGAGACTTGGGAGGCAAGCTGCACGCCCGCCAGCCATATGGTTGACGGGGCACAGCTGATGGGCGTGCAGGGAAAGGGGAGCCCGCCGGCAAAGCCACACAGCTCCCCCACTCGCTGGGGCGCCCCTGAGAGGCCGGCGCCCTGGTGCAACGCACCACTAAGCCCAATGGGAAAGACGGCTCTGCCAGATTTTTCCCCCAAAGAATCCGGGGACACTTTTCAACTTCAGTCGGAATGGATGGATCTTTTCAGGGGACTGATGTGTAAATCTGGGGACGTCTGGTAACCTTACTTTAGCGGCTGGGTCAGCCCAGAGGCCCGGCGGGGATCTACCCGGTCCCTCTCCCTTCTGCAGCTTAAAAGGCTCCTTGCCTCCTCCGTCACCTGAAGCAGGGACCCTCCTCCTCCTCCTCCTCTCAGGCTATCAGAAACAGCTTTACTACTTTAGCCCTGGAAAAGCTCCAAAGGCAGCCTTCCCTGCGCGGCTAAGAGGCAAGGTCACCTTCTAACCTAGTAATGCTTTCTATTCTAAGCGCTGCGATGGGACGTCATCCGCCGTCGCTTCGCTGGCTCCCGTCCCACTTTGCGTACACGAGTCTCTCCGGGGTCCTCCGCCCAGCAGCGACCTCTTTCCCTCCTTCCCTTGTCACCCCAAGAAATCTTCAAAGGGCAGGCGCCGTCTGGACGCTGCCAGATTTCAGCCCCCAGCCAGACTGCCTTGCCGTCACGGGAGTTGTAGCACAGGGCGCTAGCCCGGCGGGGAAGGACTATAGCTCAAGGGCAGAGCTACATGTGGGAGGTCCCAGGTTCAACCACTCAGGCATCTCCAGGTAGGGCTCAGAGAGAGTCCTTGCGTGAAACCCAGGAGAACTGCTGCCAGTCAGTGCAGGCGATAGGAGCCAGGTGGGCCCAATGGTCTGGCTCTCTCTTAATAAATAATAATAATAATAATAATAATAATAAGTTTTATTTATACCCCGCCCTCCCCAGCCGAAACCAGGCTCAGGGCGGCTAACACCAGTAAAAATCACAACAAAATCACAGCAAAGTATAAAAAACCATTAATTAAGATACAGGTTAAAAAGCCAATTTAAAATTTAAAATACAGCTTCATTTGTCGCCCATAAACAAAACCAAGAGGAGGAAACCATCAGACTGAGTCTGACCCGAAGGCCAGGTGGAACAGCTCTGTCTTGCAGGCCCTGCGGAAAGATGTCAAATCCCGCAGGGCCCTGGTCTCCTGTGACAGAGTGTTCCACCAAGTTGGGGCCAGTACAGAAAAGGCCCTGGCCCTAGTCGACACCAGTCTAACAGCCTTGTGGCTCGGAACCTCCAACAAGTTGTTATTTGTGGACCTTAAGGTCCTTTGCGGGGCATACCGGGAGAGGCGGTCCTGTAGGTACGAGGGTCCTAGGCCGCATAAGGCTTTAAAGGTCAAAACCAGCACCTTAAACCTGATCCTGTACTCCACCGGGAGCCAGTGCAGCTGGTAAAGCACTGGATGAATGTGGTCCCGCGGCAAGGACCCCGTAAGGAGCCTCGCCGCGGCATTCTGCACCCGCTGGAGTTTCTGGGTCAGCTTCAAGGGCAGCCCCGCGTAGAGCGAGTTACAATAATCAAGCCTGGAGGTGACCGTCGCATGGATCACTGTGGCCAGATCGGGGCGAGAAAGGTACGGGACCAACTGCTTAATACGTCGAAGATGGAAAAATGCCACCTTTGCTGTGGCTGCAACCTGCGCCTCCATGGAAAGGGAGGCGTCGAAGGTTACACCCACACTCTTGACAGAAGGCACTGGCACTAATTGGGCCCCCGCAAGAGATGGGAGTTGGCCCCCCAACCCCATGTCGTCCCGACCCAGCCAGAGGACCTCTGTCTTCGAAGGATTTAACTTCAACCGGCTCCCACGCATCCATCCAGCCACAGCTTCCAAACACCTGGTCAGTGTGTCTGGGACCGAGTCAGGGCGGCCGTCCATCAACAGATAAAGCTGGAGAAGTTAAGAAGGAGAAGTTCTACCCATTTTGCTTTTTACTGCAAGCAGAGCTGGAAATCCATCCGTCCTTCAACCAGCAGGGCCCAAAGTCCCCTCATTCTTCTGACATGCCTGCAAACACAGGGAGCTGCCGTCTCTACAAAGTCAGGCTGTTGCTCCTCCATACTGTCGACACTGGCTGGCAGCAGCTCTCCAAGGGAGATACGGTCACTTGCCCAGCCTGCCTCTGAGCTATGGTCCTGCTCCGATTGCTAGTCCCAGACCCTCCAAGCATCCCTATTTTCCAGGGACAGCCCCGGATTTACAGAAGCCGTCCCGGTTTCTGATTTGATCCCAGAATGTCCCGCTTTTCCTTAGGATGTCCCTATTTTCATCGGAGAAATGTTGGAGGGTATGGAGCAGGAATAGGCAAACTCGACCCTCCAGATGTTTTGGGACTACAACTCCCATCATCCCTAGCTACCAGGACCAGTGGACAGGGATGATGGGAGTTGTAGTCCCAAAACATCTGGAGGGGCTGAGTTTGCCTGATGGAGTTAAGCGACCCCCGAGCCAAGGAGATACATAACTATACAGTCATACCTCATGTTGCGAACACTGCGGGTTACGTTTTTTCGGGTTGCGCTTGCGCCGAACCCAGAAGTACCAGAACGGGTTACTTCCGGGTTTCGGCGCTTGCACATGCGCAGACACAACATTGCGGGTTGCGAACGCTGCGGGTTGCGAAGGTGCCTCCCTCACGGATCACGTTCGCCACCTGAGCGTCCACTGTACAACCTTCAGACGACATCCAAAGGCAGGCCTATATAGGGAAGATTTTTAATGCTCGATGATTTCTTGTATCTTGGAAGCCGCCCAGAGTGGCTGGGGAAACCCGGTCAGATGGGCAGGGTAGAAATAATAAAATTATTGTTGTTAGTATTATGGAATAGGACTTCCCTATTTTCAGCAGAGAAATATTGGAGGGTTTGTTGTCTGTTAGAATCATAGAATCCTAGAATCCTAGAGTTGGAAGAGACCCCAAGGGCCATCCAGTCCAACCCCCTGCCAAGCAGGAAACACCATCAAAGCATTCCTGACAGGTGGCTGTCAAGCCTCTGCTTAAAGACCTCCAAAGAAGGAGACTCCACCACACTCCTTGGCAGCCAATTCCACTGTCGAACAGCTCTTACTGTCAAGAAATTCTTCCTAATGTTTAGGTGGAATCTTCTTTCTTGTAGTTTGAATCCATTGCTCCGTGTCCGCTTCTCTGGAGCAGCAGAAAACAACCTTTCTCCCTCCTCTATATGACATCCTTTTATATATTTGAACATGGCTATCATATCACCCCTTAACCTTCTCTTCTCCAGGCTAAACATACCCAGCTCCCTAAGCCGTTCCTCATAAGGCATCGCTTCCAGGCCTTTGACCATTTTGGTTGCCCTCCTCTGGACATGTTCCAGCTTGTCAGTATCCTTCTTGAACTGTGGTGCCCAGAACTGGACACAGTATTCCAGGTGAGGTCTGACCAGAGCGGAATACAGTGGTACTATTACTTCCCTTGATCTAGATGCTATACTCCTATGGATGCAGCCCAGAATTGCATGGGCTTCCACTGCCCAGTCCTGAGCAAAACCTGCAAAGATGGCATGAGCCATGCAAATGAACGAATGGAGTGGGTTTTAATTTTCTTAAATTTTTGCATTTGGAATATGTTGGGTCTTTCCTCTTTGCCCCTCCAGATCTTCCCTTTCTCCTTTGCATATTGCCAGCCCTGGGCGGTGGGGGAAAGAGGATACGGATCCGGACAGTTAAACTTTGGCCCCCTCAGAGGCCTTCAGCGGAGAAGGAGAGCCTTTCAGCACCCGCAATGTGGGAGAGAGGAGGGCGCCCAAACTGCAAGGGAAATGCGCAGGGAGGTGGGGCAAAGCAAAGCTTCCCTTTGACAGCTAAGTTGAGATGCCCAGCCTTTCTTCCTCCCCACGGTGGGCATTTCACTGCAGCACCCAGCAGAAGCGCTTGGCGCCAGGCTCTCCGCACTGCCTGCTTCTCGATATCTCCTTCGGCGCATGGCCTCCCTGGCAGCGAAGCTCCGGGGACACGTGGCAAATTGCAGGACCGAAAAACATCTCGGCTGCAAGCGAGCGACACAGTTAGCTTCCTGCAGGCTGGTGCGATTCCGAGCCAAGGGTGGTACACATGGAAAGTGGAGCGAGGCGCCAGGGAGCGTTTGTTCCTCGTCTGGTTTTGCAATGAGGTCTCGGCAGCAGAAATTTCTCCGGGCCTGTTTCGGCAAACGGCTGCCCTGAAATGGCCAGCTGAGCGCTAGGCGACGAAGGCCAAGAGAGAGCAGTTGGTTCGGTGATGCAAAAACGTCAAGAGAGCGGATTGCCGGATAGCCTCCGAGAGGCCCAGGAAATTCCAGCTAGGGGCAGGTTTCCCAGTTTAAATCTGCAGCCTGATCAATTAAAGACAGGCTCCAGCAGATTGAGCAAGACAAGATCAATGGTGGGTCCGGATTTACGTATAAACTAAACAAGCTATAGCTTAGGGACCCACTCTCTTGGGGCCCTCCAAAAAGTTTAAAGGGGGAAAAAACTGGATGTACATTTCCAAAATATAAGATAAGATAAAAAACAAATAAAATAAAACCTGCATATCACAACAGTGTTTTGTGTTGTGTAGGCTCCTCTGATGTAAGTCATGGGTCCCGCCTGCTAGCCTGCTCCCTCAAATATCACTGGTTTGCTCCTTTCTATATATAGGGACCCAGGTGGCGCTGTGGGTTAAACCACAGAGCCTAGGGCTTGCTGATCAGAAGGTCGGCGGTTTGAATCCCCGCGACGGGGTGAGCTCCTGTTGCTCTGCCCCAGCTCCTGCCCACCTAGCAGTTCGAAAACACATCAAAGTGCAAGTAGATAAATAGGTACCGCTCCGGCGGGAAGGTAAACCGCTTTTCCGTGCGCTGCTCTGGTTCGCCAGAAGCAGCTTTGTCATGCTGGTCACATGACCCAGAAGCTGTACGCCGGCTCTCGGCCAGTAAAGCGAGATGAGCGCCGCAACCCCAGAGTCGGTCACGGCTAGACCTAATGGTCAGGGGTCCTTTATCTTTACTTCAGGGTTAGTGGAGTCTGTAACCTGAAGCGTCTGTAACCTGAAGCGTCTGTAACCCAAGCGTCTGTAACCCGAGGTACCACTGTACAGTGGTACCTCGGGTTACAGACGCTTCAGGTTACAGACTCTGCTAACCCAGAAACCGGCTCCCTCGGCCAGTAATGCGAGATGAGCGCCACAACCCCAGAGTCGGACACGGCTGGACCTAATGGTCAGGGGTCCCTTTACCTTTACCTTTATATATAGGGTGCCTACATTCTGCATGGACTGCTTGCATGGCAACAAGTGCAAATGGCTTTAGATGCCTATTAGGTCCATAAATGACCATCTAGCATAGATTCAACACAAAAAACAGCAACAATTTGTTGTTTGCAAAGGACAGCTGGACATATCAAGGGCCCCATTTCCTTCAGGATCTTAGGGCCTCATCCAACCTCAATCCGGCCCTGGGTCCAACCGTCAAGAAGGCAGTATCTGCCCCTGCTGTGGAGGGAAGTGAGGGGCAGGTGGGTTCGTCCGCCTGGGAAGGGAGCCCACCTGGGAGAAGGAAAACTCTGACCCTAAACCTCCGCTACCTTGTGGGATACCATCGGGAGAAGAAAAGGCTCAAGAGTAAACCCTGCACAATTCCACAGTGGTCCATAAGACGGTTGGATGGCGCCTTTGACTTCACCCCCAGACGCACACTCCATTGTCAGACACATGCCAACAACAACAACACTTGCTTTTTTTCTTATTGTAAAATGCCGTGAGGTTTCTTTTTTTACACAATCAATTGGCATCTAAATCTCATGCAATAAATAAATTGTCACCTGCAAGCCTTCAATTCTGATATGGGCACATAGCAACCTGAAAATATTTCCCCCCCTTTTCCGCTCAACTCAGGGCTGATGCCTGAAATGTGACATTGGCCCCTTAATAAAAATCACTCAGTGCATAGGAATTGCAAATGCTTCCCCAGCCCAGGAAGGGGGTTGGGGGGCCGGGAGCAGCGATGCAGGTTTTGCTCTCAATGCAACAGAGGAAAAACAAAAAAGTCGACTCTGTGGCATTTGCTAGTGTTCCTGGTCTCAATGGGATGCCTAATGAAGGTTTTATTATAGCAATAATGACTTTGTCGTAATTAGCTGATCACATAGAGCTCTGGAAATGGAAACTCCCCAAGCAGCTCAGTTACCTAAAGCTTCTCCGGGATTTCTCCCTACGCCAACAGAACACATTGCAAACATTTCCCAGGGAAACCCAGGCAGCCTCAGCAGGGCAAGAATGCTAAAGGGGGTGAAACAACATATTGGGAGCAGGGGGTCCCATATTCCCTCCATCCTTGCCTCCCTCGATCTTCTGGAAGCCCTCGAAAACAGAACGACAAAGGAATTGGGGGGAAACCACTGAGGTTGCTGGAGGCTTCCTGTACCTGAGTCGGGCAGGAATTCAGCAGGTGAAGAAGCTTCACCTGTTGAATATCTGCCTTCCTTTTGCATACAGTGGGAGCTGCACTGACCTTAACGCTCACACACAATCCTTGCTCACCATTTTGATATAAGACCCTTCAGGGGCTGTAAATGGAAATATATGGGGGGTGGGGGACCTAGGGCATGGTTTTAGATCCCGCAAACGGCAAAAAGAGCCTCGTTCGTGGCCCCGTCCACTTGGGAGCTGGCCCGGCTTGGTCAGTCACCAACAGCAACCAGATGGGCTTCGACTCGCCGGCCAGCTACTTTTTTCCTGGCTGCACTTTCTGAGGGAATGGAAAACACGAGGCAGGCTCTTCCCGTCAGCTGCTGAGCTGGTTGCCTCTGTACACAGCAACCCTTTAAAACAGAAGAAGCTAAGGAGAGCCTGCAGGATCAGGCCAGTGGCCCATCTGTTCTCAAGGGGGCCAACCGGATGCCCGGAAGCAGGATTGTGTGAAGGACGGTGGAGGCAGAGCAGAGCCCACTCCTTGATTAATTTGCCCTCTTTTAAAGCCATCCAAGGCGGTGGCCGTCGCTGCCTCCTGCAGCAGGGAGTTCCACAGTTTACACTTCCTCGTATCCTTCCCGAATCTTCCAATTCTCAGCTTCATGGGATGCCCATTCAAAGCACATCCTTTCCCTCAAAGAATTCTGGGGGCTGTAGTTCACCCCTCGCAGAGCTATCCCCCACAACCCTTATAAAATCACAGAATAATCGTAGGGCTGGAAGGGACCCCGAGGGTCATCCAGTCCAACCCCCTGCAATGCAGGAATCTCAACTGAAGCATCCATGGCAGGCATCCATTAAGAAACTCCAGTTCCCAGGATTCGCGGGGAGAGATGTGTTTGCGAAACCGCTTGCGCTTTGTGTGTGGTTTTCCTCCCTCTTGCACCTCGCAAGGATGCTTCCTCCCTGGGCTCTCTCCCTTGCCTTCCCCTGCGTGTCCATTTCCGCTCCGCTGCCAAGGAGCTACTTTCGCGCACTGACGCGTCCCCTGATTCCCACACCTCTCGGCCCGTCTCCATTTCAGCGTCTCTGCGTCCAGGTCGCCAGCTCACCTTTCCGGTCCGTCTGCCTCGACGGACGTCTCAAGGTCAGCCTGTGTTGCAGGTCTTGCGCAGCCATCGGAGAGGCCGCTTGATGCAGAGTCAGAACATTGCTCCATCGGGATCAGTGCTGTCCACACAGACCGGCAGCAGCTCTCTAGATTTTGAGAGAAAATGCTCTCCCAGAGATGTCAGCTGGGATTGGAGCAGAATATTCTGCATGCAAGGCATGGGCCTTTCCCCAAATATCTCCTGCTAACCCCCCATGAAATTAGAAGACGCCTGCTTCTTGGGAGAAAAGCAATGACAAACCTAGACAGCATCTTAAAAAGTAAAGACATCACCTTGCCAACAAAGGTCCATATAGTTAAAGCTATGGTTTTCCCAGTAGTGATGTTATGGAAGTGAGAGCTGGACCATCAAGAAGGCTGATCGCCGAAGAATTGATGGTTTTGAATTCTGGTGCTGGAGGAGACTCTTGAGAGTCCCATGGACTGCAAGAAGATGAAGCCTATCCATTCTTAAAGAAATCAGCCCTGAGTGCTCACTAGAAGGACAGATCCTGAGGTTAAGGCTCCAGTACTTTGGCCACCTCATGAGAAGAGAAGACTCCCTGGAAAAGACCCTGATGTTGGGAAAGATGGAGGGCACAAGGAGAAGGGGACGGCAGAGGATGAGATGGTGGGACAGTGTTCTCGAAGCCACCAACATGAGTCTGACCAAACTGCGGGAGGCAGTGGAAGACAGGAGAGCCTGGCGTGCTCTGGTCCATGGGGTCACAAAGAGGCGGACACGACTAAACCACTAAGCAACCACAACAACAACCGACTATGGGATGGGTCCCAGCCTCATAAACTGTTACCTGTCGCTTTTCGTGGGTGGAGGAAACATCTCTCCTTGCGCCACTTGCCATGGAGGAAGACGAGGAGGAGAGGGCCACATAGCCAGAATAGTTCTCCTCTGCCTCCACAATCAGAGGCAGAAATACTCCTGGAAGCTGCAGGATGGGAGAAGAGGGCTCTTGTGCTCAGATCCTGCTTGCTGCAGGGTTCCCTGAGAGAACAGGATGCTGGACTACTTGGGCCACTGACCTGATCCAGTGGCCAGCCTCTTTTTACGGAGCCTCCAGCTCCAGAGGCAGTCTATGCACATTCCTACATCATGGGAAGTATTTGGCCACTGGCCTGATCCTGCAGCCAGCCTTTTCTTACGTCCTTGTTCCTTCCTGGCCACATCAGGGTCATGAAAGTGCGCTTATCTTTTTAAAAATCCGCGTTCAGTGATCTCAAGGGTCCGGGGCACGGATCCTGACCAGGGCCGGATTTCGGTTTGATGGTAATGGGGCCCTTTATATGTCCAGCTGTTCTTTGTCAACAACAAATTGCTGCTGTTTTTCGTGTTGAATATATGCTAGATGGCAATTTATGGACCTAAGAGGTATCTAATGCCATTTGCACATAACAAAATATGTTATTTTATCATAAAATACATATTTTATGTAGGCACCCTATATATGAAGGTAAAGGGACCCCTGACCATTAGGTCCAGTCGCGGACGACTCTGGGGTTGCAGCACTCATCTCGCATTACTGGCCGAGAGCCGGCGTACAGCTTCCAGGTCATGTGACCAGCATGACAAAGCCGCTTCTGGCGAACCAGAGCAGCGCAGGGAAACGCCGTTTACCTTCCCGCCAGAGCGGTTCCTATTTATCTACTTGCACTTTGACATGCTTTCGAACTGCTAGGTGGGCAGGAGCAGGGACCGAGCAACGGGAGCTCACCCCGTCACGGGGATTCGAACCGCGCCAGCAAGCCCTAGGCTCTGTCCCTTAGGCTCTGTCACCCACGTCGCTTACCCTATATATAGAAAGGAGCAAACCAGTGATCTTTTAGGGAGCAGGCTAGCAGTCCAGGTCCATGACTTGAATCACAGGAGCCTACACACCACAAAACACTGTTGCTGTAGGTCGGTTTTATTTTATTTGTTTTTTAATCTTATATTTTGGAAATGTAAATCCAGTTTCTTTTTCCTTTAATTTTTTTTTTGGGGGGGGGGCTAAGCTAGAGCTTGTTTAGCTTCTACGTAAATTCGGGATCCGCGCTTGCGTGTCTCTCTGTGTGTTTGCCGGCGCCGCAAACTCCGTCTCTATGTCAACCTGCCCCACTTCCCGGCTCCTCCGCTTGGCACGTCCGCACTTGCGGAGCCCAAATTCCTTTGCACCCATTGCTCGGAACAGTTTTTCTCTCTTTTGGGGGGCGAGGAGGGGAAGCCCTTCTTGGAACCCCCACCGCACCCCTCTCCCTCCCCCCCCAAATTGCGCGCAGGCAGCAAGAACCACCCCCCCGTTTCGCCCTTGCGCTCCTGGCTTCCCGGCGCCACTCCGGTGCCACTCCGGTGCGCATCGCGAAGTGCCCCGAGCCAGCTCCACTCACCTCCCGCGGCGTCCTCCTCCTCCGTGCGGCGCCTGGGGCATCGTGGGCGCCCTGGCAGCCGGCTGCTGGAAGTCTCCGGAGGCGAGTCCGGCCGAGGCTCCTTCGCCCTCCCGCTCCGAGCGCACGTCCCGGTCGCCGGGGCGGAGATGAGCCCCGAGCGGAGGCGGCAGCCGAGCGGGTCGCGGCGCCACCTCGTGGCGGATGGGCGGAGGAGCAGCCAGGATTAGGAATAGCAGGATTTTATGGGGTACTCGGCGGTACTCAGTACCGCCCCAGATGTGGCACTTACTGAAACAACTTCATAGTGAGCACCGGCACCTTTTTTTCCTTTCCTTTTCTTGTTCAATTCCCCCCCCCCCATTTTATTTTGACAAAAGTAATTATCATACAGAAAGTAAATATCAACAACCTCAGATATGCTGATGACACAACCTTGATGGCAGAAAGTGAGGAGGAATTAAAGAATCTTTTAATGAGGGTGGAAGAGGAGAGCGCAAAATATGGTCTGAAGCTCAACATCAAAAAAAACAAAGATCATGGCCACTGGTCCCATCACCTCCTGGCAAATAGAAGGGGAAGAAATGGAGGCAGTGAGAGATTTTACTTTCTTGGGTTCCATGATCACTGCAGATGGTGACAGCAGTCATGAAATTAGAAGGCGCCTGCTTCTTGGGAGGAAAGCAATGACAAACCTAGACAGCATCTTAAAAAGCAGACATCGCCTTGCCGACAAAGGTCCGCATAGTTAAAGCTTTGGTTTTCCCAGTAGTGATGTATGGAAGTGAGAGCTGGACCATCAAGAAGGCTGATCGCCGAAGAATGGATGCTTTTGAATTCTGGTGCTGGAGGAAACTCTTGAGAGTCCCACGGACTGCAAGAAGATCAAACCGATCCATTCTGAAGGAAATCAGCCCTGAGTGCTCACTGGAAGGACAGATCCTGAAGCTGAGGCTCCAATACTTTGGCCACCTCGTAAGAAGAGAAGACTCCCTAGAAAAGACCCTGATGTTGGGAAAGATGGAGGGCAAAAGGAGAAGGGGACGAGATGGTTGGACAGTGTTCTCGAAGCTACCAACATGAGTCTGACCAAACTGCGGGAGGCAGTGGAAGACAGGAGTGACTGGTGTGCTCTGGTCCATGGGGTCACGAAGAGTTGGACATGACTAAATGACTAAACAATAACAAAATTATCATACGCAGTGCTTGTTTTCTGAAGAAATGTCTAGGGGCGCTCTCATTTTGACTCATTTTATAATTCAGATCGGGGAAAATAAATACAGTAAATGGACAAAGGACAAGGATTCACAAAACGTTTAGTGGTAGGCGCCCCCCTGCGTCCCCCCAGAAAAAAAGCACTGATAATAAATAAGAATAAAAATGTGCAGCCCACCCCCGAGACCATTCCATTGTAACTCTCCAACCTCCCAAAATTTCAACACCTCTTGCAATGGTTTGACCCCTTTCTGTTTCATTAGTACAAATTCTACAAAAACACTCCGTATCTCCTCAAAATCATTTCTCCTGCATATTCCCCGTCTTACCTTAATGGCACATGTTAATTTATCGTTAATAGCTATATCCCACACCTCTTTATACCATTTTTAGCATTATATTGTGCATTTTGTGTTTTTTACATCATAAACTGCCCTTCAATCTTTGACTGAAGGGCAGTATATGACAGTAACAAATTAATAATAATAATAATAATAATAATAATAAATGAGTCCAGTTTATTTGGTTTACAGGCACAGAGGGGACACCCACAGCAAATAGGGCGCTTTTGCTCAGCCACAGACGGCGCCTTTTGAGAGCCTTGCCAGTTCCATAGAAACAGTTGGAAATGTAGACAGTTTTGAGTCAGAGCTCAGCTTCCTCTGAGTAATTGTGATCCTCATTTTGACAGCTAACAACCGTTCAAGGATATGAATGGTTTTATTAGTCGAGGTTTCTCCTTTTCGGAATTTGCTGCTGGTAAACCGGTGCCCCATTTCTGCCCCATTTTGCTCACCTTTGGAAGATGCCCTACCAGCCTTTGGCGAGATGTCTCCTTCCAGTCATGTTGTTCTCCGTCACTGTCAGTTCTAGCAGCAGTGCCCTGTTGTAAACTCCACTGCCACCCTCCACCCTCGAAGCAGCCCCAGCCTTGTGCCCTAATGCCAGTGTACTGGACGAAGCAAAGATCACCAGTGTCAAAGCAATGATTCTTCAACATCAACTTCGTTGGACTGGTCCTGTTGTGCAGATGCCTGATTATCGTCTTTCAAAGCAACTACTCTATTCCGAACTTGAAAATGGAAAGCGTGATGCTGGTGGTCAACAAAAGAGGTATAAAGACTTTCTCAAGGCAAATCTTTAAAAATGTAGTATAAACACTGACAACTGGGAAACACTGGCCTGCGAGCGATCCAGTTGGAGAACACCCGGATTAATTGCTGTTTGCCTGACCCTCAGAATGGACTTGACTTCGGATACGGACTCTGCCAAGCCTGTCTCAGAGACTCTTATCTTCTGCTTGTTTGGCCTCACACTCCACCGAGCTCTGAACACCGTTGCTCAACAATGGGACTCCGACAAAACTGGGCAACTGACCAGGAAGAAGCAGGCAAATGGGCACTGCTGACCATGGCAAGGATGGAGGATGGGGGCCACCTTGCCTCAGCTCTGTAGAAGGCACTAGGATGACCAGCAGCTGAGGACTAGGGCAGGATGATTACCGGTAGCTTGCAGTTGGCTCATAATGATATATTTTTTAAGAAATATTCCTGCATTGCAAAAGGTTGGACTATATGGCCCTTGGGGTCCCTTCCAATTCACACACACACACACACACACACACACACACACACACAATTTGTTTTTCATTCACATCATCAAATCTAAAAAAAAATGTAGAATGAACACATGTGGAGAGCAGCCTTTCCCAAAAGTGTCATGGGCTTTGAAGACACTCGAACTCAGGACACAAGGGAGAAACATGCTAAGAGGAAGGCACGCTTGGCAAATCCACACCGTGATCAATTCCCGCCCGGAAACCAATGTCCCCACTGTGGAAGGACGTGTGGATCCAGAATTGGCCTCCACAGTCACTTACGGACTCACTTTTAAAACCGTGTTTATGGAAGACAATCTCACTCGGCTACGAGGGATCACCAAAGAAGAAGAAGAATGGTGGTGGGGGGCATTATGGGAAATGGTGCCTAGGCCCAAGTGCCCTTTCTGTGGACATCCGATGAAACTGAGTGTTGGAAGATTCAGGGCGGATAAGAGAAAGCCCCTCTTCGTGCAATGCTCAGATAACCTGTGGAACTCCCTCCCACAGGAGGCAGGGATAGTCGCCAACTTGGATGGCTTTAAAAGAGGATTGAACAAATGCATGGAGGACCTGAGGCGACTCATGGCTACTAGTCAATAGCTGTGCTCAGAGGCAACAACGCTTCTGAGCACCAGTTGCTGGAAACCACAGGAGGAGAGAGGGTTCTCGCACTCGGGTCCTGTTTGCTGGTTTCCCATTGGGGCACCTGGTTGGCCACGGGGAGAACAGAATGCTGGACCTGATGGGCCATGGGCCTGATCCGGCAGACTCTTCTTACTTTGCCATTGCTTGGTAAGCCTCCCGGGACCCCGTCATGGGGTGCAGAATTAAAGTGGTAGGTTTGTGCGTCTAGAGATGCAAATTAGCACATGCAAATGTGATGCAAATCTGCTCTCCTTTGTGGCAATGCAGAAGCGGCAGCCTACCACTGGGCTGGTCTATTATGTTTTTTTCCTGGTCTATTATGGCAGCAGGATTGGATGAGAGGATACAGATTTTTTATTTTATTTTTGGACACATGTGAATCATTTTAAAACATGACACCCCCACACCCCCATAGAGCCATTCCAGGCAGAGGCGTAGCAAGCCCCGGTGGTACCCGGGGCGGAATTTTTTTGTCACCCCCCCCCACCACTTTAATTAAAAATTTTTTAAAAAAAATTAAAAAGTGTCACCCCCCCTCTGATGGTGCCACTTTGCGAGGTGTGGGGGGTTTGTGTGTGTGTGTCTATTATCTCTTTTTTTTCAATAAAGTTAAATAATAATAATAATAATAATAAAAAAAGTGTCACCCCCCTCTGATGGTGCCACTTTGTGAGGTGTGGGGGTTTTGTGTGTGTGTGTCTACTATCTCTTTTTTTCAATAAAGTTAAAATTAAATAAAAATTAAAAAAATTAAAAACTGTCACCCCCCTCTGATGGCGCCACTTTGTGAGGTGTGGGGGGTTGTGTGTGTGTGTGTGTGTGTGTGTGTATTATCTCTTTTTTTCAATGAAGTTAAAATTAAAAAAAAATAAAATAAAAAAGTGTCACCCCCCCTGGAGTGGAACCCGGGGCGGCCCCCCCGCCCCCCCCGTTGCTACGCCCCTGATTCCAGGCTGTTTTGCTGCCTGAGGCAGAGAAGCAAACAGCACACCAATTCAGGGTTCATAGTCCCTGAGGCCAACCGAGGTATTTTGACACCTGAGGCAAGTAAAAAAACCTTTAAAAAACTAAGCAATTGCTTCTCTTTCTTGGCTCCCAAAATCAGCCTTACACATAGAAACTCAATCGAAACCTGCCGACGGATTGATATTTTGACAATGTTCTTTTATGGGTGTTAGCCGCTCTGAGCCCGTTCTTGGCTGGGAAGGGCGGGGTATAAATAAAAAATTATTATTATTATTATTATTATTATTATTATTATTATTATTATTACATAGACTCTGTATATATCCCACTCTCTGATAAATTTTTCATCTGTAACGTCACGTAACCTTGCTGATATTCTGCATTGTTGTTGTTCAGTCGTTCAGTCGTGTCCGACTCTTCGTGACCCCATGGACCAGAGCACGCCAGGTACGCCTATCCTTCACTGCCTCTCGCAGTTTGGCCAAACTCATGTTAGTAGCCTTGAGAACACTGTCCAACCATCTCATCCCCTGTCGTCCTCTTCTCCTTGTGCCCTCAATCTTTCCCAACATCAGGGTCTTTTCTAGGGAGTCTTCTCTTCTCATGAGGTGGCCAAAGTACTGGAGCCTTAACCTCAGGATCTGTCCTTCTAGTGAGCACTCAGGGCTGATTTCTTTAAGAATGGATAGGTTTGATCTTCTTGCAGTCCATGGGACTCTCAAGAGTCTCCTCCAGCACCATAATTCAAAAGCATCAATTTCTGCATACTCTCTTAATTTATTTTGCCAGTCTGATTTAGATGGGATAGCCTCTCCCTCCCAACCTTTTGCAATTAAAATTCAAAAAAAGTTCAGGAGAGTCTTTATGTATGCTACATAATTTAATTTAATAGATTATTGTATTTTAATGTTCTGTTGGAAACCGCCCAGAGTGGCTGGGGAAGCCCAGCCAGATGGGAGGGGTATAAAGAATAAATTATTATTATTATTATTATTATTATTATTATTATTATTATTATTATTACAGTTGCAGAATTTTAATTACAGGTTTCGTTCCAATGACTTGCCCTTCCCACCCACAAAATGGCCCAAGGAAGCCCAAACCCCTCCCCCCCCCAAATGGAAGGACAAAGAGACGACTGCAAACAAGGCATTTATTATTATTATTATTTCCAAATCTTATTCCACGAGAAACAGTCTGCCCTAACATGATCTTTAGTACAATCCATATTAAATAACACTGTGTTAAATACAAAATACTGATTTTAACAAGAGACAAGTGGTTTTAAAACAGTTGGGTTGTGTCTGCATCTCATATGCAGTTTCGTTCGCAGACGTTCTTCTCTGAAGTTACAAATTTGTATGAAAAGTTAGTAGAAAACATTTAGGACAATCGTAACACCTGCCCCACCGCTGATTATACAACAGGAAGATTTTACAAAGCATAACAAGAACCTGAAAAATCGGAGGCTTTGGGAAATCCAAGGTTGTCTGGATTTTCGTAAGGAGATGGTTTGTAGAGGTGGGGGAACCATAGATCAGGTGCCTGTCCCCACCTGGCACCCTCCAGATAATTTTAGACTACAACTCCCATTATCCCAGACCTTTGAAATTGGGGCATGGTTGAAGAAGTCCTGTTTAAGCTATTCCCCCTCCCCAAAGTTTTCAATTATCATCATGAGCGGGAAGACAGATTTGTCAAGAAGTAAACTCAACAGGATTTGCTTTTGAGCAAATTGAGGTTTTTGTCTTTTTCTAGGAATGGATCAAAATGGCCCCAAATCCGACACCCTCATTTTCTGAATCCATTGATTGCCGAAGTAGAAATCATCTGTAGCGTGGCTAGAATCCAGAGTGGGACGAGACCCCTCACCACGGAGGCTGGATCTCCCAGCTTTCTGACGCAACCTCGCCTCATGGGGGGGCTGGCCCGGCCATGCAACTGCCTTGGGTGGTCAAAAGCCTCGGGCCGAGGCAGCGCCACTTGGAGACAGTCGCTAGCCCTGATGGCAGCCTTTGGTCCATTTACTGTATTTATATTTCTGGAGTCAAAATGAGAGTACCCCTAAACATTGCATTGCAGAGAGCAGAGAATCCTTCAGAGCGGCCGGATCAGGTCCCTTGGTGCCCAGAAGCCACGCGGCGGCCACATCTATGCGACTGTCACGTGTTGAGGGATGCCGACTTCAGCGGCCCCTGCATCTCTACATGGCATTGGGGGGCCATTCAGGAAGGAGGAGAGAGCTATTGACAGCTACCAGCCACGATGGCTGTGCTCTACCTCCACAGTGTGGGATGTGATCCAATGAGAGGCCGTCAAGTACAACATTCCTTGTTTTCCTAGAGTGGACCTGCAAGGGGATGTTTGGTCCAGCCAGTTGGAACGTCCTGTTCCTCCTGGCTGGAGCATCCTTCCTCTTGCATGTGAGAGAAGGTGGGCCTGACCTCACCTGTCCAGGTAACAAAAGGATGAGTCACGCTGCACCCTTCCCTCTTTTTGACTCCCTTCTTCGTTGGATCAGCTTTTAGCTAGGACTGCTCTGCTAGCTCTCAGCACTGGGATTGTTCCCCCATATGGGGTAGATCCGTATGTACATATTTGTAACTATTTTATGACATATTTAGAGAAGAATATCCAGCGCTGAGGGCCTTCTGGCAGTTCCCTCACTGCGAGAAGCAAAGCTACAGGGAACCAGGCAGAGGGCCTTCTCGGTAGTGGCGCCCGCCCTGTGGAACGCCCTCCCATCAGAGGTCAAAGGGATCAACAACTACATAACATTTAGAAAATACCTGAAGGCAGCCCTGTTTAGGGAAGTTTTTAATCTGTAACATGTTAATGTATTTTAATATTTGCTGGAAGCCACCCAGAGTGGCTGGGGAGACCCAGCCAGATGGGCGGGGTACAAATAATAAATTATTATTATTATTATTATTATTATTATTAAGAAACCGAACTATTATCCAATGTAGTGCAAGTATTACCCAATAATATATTTTTTTATAGAATGAATTAATTATGATAAATCTTGTCAGATGAAATTTTTAGAATCTATTTTAGATTGTATTTCTGAACAATTCCGTGTTTTAATATGTGTGTGCTGGTCGTTGACCGTAATAAATTTAGATTTGCTTTGTAACTAAGTCTGGCTTCAGGAATCCAACTGTGAACTGATGATGTGAGTAAATTTCTTTTATTGACTTTAAATAAGACTGTGGCGTCTTTATTCTTTTAAGAGGGATTCAAGGGAACTTACCAGGAACGTGCAATTCAATCTGAGACAGACTGAATTGTATAGTAGGGAGAAGCTCACACGAGCCTGCAACCAGCCATCTGCTGTGCATGTAAAAAGGGGAATGTGAAACTCTGCTAAGTAAAGGAACTTGCTAGCACAAGTTAGGAAGGATATTAATAAACAATATATCCTCTCCTGCCACCCTGAACATTCCCACACACAGTTGGGGGCAGCACTGCCAGTTACCAGAAGCCCCGGGAGGGGAGAGCCAGAGAGGGCTGTTCTTACGCTCAAATCCTGTGTCTCCCACTGGGTCATCACTGGGTCATCCTGGGAGAGCAGGATGCTGGGAGAGCAGGTGGGCCATTGGCCTGATCCAGCAGGCCACTTCTTATGCTCTCCACGTGCCTTTGAAAGTTGCAACAGATCCTGAGATCCTTCATGGGGAAGGGGCAGCTATCTGGACTTGGCATTTGGTCCTTTGAAAGAGAAATTCTGGGACCATCTGAGTAACCATTTAAAAAGCAAATTTGATTCTCCAGCCTCTCCATGTGTCCATGTTATGTTGGATGCGTGTGTGTCTAGATATTTAGTCTGTTTGCACTTTAACAATATTGCCTTCCATTTAGTCAGTAAGAGTTAAAAGTATAAGTTATTGACATTTTTAAAAAAAGGTATTCCTCTAATATTTTGGAAGCAGAATTCGAAAAGACCTGAATTTTGCAGAACACTGAAATTTGCCGTTTTGCTGAATTCCCTGTGGAATTTCATCGCCAACTGACGAAGGCCCCCTCTGCACAAAACGTGACGTTTTAAGCAGCCATGGCTTCACCCAAAATATCCTGGGAGTTGTAGTTTGTTAAGGGTGTTGAGAAATGTTGGGCGACCCCTGTTCTCCTCCCGGAGCTACAATTCCCAGAGCTGGTTTAACAATCCATCCCTCTTCCGAGGGAACTCTGGGAATTGTAGCTCTCGGAGGGGAACAGGGGTCTAGTTAACAAACTAGAGTTCCCAGGATTCTCTGGGGGGAAAGCCATGACTGCTTAAAGTGGGATAATACTGCTTTAAAAGAATAGTGCGGATGGGGCCTAAGATTAGATACAGGTCAGTTTAAATGGGCTGCGATGACTATGAGACAGGATCTCTCTCTCTCTCCCTTTTGCAGTGAAGGAGGGCAGATCCCTTCTGGATCCCAGAAGCTTTTAACGCATTGCCCTGCAGTTTACATGGCTTGATTCAAAGTACCTTGAGCAGCACAGAGGTGCAGAGAAATGCATTAGGTCTTTCTTTCTTTCTTTCTTTCTTTCTTTCTTTCTTTCTTTCTTTCTTTCTTTCTTTCTTTCTTTCTTTCTTTCTTTGCCTGCCAGATATTCTGTTAGCTCTTCCACAAGGAATTGTCAAACAAAAGGAATGGCAAGAGCGCCTGAGATTTGATGGCTTCAAGATCCCACCCTAACCTTGGCTGGTAGGAACTAACGGCACAGCGCTGGTGCTTTTAACAGCTGCCAAGCCAAACTCTCTATTTCTGAAGAAGCGTGCATGCACACGAAAGCTTATACCCAGAACAAACTTAGTTGGTCTCTAAGGTGCTACTGGACAATTTTTTTAAATTTTTTAATTTATTTCGACTGCGTCAGACCAACACGGCTACCTACCTGAACCTCAATTTCTCAGTCTCAATCCTTGCAGGATTAAAGTCCCGGGGAGTTCTGCTTCTATCCCAAACAGCCTTTTGTAGAAATTGCTCCTGCTACCCCAAAGGAAGCTTCTTTCTATGTCATCGGACTCTCAGTTCATCTGCCCCAGTATTGCCCAGTCTGGCTGTCCTTTCCATCAGCTGGCATCCTTTTTCTAACTGGAGGTTGAACCAGGGAACTGAGCCAGGGACCCTCTGCTCTTGCCCTTAGGCTAGTAAAGACCCTGACCTCTTCAACCACGAAGGCTATATAGAATGATGATGACTTTTTTCATTTTTGTAAAATGTTAAAACTAAGGCTTAGTTTTCTTAGTGGTGGGAAGAGGGTCAGGGCTGTGCTGCTTCCAGTGATGGAATGTTCCTCCATATCCCTGCACATAGAAACAAAGTCCGTCAAGGAGAAAGCCAGGCACAGGACTTTTCCTCCTGACAAACTCATTTTCTATGTGCAGACGGCTTTTTCAAATGGTCCCATCGCCTGAGTTCATGAAATCCAAAAGGGCATATCATTTAATCCCCTGCCTATTAGAAGCAGGCTTAGCATTTTAGGACACTGCGTGAACAAATAGGCAATGTATTTATGACCGCATCCTGCAACTGACGGGCAACAGATTCTTAAACCGTTCGCATCTTTTCCTGTGGTCATTCGCCACATTCAGAAGTCGCCAAGGGAAACACTCCTGTTTCCATAGAAAGATGTGGAAATGGCTCAGCTGAAGATGTCATTTCAAAGTCCACAACATCCAGACAAAAGTTGGAGGATTCAGAAGAGTTTGGATTTGATATCCCGCTTTATCACTCCCCGAAGGAGTCTCAAAGCGGCTCACGCTCTCCTTTCCCTTCCTCCCCCCCAACAAACCCTCTGTGAGGTGAGTGGGGCTGAGAGACTTCAGAAAAGTGTGACTAGCCCAAGGTCACCCAGCACTGCATGGGGAGGAGCGGGGAAGCGAACCCGGTTCACCAGATTACGAGTCCGCCACTCTTAACCACTACACCACACTGGCTCTCAGATCCTGTGGCTTCCAAAAAAACTAGCCTAAGCATTTGACCGCCTGGCCCTTGATTGTCCGTGCTGTGACATCACAGCAGCTAAGCCAATTGCAGCCAGCGAGGGAGGGGCAGATTTTTTTTGTGTTTGTAGGAAATGAGAATACAACCAGTCAATTATGATGGGCCCTCTTCTGACTGGTATTAATGTAAATCTCCTGCCAGCTTCCTATTCGGTTTACCAGTTTGTGTCAACGAACACTTAGGAACACGAGAGCAGACACTTCCAAGTTACTCCAGACAGAGACCTGTTTATCTCCCTCCCCCCCTTACCTTTTCACGAATATCCACTAATTGTTCGCTTCATTACAAAACCCTTGATTTATAAAAATAAGAATAGAAAAAACCAACCCTTGGGGCGTGGGCAAGTTTGGCCAAGGAAATAATACTAAAGACCACCACCTCCCATCAGAAGGAGGAATCGGCACAGGGTCCATGCCTCCCAAGGGCGAAGCGAAGGACGAGAGTCTGTTGGAAGGCTCCCCCAAATCCCTGGCGCCTCCAAATCCTTCTTCTTAAGGCACCTGTCTACCTGGAGGTTTCTGCCTCGACATTGCCCGGCCGATAGAGGTACCTCCAGATGGCGTAATAGTGGGTGCCCGCTCCAAGCGCCACGAAAAGGTGCCAGATGGCATGGGCGAAGGGGATGCGCCCGTCGCTCTTGAAGAAGACGGTGCCCAAGCAGTAGAAAAACCCGCCAGTCACCAGCTCCGAAAGGCCGTCCGTGTTGGGCTGTGGCAGGCAAGCAGAAAGGAAGGCCAGCGATCAGTGATCAGGTGGCGGAATCCAGGAAGCACAGCCACGAGCCCCCCCCCCAAGCGTCCCTATTTTCCAGGGACAGTCCCAGATTTCCAGAATCCGTCCCATTTTCTGATTCTAAACGGCCTTGGTCCAGTATATCTGAAGGAGCGTCTCCACCCCCATCATTCAGCTGGACACTGAGGTCCAGCTCCGAGGGCCTTCTGGCGGTTCCCTCCCTGCGAGAAGCGAAGTTACAGGAAACCAGGCAGAGGGCCTTATCGGTGGTGGCACCCACCCTGTGGAACGCCCTCCCATCAGATGTCAAGGAAATCAACAACTATCTGACGTTTAGAAGACATCTGAAGGCAGCCCTGTTTAGGGAGGTTTTTAATGTTTTAAGTTTTATTCTGTTTTTAATGTTCTGTTGGGAGCCGTCCAGAGTGGCTGGGGAAACCCAGCCAGATGGGCGGGGTATAAATAATAATAATTTATTATTATTATTATTATTATTATTATTATTATTATTATTATTATTATTCCCCCACACCCGCTTGAAATGCAAGGACAGGACCATACCGGTAAGTGCAAAATAAGTGTGCTGAAGAAGAGGAAGAAGAAGAAGAAGAAGAAGAGGAGGAGGAGGAGGAGGAGGAGGAGGAGGAGGAGGAGTTTGGATATGATATCGCGCTTTATCACTACCCGAAGGAGTCTCAAAGTGGCTCACATTCTCCTTTCCCTTCCTCCCCCACAACAAACACTCTGTGAGGTGAGTGGGGCTGAGAGACTTCAGAGAAGTGTGACTAGCCCAAGGTCACCCAGCAGCTGCATGTGGAGGAGCGGAGACGCGAACCCGGTTCACTAGATTATGAGTCCACCGCTCTTAACCACCACACCACACTGATTCTCACTGCACTCCATCCCGCCCGTGACATGGGTAACGTACCATGGAGAGGATGACAACCGCAGGGAGGAACCCCATGATGACGTAGCACACCAGCTCCACCAACTTGTACCTGGAAGAAAGGAAAGCAACTTCTTTTGAGATGCAAATGAAACACCGGGCAGGCTGGATTCATTGACGAGAAATCCAGGTTCAATTTCCCATCATTTTCCCGCAATTAAAGAAAAAAATCTGGGCTTGTGAAAAGTATTTCATTCCACGAGGGGGTGCTGTAAGCCAACTTTGCGCCAGCCGTAGATCATCATAAGAGATTAGCCACACATGGTTTGCCTTGTTAGATGGTTAGTTCCTTCAGTTTGGGGGTAGGGACCCCAGCACAGTCCTACTGACCGGGTGACGCATCAATTTCCCCAGAGCTAAACTCTGCTTTACAGCTAGTAACGTGAAAAGGTATTCCGAAACACTTACATGCCGGGTGTTTGCTGTTTCACAATTTATTATTATTATTTACTTATATAATAACAGGCCCTCCAAGTGCCCCTATTTTCCAGGGACGGTCCCAGATTTACAGAAGCCGTCCTGGTTTCTGATTTGATTCTGGAATGTCCTGCTTTTGTTTAGGACGTCCCTAATTTCATCAGAGAAATGTTGGAGGGTATGCAATAAAACAAAACAAAACATAACAACAGGGGCCGAATAAAAGAGAACATAAAGGAGCACCAACACTGAACACAATCCATGACTATTGCAAGGTTTCAAGTAACTTGTGGGTCTCCATTGCCCTGTACCTTATTTTATTATATTATAAAAATGCTCCATTTCTTTTTATTATATATTTTATAATAAATATATTATTATAATATATAATATATTTTATAATATTTTATTATATTATAAAAATGCTCCATTTCTCAATGAAGACATTATCTTGCTGTCTGTCCTCTCTTTATTCATTGCCATGTCATAGTTTTTGCTTATCCCCTCCCCCCATCAGTGGAGCTTACTTCCGAGTAGGAGCACCTGAGGCAGAGTTGCCGGCACACCAAGCCCGGATCCCCATCCCCTCGCCCTACTCCTTCAAGTAGACAAGGGGCCAGGTTTCCATTTTACACAGTTAAAGCACAACCTTATTTCAACCTGGGACCTTCTCATAGCTGTCAACCCTCCCTTTTTTGGCAGGAAACTCCCTTATTCCAATGCCGTTTCCCGCTGCTATCCCGGATTGTTGATATCCCTTAAATTCCCCGGATTTCAAAGGAAGCAGCTCCTCTCCCTCCCTGCCGGCCAGGGAGGCTCTTCAGCTGCGTTGCTCAGCTGCCAATAAGGAGTCTGAGACCGACTGGGGGCGGAGCTTGCATGCCTTGTGCAGCCAGACCCTCACGCCCAACCAGACAGCCCACCTGCCTGCCGTCTATGCGCTCGCTCTTTCGCTCACCCGTTTGCGCGCAGCCTCTGGAGCGCAGGGTGGCGAGGCTACTTGGTGCCATTGCACCGCCCTCACGGCATCCCTTATTTCCAAATCCGAAAGTTGACAGCTATGGTCGGAGCTCATATTGAGGTTTCGACATGTTGAGGTTTCGACTCACCGTTCATGGAAAAAGAAAACATAGATGGTCCCGATGGAGGCCATGATCCAAATGATCCAGCGCATCTGGGAAGCCCAGGGTCCCAACTCCCGCAGATTCAGCCTGGGAGAAGAACAGAGACCATTGAGTGCTTGAGAGAAACAGGAGCCTGGAAAGGGGGAGAGAAAGAGACAAACACAGAACAGCGAAGGAGGGGGGAGGTGGGACTGCTATGCTCAGCTATGAGCGTATTATTATTATTATTATTATTATTATTATACTGCCCTATTCCCGGAGGTCTCAGGGCAACTCACAGAATAAAATCAAAATATAAAACCACAAAATACATAATCAAAATATAAACAACAGCCCAATAACACAACCCCCCCCCCCATTTTAAAAGGGCATAGGATGTCATTCAGGTCAGCCAAGGGCCTGAATGAAAAGGGACGTTTTTGCCTGGTGCCTAAAGGTGTATAATGAAGGCGCCAGGAGAACTTCCTTGGGGTGAGCATTCCACAGACGGGGAGCCACTGCAGAGAAGGCCCCGTTCTCGTGTTGCCACCCTCCGGACCTTTCGAGGAGGAGGCACATGAAGGAGGGCCTCAGAAGATGATCTCAGGGTCCGGGTAGGTTCATATGGGGAGAGGCAGTCCTTGAGGTATTGTGGTCCTGAACTGACATGGGTAGCGCTGTGGGTTAAACCACATAGCCTAGGGCTTGCTGATCAGAAGGTCGGCGGTTCGAATCCCTGCGATGGGGTGAGCTCCCGTTGCTCGGTCCTTGCTCCTGCCAACCTAGCAGTTCAAAAGCACGTCAAAGTGCAAGTAGATAAATAGGTACTGCTCCGGCGGGAAGGTAAACGGCGTTTCCGTGCTCTGCTCTGGTTCGCCAGAAGCGGCTTTGTCATGCTGGCCACATGACCCGGAAGCTGTCTGCGGACAAACGCAGGCTCCCTCGGCCAATAAAGCGAGATGAGCGCCGCAACCCCAGAGTCGGTCATGACTGGACCTAGTGGTCAGGGGTCCCTTTACCTTTACCTTTTTAGGTCAAAACCAGCACTTTGAATTGGGCCCGAAAACTGATTGGTAGCCAGTGCAATCGGACCAGGATTGGTGTAATATGCTCAAAAAGTCTTGCTCTGGTGAGCAACCTGGATGCTGAATTCTGCACCAGCTGCACCAGTTTCCGAACCATCTTCAAAGGCTTATGGGGGGGGGGTTGTCCCACTTAGGATGGTGATCATGTGGAATGAGGATCGTATTATATCTATTCTTATTACACATGTATAGGCCATTTATCCTCCAAGGAGCTCAAGGTGGTTCTACATGGTTCTCCTCCCTCTCCATTTAACCCCCACAACAATCCTGCGAGGTAGGTTAGGCTGTGAGGGAGTGACTTGCCCTAGGTCGCTCAACAAGCTTCAGGGCTTGAACCTTGGTCTGCTAGTCCAGTACTCTAACCACTACATAACACTGCCCCTCTTCAAGTTTCTGAAAGGCTGGGTAGACAGCTCGCGAGAACTCACCAAGGGGCGTAGGAAGCAGCTATGAAGAAGTAGATGACCATTCTGTCAAACATGTGCAGGCAATGCTCCACAGTCCTGCAGAAGAGAAAGAGGGGGGGGGAGAACACTGTTTCATACAGGTGTGGTGGGGTCAGTCTGGATGATACCTAGGGGTAACTTCCGAACCTCTGATCCTGTGTAGATGGGGCTACGTTAAGAGGAAATCAGCCAGACAAGTTCCTTAGCCAGCCAGTCAAGTGCCACTATTTGCATGTCCAAATGAGTTGCCATGGAGACAAATGAGCTGGCCTTTCCCCACCTCACCTGTGTGGGATGTGAGACATAAGTAGCAGTCAAGTACAACATTCCTTGTTTTCCTAGAGTGGACATGCGGGGGAATGTTTGGTCCAGCCAGTCGAAAACTTCCTGTTTCCTCCTAGCCTGGAGCATCCTTCCTCTTGCATGTGACTAGAGGTGGGCGTGGCCTTACCTGTCCAGGTAACAAAAGGACAAGGCACACTGCACACTCTCTCTCTTTGTAGCTAGAGGACACTGGGATTATCCCCATATGGGATAGATCCACATGTATATACTTTGTAACTAAGTCTGCCATCAGGGACCCAACTGTGAACTGATGATGTGAGTAAACTTCTTTTATATACTTTACACAAGATTGTGGCGTGTTTATTCTTCTAAGAGGGATAGAAGGGAATTTACCAGGAACGTAATAGTGAGAGGCTTACACAAGCCTGCAACCTGTTATCTGCTGTGCGTTTAAAAGGGGAATGTGAAACTCTGCTAAGTAAAGGAACTTGCTAGAGCAAATTAGGAAAGATATTAATAAACAATATATCCTCGCCTGCCTCCCTGAACATTCCCACAACCTGGCCGGCTGCTATGCCATCCTAGGATGGAGAACAAGAGGCCAAGGTGGGCTCTCTGCTTGCGGCCGGAAGCTGGAGAGGCAGAGGCCTGCCTTGCTCAAAGGACAAGCCAACTCCATTGCCATCATCGCCCACCCTTGTGCAACGGACGGCAGAGATACCTCAAGTGGCTCTTCTTCCAGGAGATGGTGTGGAAGATGGTGGAGACGATGAACAACCCAGACAGCCCAAAGCCGTAGATCCAGGCGGAGATGGTCTCCCAGGGGTTGTCCGAAAGGACGTGGAGGATGGAGCTGCCCAGGATGCTGGGAATGATCCAGAACTGGAAGGGAAGGAGAGGGAAGGAAAGGTCTTTATGTCCCCCTTGCATAGCTGTCAACCCTCCCTTTTTTGGCGGGAAACTCCCTTATTCCAATGCCGTTTCCCGCTGCTATCCCGGATTGTTGATATCCCTTAAATTTCCCGGATTTCAAAGGAAGCAGCTCCTCTCCCTCCCTGCCGGCCAGGGAGGCTCCTCAGCTGCGTTGCTCGGCTGCCAATAAGGAGTCTGAGACCGACTGGGGTGGAGCTTGCATGCCTTGTGCAGCCAGACCCTCACGCCCAACCAGCCAGCCAGCCTGCCTGCCATCTATGCGCTCGCTTTTTCGCTCACCCGTTCGCACGCAGCCTCTGGAGCGCAGGGTGGCGAGGCTACTTGGTGCCATTGCACCGCCCTCGCAGCATCCCTTATTTTCAAATCCGAAAGTCTGGGAAAATCCCTTATTTTCAAATCCAAAAGTTGACAGCTATGCCCCCTTGATCTGGCCATAACTAGCAGATTTCTCATGTAGCCTTTCCCCAATGTTTTGTTTTTCAAATTGTTCCCCATTACAGACTTAGATTCTGCATGCCATTCACAGCTCATACCCTCCAAGTATCCAGGTTTTCCAGGGAGAGTCCCGGAATTACAAAAGCCATCCTGATTTCTGATTCGACCCCAGAATGTCCTGCTTTTCCTTTTACCTCCCCTCCAGAACTCGGAGAGCAATTAAAAGTGGAGTGTGTGTGTGTAGGTGCAAGAACAGAGTCCTGTTTGTACTGAAAATGAAATCCCTGCACCAAATGAAGGAAATGATGAAGTTGGCACACGGAGCGTTTCCTATAATTTTGAAGGTCACCGATCCACTTGAAATCCTTTCATTGCAATGCTTCCACAGCCAGCCATTTCTTAGGAAACGCAGGCAGTGTTTATTCCTTTATTGTAAACGGAGCTTAACACTGTCTACTCAGAAGTAGGTCCCACTGTATTCCATGGAGCTTACTCCCAGGTAACTGGGTCAAGACAAGGCAGCCTTAGGATTTACTCTCAATAACTTTGGGGTTTGTTTGGGGGTCTCCGGGGGTCATCCTGGTTTTTTTACTTTTTGAAATCTGACAACTCTACCTTTATTCCTGACAGAGACTCAAAGCAGCTTACTGCTAAAATTTTATCCCATTCCATTTATCTGCGGAAGGCGTTGCACACAATCCCTTCCTTTGCACATTTCTCTTTTACAACAGCCCTGTGAGGTAGGCGAGGCAGAGGGGTTGTCACTGGCTCAAGGTGACCGATGACGTCTGTGTCATCAAACGCGGGAGGAGCTTCCCGGTGGAGAATAGAATGTCCCTATTGTTCTCTGAGAAATGATGGAGGGTATGCTATTGGCTTGTATCTGTTCTTATTTTTATCATGCATTTTGTGTATTTTATATTGTAATTTTGTGCTGTGAACCGCCTTGAGATCTATGGATGAAGAGCGGTAAACAAATTTAATTTAACAACAACAACAACAACTCACAGCATGTGTGGCGCAATTGGCTGCATGTTCATATTCTGTGGGCTGGTATCTCCGGTTGGGCGGCACTCTGTGGTTCATAAACCTTGAAGAAGGAGAGAAAAGAGGTAGAAGTCAGCAAACAGGTTGGTCTGTGAGAGCGATGGGATCTTTCCAGTAACAGTCCAAAGTTCACTAGAACAGTTTACTTTATGACTACTGATATCTCACCCTATTACCTGATTTATAGTGGAGATCTCCTGAATTAAAATGTACTGTCACATCTATTTTAGTTAAGGAATTTACATAAATCACAATCATATATATGTATTGAATTATTTTAGCTTATTTATATATTTTTTGCCTTGTTCTATTTTACTCTGTTGTATCCAGTATAGATGTACACTCTTTTGCATATGGTTTTATATTATGGGCCTCTGGCCGCAAAATAATAAAGTTGAATCTCACTAGAATGGATTCTCTGCCCACCCTTGTGAGAAACAATCACTAATAATAGTCATAGTAATAAAATGCCAATTATATTTAAGTTAGTTCTTATAACTAATATGTATTTATTGCTAAATTTGCTGGCTGTAATTTATGTATGCGTTTGGTTTCTTTGCTTAAAATGTTGTAAGTTGCTTTGCGTTGGTGTGGCGAAGAGAGAGCAACTGATAAATTTAATAAATATGGGCAAAGGACATTGGGTATAATATACAACTTTCATCTTGGGAAAAGTTATGGAGGGAAGGCTTAAAGTTTACAGCATGCTGTACGTTGAAAGAAAACTATATGAAAACGATGTGCCGTTGACACTTAACACCTATGAGGTTAGCAAAAATTTATAGAACTGCTACCAATATATGTTGGAAATGTAAAGAAAAATAAAGCACTTTCTACCACATGTGGTGGACATGCAAAATAACGAAAGCTTTCTGGGAAATGATATATAATGAGTTGAAAAAAATGTTCAAGATAACCTTTGTGGAAAAACCAGAAGCTTTTCTATTAGGAATTATAGGTGATGAAATACCAAAGGACTTGAAAAGACTATTTATGTATGCGAAGACAGCTGTAAGGATGCTTTTTGCCCAGAGATGGAAGGAAGACAAAGTCCCAACCAGAGAAGAAGGAATAATCAAGATGATGGACTATGCCGAAATGGCAAAATTGACAGGGAGAATCAGCCACAGCAAGGCATGGCCCGGGTCAGCTAGTTTTAATATAAATTTGGATAATATTATAAGATGCAGTATAAAAGGAAGTATTATGGAAGCCACAGGAGAGCGGAGGGAAGTCTAAGGATTCAGAGAATCCTGTTTATGTATAAAATCGGTTGTATTTGAATGTAAAAGTAACTTGCAAAAACTGGAAATTAAAAACATTAAAAATGTTAAATTTAATAAATAATAACAATGTTTTCTACCCCACCTTTCCTGCAGGGAGCCAAAGGGGGCATCCATGCTTCTCTGTCTCCCCATTGTCTCCTCACAACAACCCGTGAGCAGGGGCAAATCTACTGTGAATCGAATGAAGCTTAAGCGTCAGAGCCCCAATCCCAGCGGTAATTTAGTCCACATTACTTTGAATTTTTGGGTCTAGTAGACCCAGTTTGAGTCTTGGGTGCATCAAGAGAAGCATAGTGTTCAGGTCAAGGGAAGTAATAGTCCCACTCTCTTCTGCCTTCGCCAGACAAACACCTGGAATACTGTGTCCAATTTTGGGCACCACAATTTAAGAAGGATGTTGGCAAGCTGGAAGGAGGGCAACCATGATGATCAAGGGTCTTGAAACCAACCTGATGAGGAGCGGTTGAAGGAGCTGGGGATGTTTAGCCAGGAGAAGAGGAGACTGAGAGGAGATATGAGAGCCATCTTCAAATATCTCAAGGGCTCCTACATGGAAGAGGGAACAAGCTTGCTTTCTCCTGTTCTGGAGGGTAGGACCTGAACCCCATGGCTTCAAGTTACAAGAAAGGAGTTTCCAACTAAACATATGGTGGTGGTGGTGGTGGGGCTTTCTGCCAGTAAGAGCCACTCAGCAATGGAATGGTCTCCCTTGAAAGGTGGTGGCTTCTCCTTCCTTGAGAGCCAGTGTGGTGTAGTGGTTAAGAGTGGTAGACTTGTAATCTGGGGGACCGGGTTCGCGTCTCCGCTCCTCCACATGCAGCTGCTGGGTGACCTTGGGCTAGTCACACTTCTCTGAAGCCTCTCAGCCCCACTCACCTCACAGAGGGTTTGTTGTGGGGGAGGAAGGGAAAGGAGAATGTGAGCCGCTTGGAGACTCCTTCGGGTAGTGATAAAGCGGGGTATCAAATCCAAACTCTTCTTCTTCTCCTTCCTTGGAGGTTTTTAAGCAGAGGTTGGATGGCCACCTGTCAGGGATGCTTTAGCTGAGATTCCCGCATTGCAGGGGGTTGGACTAGACGGCCCTTGGAGGTCCCTTCCAAGTCTACAAGTCTGTGACCTGTCCCCTGTTTACCTGGGCAAGACCTTCCCCTGTGGTTTCATTCATTGCATCGATAAACTGTGCTGTAACCCACCCTGGGACCCTTTGGGGAAAGGGGAGCTTATATGCATATAAATAAAAGAACAGTGTTTAGGGCTTTTTAAAAATAATAATAATAAAAAATAACCTCCTGTATGTTTCTGTGGAAACCGTGACATCACTCTGAAGCCCTGGATGCCCAGGAGACACAGAAACGATTTCATTTCCCCCACACCACCCAAATGGGGGGGTTCCAGAGAGGTGCCCCAAGGTTGCTGGGCAACCACAACAGGAGAATAATGCGCTGTTGTCTCAGAGCTATTTGCTGCGCTGCATGGAGGAGAAATGCTCTGAGGGGAGGCAGCCTGGAGGTCTCTTTGTGAACCGAGAACCTGGATCTGAGGGAGATGTGGGGGGGGGGGAATGGGATTAATAAAGAGACTTTGAGTTCCATCAGTGTCAATCCGTTCCCCCAAGCCTGGGGGAACCAGCTCTCGAGTTTATCGATGGATTCCTTGACGCAGACGGGACCCTCAAGGCGGCTTATCGATCCATCGTTTCAAACCCACGCTTAGAAAAGAAATGCAATGTGGTCTTTGGGGTGGCGAATAAAACCCCCATCAGCAAAATTCAACATGATTTGGCAGGGAGGGCAAGATAAGCACAAGAGACCATGGGCAAGGGGGTCGACACACACACACACACACACACACACACACACACACACACAGAGAGAGAGAGAGAGAGAGAGAGAGAGAGAGAGAGAGAGAGAGAGAGCAACTCTCTGTTGTGGAGGTCAAAGGGGCCTGTTTTCGTTCCCTTCATTTCTTTCCGTATAAGCAACCTGGCAACTCGGCATATATGACCAGCCCATGTACCTGAGGCTTATAGATGTCACGATCAGCTTATCTCTATAGCTCTGATGAACGAGAGAACCTTACCATTCCCACTGATCATCTCAGGCCGCCAAACTGGGGCCTCATTGACCTCTATAGGATCTATCAGTACATCTATATACTTCTGTTCCTGACTGGTCGCTTTCCAATGTTTTTATCTGTTTTTTCTGTATTTTAGTTGCTATGGCCTGTTGGCTATGTGAATAAAGTCTGATTCTGATTCTGTCTCTACCTGGCAACTAAAGGGACATAGTGAGAGGCCAGTTGGATATGCTGAGGCAAAGAATTAGGCAACTCTGGTGCCAGGGAGGGGTGAAACCTGTTGCATTTCAGAAGAACATACAAAGAGGGGGGTTCTGCCACCTGCATGAATTAAATTGCTGCGGGGAACATGAGAATAGCCTGCTGGGTCAGGCCAGTGGCCCATCTCGCCCAACATCCTGTTCTCACAGCGGCCAGCCAGATGCCTCAAGCAGGATTTGAACACAGGAGCCCTCTCCCGCTTCCTGCGGTTTCCAGCAACTAGCATTGCTGCAGAGCTTAGCCACCCTGGCTAGTAACCACCGATAGCCCTCTCCTCCTCCTCCTCCTCCTCCTCAATTGTGTCTAATCCTCTTTTAAAACCATCCGATTTGCAGGCCATCCCTGCCTCCTGTGGGAGGGAGTTCCACAGTTTAACTCTGTACTACACAAAGAAGGACTTGCTTTCATCTGTCCTGAATCTTCCAACATTCAGCTCAGGGGACGTCCAGGGCTGCCGCATCCATTTAGGCGAACTAGGCAATTGCCTAGGGTGCCAAAATGGAGGGGGCGCTGGCCAGCCTGCCCCCCGCCCCCCGCCGCCGCCTGGTGCCGCCCCAACCAGCGGCAGAGCAAGCAGGTTGGGGCGAAAACCGCGGCGGCGAGGGCGCCAAAATGGAGGGGGCGCTGGCCAGCCTGCCCCCCGCCGCCACCCCAACCAGCGGCGGAGCAAGCAAACCGCGGCGGCGAGGGGCGCCCGGCAGGGCAGGGGGCGGGGCACCGCTCCGCAACGTGCGTCATACGTAATGACGTCACGTGGCCCGCCCCCTCGCCTAGGGCGCCAAAATTGCCAGCACCAGTCCTGGGGACGTCCACATGTTCTAGTGTTTTTTTTTTTGTTTTTTTTGTTTTTTATAATTTTTATTTTATAAAGAATTTATTATACAATCATAAATATATAAGTACATGTTCACCTTCTCTCACAACTTATTTCTTTCATACAATCAAAATATTATTATCCATTTATACAAAGTTTATACAAAGGGAAATAGTAAAGCAAAAAGAAAAAAGAAGAAAGGAGAAAAGGAAACAAAAAAGGAAGAACGAAAAAGAAAGAAGAAGAAGAAAAAAAAAAAGACAAAAAGTACAAAAGAGGCAATATTAAAATGACTTCCACTACAGTACACGGTGTATTCATTTCCGGTCATTTGGAACCTCTCCTTGTCTTATTCTATCCTATCTCTTAATTTGCTTTGCTTTATAAATACTAATTGTTTGTTTTAACTTTAATTCAAATCTATTCCATACATAACCAATATTTTCCGTATAATCCTTGTTTGTTCATATACTCATTTAGACAATTCCATTGTTTTTTAATTATGTTTTTATTCTTCCCTCTTATAATTTCGGTTAGCTTTGCCAGTTCCAGGTATTCTGATAGCTTGCTCTGCCACTCTCTCTTGGTAGGTATGTAATTCCCTTTCCAATATTGGGCTATTAAATTCCTCGCAGCTGTGGTCGCATATAGAAAGATGTTTATTTTCTCCCCTGGAATATCCTCATCCAGTATCCCCAATAAATATGTTTCGGCTTTTTTACTATGTGTCGTTTGTATTAACTTTTTGATTTCATCATGTATCATGTTCCAGTAACTCTGTATATACGGGCAGGTCCACCACATATGGAAGAAAGATCCTGCCTTTTCATTGCATCTCCAGCATTTTCCATTTTGGGATTTACTTATTTTGGCAATTTTTACTGGATCCATATACCATCTATGATGGATCTTCATATAGCTTTCCTTTATTTGATTTGACGCTGTAAATTTTATCGTCTCTGACCAAAATTTCCCCCATCTTTTATAATCTATTTCATATCCCATGTCCCTTTCCCATTTTATCATATTGTTACTTTTCACCTCTTCTTTTTGTTGATTATCTATTAAAATTTTATACATTTTAGCTAGGGTTTTTTGTTTACTCTTTAACATTTCGTCTAACCTAGTCTTTCCCATTTGAAATCCCTTATCTTTCACATCCTTCTCAAATGTGGCTTTTAGTTGATGGTATTCCAGCCAATCTATTCCACTTGATCTTAAGCTCTCCTGATCTTTCAAACTGGGTTTAGCTGATCTTTCCTTTACTAAATTTTCATAGGTCGGCCATACCCTACCCCTGTTGTTCCCCAATGTCGAATTAGCTTCTATCGGCGAGGACCACCATGGGGTTGATTGAATCATCTTTCTTTTTGTCCTTTCCCAGACTTCATACAACGCTTTTCTTACCAGATGGTTTTTAAATTTATTATGCAAACTCACTTTATTATATAAAAGATATCCATGCCATCCATAAATTAAATCCCAACCTTCCAGCTCTAATATCTCATTATTTCTCAATTCTATCCAATCTCTCATCCACGCCCAGCAGGCAGCCTCATAATAGGTCTTCAGATCCGGAACTCCAAAGCCTCCCTTCTCTTTAACACTAATCATTGTCTCATGTTTGATCCTCGCTTTCTTCCCTTGCCAGATAAACCTGGCAAGGTCCTTTTGACAATCCCGTAAGTATTTTATCCCTATTATTATTGGAGTGGATTGGAACAAAAAAATTAATTTCGGGAGTGCTATCATCTTTATCATAGAAATTCTACCCAATAGCGACAGCTTCAATTTTTCCCACTTTCCTAACAACACTTTGATCTCTTTCCATTTTTTAACATAATTATTTTTAAATAAATCTTTGTTATTATTCGTGATACATAGTCCCAAATACTTTACCTTTGATTCTATATCCAATTTTGATTCCTTCTCTAATTTCCCTTTCTCTTTTTCTATTAAATTTTTTACCAATAATTTAGATTTTTCTTTATTTATTTTAAATCCTGAAAAATTCCCAAATTCTTTCATTTTCTCTAATACTCTATTTGTACTCTCTATTGGATCCTCCATCATAATTATTACGTCATCGGCGTAAGCCCTCACTTTGAATTCCTGCTTCCCTACTTTAATTCCTTTAATTTTTTTATCATCCCTTACTATATTAAGGAGGGTCTCCAGTGCCGTAATAAATAATAGTGGGGATAGCGGGCATCCCTGCCTTACCCCTCTTTCTATCTTAAAAGCTTCCGTAATCTCATTGTTTATAATTAACTTCGCGGACTGTTCTTTATAAATAGCTTTAATTCCATTAATCACTCTTTCACCTATTCCCAAATAATCTAAAGTTTTTAGCATAAAGCCCCAGGATAAACTATCAAAAGCTTTTTCCGCGTCTACCAATAACATTCCTATCTTCTTACTTGGATTCATTTCCGCATATTCCAAAAGGTCTATAATCACTCTCGTATTATCTTTTATCTGCCTTTCCGGCAGGAAGCCCGCTTGATCCTTATTGATGATTCTCCTCAAAACGTTTTTCAGTCTGTTTGCTATTACTCCTGTAAAAATCTTATAATCTATATTTAATAAAGAAATGGGTCTGAAATTTTTTATTAAATTTAAATTTGATCCGGTTTTGGGTAACAGGGTTATTAATGCTTCTTTCCAAGAATCTGGGATTTTCTTTGTCTCAAAAATTCCATTCATAATATCTTTTAATTTAGGGGCCACGATTTCTTTTAAGCTTTTATAATATACCACCGGAATTCCGTCAGGACCTGGAGATTTGCCTACTTTCATGTTGTTTATTACCTCAGCTATTTCCTCTATAGTTATTTCCGAATTAATCAACTTATGTTCCAATTCACTTAATCTAGATATTCTACTATTTTTAATATACTCTGCCACTTTTTTCCCCTCCCCCTCTCTTTCAGATTTGTATAATTTATCATAATAGTCCCTAAAAAGTTTCTTAATTTCTTCGGGATCGGTTACTTCTCTTTCATCTACTACTATTTTGTTTATCACCTTGTCAGCTTGTTTTTCTTTAGCTAACCATGCTAACATCCTTCCCGGCTTGTTTGCCTGTTCAAAATACCTCTGTTTAGTCCAACAGATTTTCTTCTCCACCTCTCTATTAATCATCATGTTTAAATGTGCCTGTAGGTCTTTAATATTTTGTTGGATTTCTACACTTTTTGGATTTTTTGCCAGCTCTTTCTCATTGTCCCGTAACTGTCTGTTTATTTCAGCCATATTTGAATCTTTCTTTTTCTTTATTTCCCCCATCTGTTGAATCCCTACCCCCCTTATAAAGGCTTTACTTGCGTCCCAAATTATTGTCCTTTCTGTCCCTTGATTTTCATTTATTTCAAAAAATTCTATTAACTCCTTTTTCAATTTATTTATTCTTGATTCGTCCCTCCATATTTCCTCATTTAATCTCCATCTACCCTTTGTCCTCTTTCTTGACTGGATATAAATCGCCACCGGATTGTGGTCCGAAATAGATCTATTTACTATCTCTGCTTTATTAATTTCCAACATCAATCTTTTAGTTACCCATATTGCATCGATTCTCCCACCTGACTTATGTACTTCAGAATAATGTGTTATATCCTTTGTCGTTGGGTTCTTCATCCTCCAGCTGTCGTACAAGTCAAAATTCGTTACTAGATTGAAGAACGATAGAGGTAGTTTCCCTGATTTCAAATTTTTTTCTCTATCTGTTCTATCCATATCATTGGAGACCACCCCGTTGAAATCTCCTAAGATTATCATGTTTTCTCCTAAATAATCCCCCAATTTCTCTTCCAAATTCCTGAAAAATTCCTCTTTCTTGTTATTTGGGGCATACACCCCTACTACCACAATTCTTCCTATATTAGTTTGTATTTCTACTGCTATCGTTCTTCCTTCATCATCAGCAAACAATAAACGTGGTTTTAATACTTGATTCATATACATTACTACTCCCCTCTTCTTCTCTACCCCCGCCGATACAAATTCCTTCCCCAATCTGGTATGTTCTAGTGTTAACCAAACCCTGGAACTGCTGAAATCTCTCTCTCTCTTTGGAGAATGGGGGTGGCATATAACAATATATATATTGTACATTGCATTGTGCGACCCCTGAGCTTTCACTGATTTTTTATTTTATTTAATGTATTAGCTGTTCCTGTTTAATTGTAAGTCACCTTGAGACCCTGTCAAGGAAAAATGCGAGGTATAAAAATATACCGGTATATAGTAATAATTTGGTTTTGAATTACAGTGGTACCTTGCTTCTCAAACTTAATCCGTTCCGGAAGTCTGTTCCAAAACTAAGGCATGTTTTCTCATAGAAAATAATGCAAAATGGATTGATCCATTCCAGACTTTTAAAAACAACCCCTAAAACAGTAATTTAACGTGGATTTTACTATCTAACGAGACCAATGATCCATAAAATGAAGCAATAAGCAATGTACTGCAGTCACACAATCAATCCATCAGTAGCTGAACTGGGTTCCACACAGTTGCAAAAACAAAAACGCAAAATAAATAGCAAAAACAGACAGACCTCAGCGTAACACTCAAAACAGAAGTGCGGCACTCAAACGAGGCACTTTCGGCTTCTGAAAAAAAGTTTGCAAACCGGAACACTAACTTCCGGGTTTGCAGTGTTCAGGTTCCAAGTTGTTTGGGTACCAAGGCGTTTGAGAACCAAGGTACCCCTGTACATATGGGTGCCACTAAAATCTTCTCAGTGCTTAGGGCCTCTAAGGTATTGATTCAGCCCTGTAGACAGCACGCTGGTTCACCAGCTCTGGTGCTTTCAAGCATTATATTATTATTATTATTGCAAGCAGGCGAAAAATGGAACTCGTTCCGAGTGTGGAGAGAAACAAGGCCCTCTACTAATTGAGCTGATTTAAAAGCTGCACTAGCAGCTGGACAGTTGGCAACCTTCCCCGACGTCAAAGATTGCCGAGAGACGGGCAAACATCTTGCCGAGATTAACATGGGAGGGTTGTTAAGGCGTCTGAAGGCTTCTCACAACCCTGTTTGCCCCCTTCTCTTCTCCCGCTTCCCCAAAAAAAGAAGGAGGGAGAGATTTAAAAAGAATTACCTCGAGTTCCCAGCTTTCTGGGCTCAGAAACAAAGGGCTGCTTGTCCCTCAAAATCAAAGACAAGTCCAACGCCAGCCTCCCACATTCCCTTCCTTTGTGTGTGTGTGTTTGCTCGCAAGGGTTCGGGAGGAAATATCTTGCGCTGAATGCCAGACAGCCAGTGGATGGGGGTATTTCCCCCCCTTTTCTAGCTGTTGCATTCAAGGGGGGAATGAATGGTCCCCTGGCAAGACACCATTGCTTGCCGGTAGGAGCGGGACACCTGCTCTGCATGCAGAAGGCCCCAGGTTCAATCCCCAATGCCATCTCCACTTAGAGAAAGGATCTGGCCTCGGGAGCTGTCTCCTGAGACCCCAGAGAGCAGAGGTGGGGAACCTCTGGTATCCAAAACTGCTGGACCACAAGCTCCCAGCATCGCTGGTCGTTGGCTGTCCTGTCTGGAGCTGATGGGAGCCTGTTGGCAGGACCACAAACCCTCCATCCCCACCAGTAAATGGGTCTGGGTGCCACTTGCTGCAAACCACAGGAGCGGAGAGTTGCTTTTGTGTTCGAATCCTGCTTGCAGGTTTCCCACAGGCGTCTAGCTGGCCACTGTGGGAACAGAGTGCTGGACTAGATGGGCTGGGCCTACTTGTGTTCTTATGTTTCCTGTCTCAGTTTAATTCATGCAGGTGGCAGAATTCCACTGTTCCTTTGTGCAGAAAGAAGTTCATAGAATCATAGAATCATAGAGTTGGAAGAGACCCCAAGGGCCATCCAGTCCAACCCCCTGCCAAGCAGGAAACACCATCAAAGCATTCCTGACAGGTGGCTGTCAAGCCTCTGCTTAAAGACCTCCAAAGAAGGAGACTCCACCACACTCCTTGGCAGCAAATTCCACTGTCGAACAGCTCTTACTGTCAGGAAGTTCTTCCTAATGTTTAGGTGGAATCTTCTTTCTTGTAGTTTGAATCAATTGCTCCGTGTCCACTTCTCTGGAGCAGCAGAAAACAACCTTTCTCCCTCCTCTATATGACATCCTTTTATATATTTGAACATGGCTATCATATCGCCCCTGAACCTTCTCTTCTCCAGGCTAAACATACCCAGCTCCCTAAGCCGTTCCTCATAAGGCATCGTTTCCAGGCCTTTGACCATTTTGGTTGCCCTCCTCTGGACACGTTCCAGCTTGTCAGTATCCTTCTTGAACTGTGGTGCCCAGAACTGGACACAGTATTCCAGGTGAGGTCTGACCAGAGCGGAATACAGTGGTACTATTACTTCCCTTGATCTAGATGCTATACTCCTATGGATGCAGCCCAGAATTGCATTGGCTTTTTTAGCTGCTGCATCACACTGTTGACTCATGTCAAGTTTGTGGTCTACCAAGACTCCTAGATCCTTTTCACATGTACTGCTCTCAAGCCAGGTGTCACCCATCCTGTATATGAAGTTGGGTTATGGCAGCCAGTTTTTTATCCTGTTTTGCCAGCAGAGCTCTATTACTGTTGTCATTTATTAAATTTGTATACCGCCCTCGATCCATAGATCTCAGGGTGGTTCATATCATAAAAGCTCCACTGGCTGCCCGTCTTCCAGGATCAATTCAGAGTACTCTAAATGGCCTGCGACCCAAAAATCTGGGACCCATATGAGCCGGCCCACCCAAGGGTATTTGAATGTGCTGGATACCCACCTTTGAGGCACGGGGGGGGGGGGTGCTCCTGGGGATGAGGTTTTCTGTCCCAGCATCCAGATTTGGGGATATTCTCCCTGGCCACTGTGTTCATCAGGCTCCTATGTTAAATAGGGCTTGCATCCAACTAAACCATACTCAAGAGTAAAGGTAAAGGGACCCCTGACCGTTAGGTCCAGTTGCGGACGACTCTGGGGTTGCGGTGCTCATCTCGCTCTATTGGCCAAGGGAGCCAGCGTACAGCTTCCGGGTCATGTAGCCAGCATGACTAAGCCGCTTCTGGCGAACCAGAGCAGCGCACGGAAACGCCGTTTACCTTCCTGCCAGAGCGATACCTATTTATCTACTTGCACTTTGACGTGCTTTCAAACTGCTAGGTGGGCAGGAACTGGGACTGAGCAACGGGAGCTCACCCCATCACAGGGATTCAAACCGCCGACCTTCCAATCGGCAAGCCCTAGGGCTCAGTGGTTTATACCACAGCTCCACCTGCATCCCATTTAAATCAATACAAGGACATTCCAGGTTGCAGGCAGTAAATGGGTCTGTGTGCTAATTGCTGGAAACCACAGGAGGAGAGAGTTGTTGTCGTGCTCAGGTCCTGATCGCTGGCCTCCTAAGATGAGCATCTGGTTGGCCACTGTGAGAACAGGGTGCTGGCCTGATCCTGCTGGCTCTTCTTTCAACGATGGTAAGAATGAATGCATGGCAGGAAGGCATTAATTTTACTGCATGCAGTGCACTTAAAGAAAATGTTATGAAAAGGATGTATAGATGGTATTTAACACCAGCAAAACTGGCTAAACAGGGGTCAGAAAACTTTTTCAGCTGTGGGCCAGTCCACTGTCCCTCAGACCTTGTAGGGGGCCGAACTATATTTTGGAAAAAAATATGAACGAATTCCTATGCCCCACAAATAACCCAGAGATGCATTTTAAATAAAAGGACACATTCTACTCATGTAAAAACATGCTGATTTCCAGACCATCCGCGGGCCAGATTTAGAAGGCGATTGGGCCGCATCCGGCCCCTGGGTCTTAGTTTGGGGACCCCTGGGCTAAAATGTACAAGACAATAACCAATGAGTGTTGGAAATGTAAAGAAAGGGAGGGTATCTTCTACCACATGTGGTGGACTTGTAAAGAGGTAAAGGCTGTCTGGGAAATGGTATATAATGAGTTAAAGAAAATGTTTTAAAATACTTTTGTTAAAAAACCAGAAGCCTTTCTATTGGGGATAGTGGATGAAGAGATACCAAGGGGAGATAAAAGACTATTCATGTCTGCAACAACTGCGGCAAGAATTCTTTTAGCCCCAAAATGGAAACAAGAAGAAGTACCAACGAAAGAAGAGCGGCAGGCGAAGATGAGGGACTTTGCAGAACTGGCGAAGCTGACGGGAAAAATCCGAAACCAGCACGATCAAGTATTCCAAAAGGACTGGAGTAAATTGATACGATATTTGAAAGATCATTGCATCACTAGCAGGGTTGTCTGAAGACTTGTAATGAGAAATTTTCTACCTTTCTATATTCATTTAAATTTTGAGCCATTTTGTAATGAGTGTAATTAGAATTGGAAAACGTACAAAATGCAATGCTATAAAGGTGAATTTCGATAGCCATGAGGTGGGAGGGAAGGAAGTCGATTGGCTCTAAAGTGGATGATAATGATGATGTGAATGTATATAATTAAATGGAAAATAAAAAGAATGAATACATGGCAGGATATGGGGCAAGGGGGGAAGCAGGGACCAGGGCAGCAGCGGCAGGGACTCAGAATGGTGCAGAATCCCAATTTAAAGATTTTAAGAAGCAGTATGCCAATTGGGGGTGTGATTTTCATGCCTATGGGATTAAAGGAACGCCAGCAAGAAGAAAAAACAGCTTGCCGGGGCCTAGGAAAATCAGGATGGGGGGTAATACCACAAGGAAGGGAAACAACAGCACGGATAGGCTCTGAGTGTTTGGGCATCTGTCGGTGGAAGGAGTTGTCAGGGAAACCGAGGACCGAGGAAGCCGAGGACCGAGGAAACTAGGAAGGCTGTGCCGCAGAAGGAAACTGGGAGGCACAACGAAGAAGAAGAAGAAGAAGAAGAAGAAGAAGAAGAAGAAGAAGAAGAAGAAGAGTCTGGATTTGATATCCCACTTTATCACTACCCGAAGGAGTCTCCAAGCGGCTCACATTCTCCTTTCCCTTCCTCCCCCACAACAAACACTCTGTGAGGTGAGTGGGGCTGAGAGACTTCAGAGAAGGGTGACTAGCCCAAGGTCACCCAGCAGCTACATGTGGAGGAGCGGAGACGCGAACCCGGTTCACCAGATTACGATTCTACCGCTCTTAACCACTACACCACACTGGCTCTCACAAATTGATGCATGTTCAGTACCCAGTGGCGTAGGAAGCGGGGTGCATTGGGGGCGGGCCGCCCCAGGTGCCACTCTGGGAGGGGTGACAAGGTGGCCCCTGCCTTCCCCCAGGTGTACAGCTTCTTACCGGCTGCCGCTCGTGAGCGGCACCCTGTACGGACTGCGCATGTGCGGCATTCCGTATGGAGTGCACACGTGGGGCAGCCGCACATGCGCAGTCCGTACGGGGTGCCAACAAAATTTCCGCACTGGGTACCATCTGGGCTTGCTACGCCAGTGTCAGTACCAGGCCTGCACTACCACTAAGAGAGCAACCTTTGGAGCCTACTTTCCAGCGTCAATGCTCAGTGGTAGGTATCCATGCAGAAGGTCCCTCCTTCCATCTCTGACTGGCAACGTCCTCTCTCTGAGACTGGGCTGCTGCCCGTCAGTCCAGACAACTGAGAGCTAGACGGACCGGTGGACTCAGTATAAACCCATCCCCTGAGCTCCTTCCAAATGCCGAGGCTCATCCCAGTTGCAACGTGTGTTCGTCGTGGTGAGCAAAGGCAAGGGTGCCTCTGAGGGTGTGCAGAGAACCTTCCCCTCACTGCTGAGTCACTGGGGACCAGAGACCAGGGATAGCTTTCATGCTATCCTGTTCTCTTTGTAATCTCCATTGGCATCCGTCTGTCTCGGGAGACGATGAAGGAGGATGGAGTCCAATGGTTGGAGAGTTACAGCGCCAGCTGTGGCTGTAGAAACCAATAGGGCAAACAACATTTTATCTAACCTAAGCAATTTTATCTCATGTGTTTTTAAAAATATGAAAAGAGCCTGCTGAATAAGACCAGTCTAGTCCAGCATCATGTTCCCACAGTGGCTGACCAGATGCCCCCGTGGGAAACCTGCAAGGAGGGGTTTTGGTTAAACACTTGCAAGTAAGAAAATAAGTTGAAAGGTCAAGAAATAATAATATGGAATGTAGTTGAGTGCAAGATGTAATTATGAAAGAAAATTTGGTATAAAAATGGCAAGAATTTAAGTGTATTGAGGTATAAGCTCATAAAAATAAGACAAAAATTAAGCAGAAGTAATAAATATTTAAAGTACTAGAAGGGGAAGTTGAGGGAAGTCATGGGGAGGGTTTTTTTCTTTTTTCTTTATATGACAAATGTTACATTGTGTTATTTGGTTGAATATTAAATTGTAAAAATCCAATAAAATTTGTAAAAGAAAAGAAAGAAACCTGCAGGCAGGATTCGAACACAGGAGCCCACTCCTCTCCTGCATGCATTCTAACAAACTCCAGCAGTGTTTAGGGAGCTTAGAAATTTTTACGCCCTCTTAAAAATATTTTACATTATCAGGGCATCAAGACAGGAAGGAAGATCATTGTGGCCAGAGGGAGAACATCCCATCCCTAGTGTTTGTTTTCCTCATCCCTCCGCAATCATTTTTCCTTTTGTATCATGTCTTTTGGATATCAAGCATGCAGGCAGAGACTTTTAACGGTGCTCAGAAAATCTTGCATGCTTTGTAAGTGCTAAGTACTGCAGCTGTTAATAATAAAAGTCAAAATCTGAAGCTGCCAGTTAGATTTGCACAACTGGATAAGAAACTCCACTAAGTGTTGCACTCCAGGTAATGAAACCTTGATTTCAGCGAAAACCTCCTGTTGCTTTTGTTCATCTGCTTGCAGCCAGCAGTCAGCCTTTTCCTAATTCCCTTCAGCTGGACTCTGGGTCTCTTTATCCTTTCGATCTGTAATCTGATAATGCTCTCGCTACAAGCTTTGAAAATAGGATTTTCTGTCTTCCTTCCCTCTTGCGCTTATAAACAGGCCATTTCTGGGTAGTGAATTACATTCTAAACCAGCACAAAATGCATGCCACACCACCTTAGAGGGCTGGAAATGAGCATGGAAAAGATCTGCCCCATTCGTGGCAGCACGGAGGGCTTTGCTAGTAGAGTGTGGCACAGCCTCTATTTTATATTTTAACTTTTTCGTTTTGTATAACAGTAAAAAAGAAACTTTTTTACCGGAATTAAGATTGCCAGAAGAAATATTAACTACCTCAGATATGCTGATGATACAACCTTGATGGCAGAAAGTGAGTAGGAATTAAATAATCTTTTAATGAGGGTGAAAGAGGAGAGCGCAAAATATGGTCTGAAGCTCAACATCAAAAAAACTAAGATCATGGCCACTGGTCCCATCACCTCCTGGCAAATAGAAGGGGAAGAAATGGAGGCAGTGAGAGATTTCACTTTCTTGGGTTCCATGATCACGGCAGATGGTGACAGCAGTCACGAAATTAGAAGACGCCTGCTTCTTGGGAGAAAAGCAATGACAAACCTAGACAGCATCTTAAAAAGCAAAGACATCACCTTGCCGACAAAGGTCCGTATAGTTAAAGCTATGGTCTTCCCAGTTGTAATGTACGGAAGTGAGAGCTGGACCATAAAGAAGGCTGATCGCCGAAGAATTGATGCTTTTGAATTATGGTGCTGGAGGAGACTCTTGGGAGTCCCATGGACTGCAAGAAGATCAAACCTATCCATCCTTAAAGAAATCAGCCCTGAGTGCTCACTAGAAGGACAGATCCTGAAGTTGAGGCTCCAGTACTTTGGCCACCTCATGAGAAGAGAAGACTCCCTAGAAAAGACCCTGATGTTGGGAAAGATTGAGGGCACAAGGAGAAGGGGACGGCAGAGGATGAGATGGTTGGACAGTGTTCTCGAAGCTACTAACATGAGTTTGGCCAAACTGCGAGAGGCAGTGAAGGATAGGCGTGCCTGGCGTGCTCTGGTCCATGGGGTCATGAAGAGTCGGACACAACTGAACGACTGAACAACAACAACAAAAAAGAAACTGCAGATCCAAAAAGGGAGGGGAGAATTCCCAAATACAGGTGGTTTCATATTAACCAACATAAATCAATGCAGTGGAGAAATAATAGAATCATATAATTGTTGAGTTGGAAGGGACACCAAGGTTCATCTAGTCCAACCCCCTGCAATGCAAGAATCTCAGCAAAAGCATCCATGACAAGTGGCCATCCAACCTCTGCTTAAAAACCTCCAAGGAAGGAGAGTTTGTCGCCTCTCGAGGAGGTCTGTTGCAATGTCAGGCAGCTCTTACATCAAAACGTTCTTCCTAACATTTAGTAGGAATCTTCTTTCTTGCCATGTGAAGCCATGGGTTCGAGTCCTGCCCTCCAGAGCAGGAGAAAACAAGTCTGCTCCATCTTCCATGTAGGAGCCCTTCAGATATCTGAAGGTGGCTCTCAAATCACCTCCCCGCCTCCTCTTTCCCAGGTTGAACATACCCCATCAATCGACAAAACGGAAAGGATTTCTAGCACCAAGGAGGAAGAGAGATGGGTGGAAATGATCCCATCTCTGCCAAAACACCTACGCATGTCCTGTCCCCTGTTTTTGAACAACCAAACGCATCTCCTACGCACCCATATGGAGCGCCAGGTGTTGAAAGGGCAACTCTGCACAGCTTCTTGCTTTCATGGGGCTCCCCTCCTCCCTCGCCCCTCCGGAAGAAACACAATCTTTGAAATAAGAAAAAACACAGACGCCTCTGCTAAAGGGAGGTTTGCTCGCAGGACAGACAACTGCAGGAAGGTTCTGTCCTTGGCGATTCCTGAAAAGGGGAGCTCAGGTGGAAGGGGCAGGTGGTATGGCTAGGTTTTACCCCTACTCCCCAGGAGAGGCTGGGTTTGTGGGATGTGATACATACATAGCAGTCAAATACAACATTCCTTGTTTTCCTAGAGTGGACATGCAAGGGGATGTTTGGTCCAGCCAGTGGAAAACTTCCTGTTTCCTCCTGGACTGGAGCATCCTTCCTCTTGCATGTGACTAGAGGTGGGCGTGGCCTTACCTGTGCAGGTAAACAAAAGCACAAGGCACACAGCCCTCCTCCTTTCTTTTCCATCTTCCTTTTGTCGCAGTGTCTGCTGTCACTCCGATTAAACCCCCATATGGGGTAGATCCACATGCATATACTTTGTAACTTCTGGGATCCAAGTGTGAACAGAATGTGAGTAAACTACTTTTATATACTTTACACAAGGTTGTGGCGTGTTTATTCTTTTAAGAGGGATATAAGGGAACTTGCCAGGTCACTAATATTGAGAGGCTTAAACAAGCCTGCAACCAGCTACCCGCTGTGTGCTTTAAAGGGGAATGTGAAACCAGGGCCGTCTTAAGCATATGCGGCTCCGGGGTGCAAAGATCCTCCCAGCGTCCCTGGGTTGCCAAGAGTTGTCAACCTTTTTTTAGTGGGGGGATCCCAAAAATGTCGGGTGGCACAGTCGCCGCGCTGCCCACCTGCTACCCCCCCCACATGGTGGCTAACTATTTCGGCTGTGCGCGTAGCGCCCGGAGCACTGTGTAACTTTGTGGGCACTGTGCGATGCATCCTGTTGCGTGCGCCAAGCTGCGGGTTCCTTTGCTGGCTTTTCCACTGTTGGCGCATGCTCCCAGCAGTGCCCAACGTGGGGTGCCAGCGCAGAATGACGGGGAATGCAAGCGGCAGTGGAGGAAAGATCTCTGGATGGGATCCACATGCTCCTATTCATCGGGTTTTGATGCTGCCTTCGGTGCTGTCAGCGCACGGCGGATCCCGTCCGGAGATGCTTCCTCCGCTGCTACTTGCATTCCCTGTCGTTCTGCGCTGGCACCCCACATTGGGTGGCACTGGGAGCGTGCGCCGACAGCGGAAAAGCCAGCAAAGGAACCCACAGCTCGGTGCATGCAACAGGATGCGTCGCACAGCACCCACAACTTTCCACGGCGCTCCAGGTGCGGTGCCGAAACAGTTAACTGCCATGCAGCTGGGGCAAGAGCTGACAGCCAAGCAGAGCAGAGCCCATTGGAGTGCTGCGGGTGGCTCGGCATGGGTTTGGGGCCGAGCGTTGGAATCCGGGGAAGAGCCGCCCGCAGCAGAAGAGCCCGCGGCACTCCGACGGGCTCTGCTCCGCTTGGCTGTCGGCGGTTCTTCCCCGGACTCCAACGCTTGGCCCCGGACTCTCGGCCTGGCGCCCCTGAGCGCCCATGCCCGGGTGCCGTGCACCCCTAGCGCCAATGGTTAAGATGGCCCTGTGTGAAACTCTGCTAAGAAAATGAACTTGCTAACGCAAGTTAGGAAGGATATTAACAAACAATATATCCTCTGCTGCCTCCCGGAACTTTCCCACAGGGGTGGCATAAGAATGCAAGAAGAGCCTACTGGATCAGGGCATTGGCCCATCTTGTCCAGCCTCCTGTTCTCCTTCTGGACAACCAGATGCCCCAGTGGGAAACCAGCAAGCAGGATCCGAGCACAAGAGCAACTCTCCCCTCCTGAGGTTTCCAGCAACTGGTATTCAGAAGCATTGCTGCCTTCAGTTGTGGAGACAGAGCAGAGCCATTCTGGCTAGGAGCCCTCGATAGCCCTCTCCTTCTCCGTGAATTTGTCTAATCCTCTTTTAAAGCCATCCAAGTTGGTGGCCACCCCTGGTCTCCTGCAGCAGGGAGTTCCATAGTTCAGCTGTGTGGAAGATGGGCTTTCTTTTCCCTGTCCTGAATCTCACAACATTCAGCTTCCTTGGATCTCCAAGAGTTCTAGTGTTATGAGAGAGGGGCAAAAACCTTTCCTCCATGCCATGTCTAATTTTATAGGCTCCTGTCATGTCACAGTTTGTGCGCCCCTCTTCCCCAGAACACACCTTTGCTCTCCAGTGAAACACTCTGTTTAGAAGCAGCCTCGAGGCCAAAGTAACAGACTACAACACAAACCCCGAATGTCTCCTTGATGGCAGAGAAGTTCTCCAAATTACCAAACACCCACACTTGAAGTGACCTTGCAGAAAGCACAGCCACTGGCTAGAATTTTGTTTCGTTCAGGTCCCTTTCTTTTAAAAAAGAAGAAGTAGAGGAAGCAATCCTGCTTAATTGGTTAATAGGAGTCAGCTTAAAGTTCGAAGTCTGTGTGTAGTTCCAAAATCCTGAAAGCAGGGAGAAAGTTGATCAAATAATAATAATAAAAAAGGTAAAGGGATCCCTGACCATTAGGTCCAGTCGTGTCCGACTCTGGGGTTGCGGCGTTCATCTCGCTTTATTGGCCGAGGGAGCCGGCATACAGCTTCCAGGTCATGTGGCCAGCATGACTAAGCCACTTCTGGCAAACCAGAGCAGCTCACGGAAACGCCGTTTACCTTCCCGCCGGAGCGGTTCCTATTTATCTACTTGCACTTTGACGTGCTTTCGAACTGCTAGGTGGGCAGGAGCTGGGACCGAGCAACGGGAGCTCACCCCGTCGTGGGGATTCGAACCGCCGACCTTCTGATCGGCAAGCCCTAGGCTCTGTGGTTTAACCCACAGCGCCACCTGGGTATAATAATAATAAACCCCAATTCTGCTGCAAGGCAGATATGAGCAGAGCTGCGCCGACGGGTCCACCCTCCCGTGACCCACTTACACTCAACAAGTGTAAAGTGGCAAAGAAGTGTAATTCATCCTCGGCTGGGCATCCTTGGGTCACGCAAAACAAATGTAACCCATACCTCCAAGGTGGCAAAGACCAGGAGGAGGAAACAAGCGGAAAAACGACTGGTGAGAGGCAGTAAGATAATCCCCGGAGGGGAACCTGATCGCTTCATGCCGGCTGCATAACTGACACTGCCTGCTATTTACGTCACAGCTGAATTTGGGGCCATGGTCCAGGAGGTAAATCCATAATCCTTCGTCAGAGAGGAATGTGGCAAACGTCACGGTTATAAACGTGGGAGCTTCAAGGCAGCTGAGCTGATGCTGTTTGCCTCTTAAGTGCATGTGGCGGGGGCTGCATTCTTGCTGGCTTTGCTCACCAACCCCCACCCCCAATACCATTTCCACCCCCTAGTCCACCCCCTCCCTATTGGGGCCAGTCAACCCATGAGACGTAGTGAGGCAGTTGCCTCAGGTGGCAGGCTGGGGACAGCTGAAAGGGGTGGCCTCCTTTGCTTGTTGCCCTCCTCCTCCTCCTCCTCCTCCTCCTCCTCCTCCTCCTTTCTGGCCTCCTTTCCCCTCGCTGCCTTCAGTGCTCCGACACATCTCTGGGCTGCCTCCAGTCACCTCCATCAGTGGTGAGGGAAGTGTGGCAGAAGCGACAGAGGAGCACCATTGTTTTCCCTCAAACAGCAAAATGTCCTGGCCCATCCCTGCCTCCTTACAGCTCGCCCAAATCATGCCCCCTGCTTCCCTCCGCAGATCACCTGTGTCTCATCAATGCAACCATTTCGGCCTCAGCTGCAGAGGGTGAGGAGAAGGGATGGAGCAGCAGTAGGGCAGGATAGATGCTGGTGATCTGTCCTGTCCTGTCCTGGCTGTTTCTCCGCAGCTCACTTGGGCTGCCCACCCTAGACTGCTCACCTAGGATGCCCACATGCTTGTTCACTTGCCTGCCTGCCTGCCTGCCTGGGTCACCCACCTCCTCACCTGCTCTTCTGGGCCCCCTGCCCTCTGCCCCATCTCCATCTCCCTCCCTATCGCCCTGCTCTGCTGCTGTTCTGTCATTTTGCTGTGGTTTGCGGCAGCACCTGTTGGAGGCAATGTGAATCGCAACGTGATGACATCCTTACATTATTATTATATAGTAAGATCTCTACAGTATTTTGTTCTGCAGTTTGAAAGTCGCACACAGCCAAACTGAATGTCAAAATAGAGACTGTTACATTTGGTACTCTTTCTTTATTATCACCTATGAGACTGTTGCAAATTTTGGCAGGCCTTCATGCCTTTTGCTGCAAAAGTGGGAGGTGTGTATGGAAGATCGGTAAGGAAGCCCTACACCCCCTAAGCTTGACAGCTGCTACCCAGAGGTGTGGTGCTGCAATCACACACTGTGGCACCATCATTTTAGCCCTGGGAGACCTGTCCGCATCCTGGCACGACTTCAGCTTTCTCACTCTAGTGGCATTCGCCTGGTGACCTGCTTATAATCCACTTGGCTGCACCTTCACAGTAGGCATAGAACGAGTCCAGAGAATTGCGTCCAGAGGCTCACAGGAAACCTGGTCGGGTCAAGTTTTCAGGTCACTCCTACCAATGCCAGCCGAGAATAACCTGACCCCGTTTAACCCCAAAGCTCCCTCTGCCTTAATCGGGAGATAAGCTTCATCAGAGGGCACCAAGTTACATGATCTGGACAAACAGGCGCTTTTACTTGTTCCCCAACTGCCCCCATTTCCCAGGGACAGACAGACCCATTTCCTGATCCCTCTCCTTGGAAAGCAGAGCTGCAGTTTCCAAGTTGCAAGGAGTTGCATTTCCATTTTATGCTGCCCTAGTCAGCTCTTATGGGTCCAGTTCCAGACACAGCATTTTGAGAAGGAGGTAGATGAAGGGGAACAGACTCAAAAAGAGAAATCATAAGAAGAGCCTGCTGGATCAAGCCAACAGTCCATCTAGTCCAGCATCCTCTTATGGCCAAACAGATGCCCTAGTGGGAAATGCACAAGCAGGACTCGAGTTCAAGAGCACTGTCTCACCTCCTGCAGTCTCCAGCAACTAGTTGCTGAGGTATATCCTGAACTGCTGCTAATATATTGTATCTATATAAATATAGATTAATATTTAAAAGGACATAGAATGTTAACCAGCCCAAGGCCTGGTTGAAGAACCTCCCTGGTGAGAGCATTCCACAAATGGGGAGCCACTGCAGAAAAGGCCCTGTTCTCGTGTTGCCATTCTCTGGACCTCCTGCAGAAGGGTCTCAGGTGGTGATCACAGAGTCAGCATATGGGGAGAGACAGCCCTTGAGGTGTTGTGGTCCTGAGCCATTTAAGGCTTTGAACCAGGCCCAGAAACTGATTGGCAGCCAGTGTAGTTGGGCCAGGATGGATATAATATGCTCAAACCATCTTGCCTCAGTGAGCAACCGGGCTGCCGAATTCTGCACCAGCTGAACCATCTTCAGAAGCAGCCCCACACGTGTTGCAGTAATCTAACCTAGAGGTTACTAGGACATAGGCAACAGAAGTAAAACTATTTATCTCTGTCCAGAGAGGGGTGCAGCTGGGCCACCAGCCCAAGCTGATGGAAGGCACTGTGCACCTCCGAGGCCACCTTTGCCTCAGGCGGCAGCATAGAGGTACCCCCAAGCTACGCACCCACTCCTTCAGAGGTAATCGCCTGAGCTCCGTGAGTGCGCCTTTCTCCCGATTGAAGTGCAGAGTGTTTGAGGACTGGGACGTTTGCAGAGGAAGCAAAATGCTTGTTTACAAAGCTATTGTACTACCAACCTTTCTGTATGCTTGTGAAACATGGACTACTTATAAACACCATCTCCAACTCCTTTGAAAGATTCCACCAACGGTGTCTCCAAAAATTTTTACACATCACTTGGGAAGACAGGCGAACTAATGCCAGTGTACTGGACGAAGCAAATGATTCTTCAACATCAACTTCGTTGGACTGGTCATGTTGTGCGGATACCTGATTATCGTCTTCCAAAGCAACTACTCTATTCCCAACTTAAAAATGGAAAGCGTAATGCTGGTGGTCAACAAAAGAGGTTTAAAGACTCTCTCAAGGCAAATCTAAAAAAATGTAGTATAAACACCAACAATTGGGAAACACTTGCCTGCGAGCGCTCCAGTTGGAGAACAGCCTTTACCAAAGGTGTCATGGGCTTTGAAGACACTCGAACTCAGGACGCAAGGGAGAAATGTGCTAAGAGGAAGGCACGCTTGGCAAATACACACCGTGATCAACTCCTGCCCGGAAACCGATGTCCCCACTGTGGAAGGCCGTGTGGATCCAGAATTGGCCTCCACAGTCACTTACGGACTCATTGTTAAAACCGTGTTTATGGAAGACAATCTTACTTGGCTATGAGAGATCGCCAAAGAAGACCCCTCTCAAGATCAGACAACCGCCCATTCATCTGATTTAGGGAACCATCCACTAGAGTGTCTCAGTCTTATCTGGATTGAGCTACAGTTTGTTGGCTCCCATCCAGTACATTGCCAGCCAAGACAACTGGTGTGTGTGTGTGTGTGTGTGTGTGTGTGTGTGTGTGAGAGAGAGAGAGAGAGAGAGAGAGAGAGAGAGAGAGAGAGAGAGAGGCAAATCTCTGATTGCAAACTACTTCACTGGCTCCCCCATAATATGCACATGCATTTCCTCTGCCCGTAATCACTTGAATGCAGAGTCTTTTCAAGGCCGGGAAGTGCAGCGTAAAATGGGAATGTGACTACTTGCAACTCGGAAACTGCACTTCAAGGTTGGGAGGAACCAGCTAAATATTTCTTCCACTCCTGAAAGGGGATTACCCAGAAGCCAGGGCCGGAAGTCGGCATTGCTGGGCAGCTGCCAAGGTTCATATTTCAGCACCTGTTCAGCTGCCCTCTTCAAGCAACAGAGGAGTGACAAGGATGGTTGCCAGACCTTTGGGCCTGACCCGAAGTCTCCAGGTTTGCCTGACCCTTTACAGGGAGGGCTTGAATCTCCGGGTGGACAAGAGTGCCTTCCATCATCATCAAATAATTAAGAAGACTGTGCATGCAGCTTGCAAACTCCAGTCCAGCAGGATCTGTCTGCGAATTATAGCATAGGCACTCAGGGTGGGGGTACCTGCCCTGCCCTGCTCCCAATTAACTTCCGTCTCCAGGGCGCATCCCTGTGAGATCACCAGGGTCTGCCCCTAGGTTCTGAGGTTTGAGCCCTGAAGTCTCAGAGTCTGGGATGATCGTGACCTGGCAGCCCTGATTGCAAGAGGCTGGAGAAGGAGCCGTGATGTCGCCCACTCCTGCTGGGAGCAAACATGTCATGAGCCAAGAGTCAGCCTGGCCTGAAGGGGGGAAAGACAGAGGGACTCCACCTGCAGCTCAGCAGCCTTCAATGACATGGAGGAAATGAGAACCAACTGGCTCCAGTCTTCTTAAACAGAGCTCTCAGCAGCAGTCAGATGCTGGAAACAACGCCTGTGGTTCCTGATACCACCTTGCTGTTTCCTGTTCTCCATTTGGAACTTTGGCTTCATGATCATCTGACTACGTAGATTGCTGTTTGCCTGACCCTCAGAATGGACGACTTCGGATACGGACTCTGCCAAGCCTGTCTCAGAGACTCTTCTCTTCGGCTTGTTTGGCCTCACACTCCACCGAGCTCTGAACACTGTTGCTCAACAATGGGACTCCGACAAAACTGGGCAACTGACCAGGAAGAGGCAGGCAAATGGGCACTGATGACTATGGCAAGGATGGAGGATGGGGGCCACCTTGCCTCAGCTCTGGAGCAAGCACTAAGATGACCAGCGGCTGAGGACTAGGGCAAGATGATTAGCTTGCAGTTGCCTCATAATGATATATTTTTAAAAAATATTCCTGCATTGCAGAGGGTTGGACTAGATGCCCCTTGGGTTCCCTTCCAACTCATTCACACACACACACACACACACACACACACACACACACACAATTTGTTTTCCATTTAATATTCTAGATTCACTTCATAATTATTCACTTTACCGCCCTGACTCTTTAGAGCCTATCGACTTCCTTCCCTCCCGCCTCATGCCTTTTGAAATTAACCTTTATATCATTGTAAGTTATACGTTTTCCAGTACTAATTACACTCATCACAGAATGGCTCAAAATTTAAATAAATATAGAAAGATAGGAAATTTCTCATTACATGTCTTCAGACAAAGCCTGCTAGTGATGTTAATTGCTTACAATAATCTTGAGCCAGTGTGGTGTAGTGGTTAAGAATGGTAGATTCGTAATCTGGTGAACCGGGTTTGCGTCTCCGCTCCTCCACATGCAGCTGCTGGGTGACCTCGGGCTAATCACACTTCTCTGAAGTCTCTCAGCCCCACTCACCTCACAGAGTGTTTGTTGTGGGGGAGGGAGGGAAAGGAGAATGTGAGCCGCTTTGAGACTCCTTCGGATAGTGATAAAGCGGGATATCAAATCCAAACTCTTCTTCTTCTTCTTCTTCTTTTTATTATTATTATCACTCAAAAATAAAAATGTGCCCATTGACCTAAAATGCATAAACTCCAACATTTCCCAAGAAGAAATCAGGACATCTCCACCACCACTCCAAAATTTCGCTGCTGCTGCTGCTGCTGCTGCTTGCATCATCATTTCCCATTCCCCACAAATAAATGGGAGACCGAGAGAGGCCAGGCTTGGAAGGGAGAGAGGGGTGCTGTTGTTTCTCTTCCTGTGATTTATCTCCTGCTGCGTTTGGATGTGAAGGTAGTCCTGCCCTTGGTTCTCTGTTCTCTAAGAGCCAGTATGGTGTAGTTGTTAAGAGCGGTAGACTAGTAATCTGGTGAACCGGGTTTGCTTCCCCCCCTCCACATGCAGCTGCTGGGTGACCTTGGGCTAGTCACACTTCTCTGAAGTCTCTCAGCCTCACTCACCTCACAGTGTTTGTTGTGGGGGAGGAAGGGAAAAGAGAATGTGAGCAACTTTGAGACTCCTTCGGGTAGTGATAAAAGCAGGATATCAAATCCAAACTCTTCTTCTTTCAAATATTGCATGAACTCTTAATGATTCTATAAGTTCATGCAAAGGTACTTGCCGCATGTCATATGATGAAACAACTTCCAAGGGGTGTGTGGAAGACACCCCACCCTACAGAGCCATCAGGGTGCTGCCTGGATCATCAATCACATTTCTGGCTATTGAATCACAGTTCGCCAGCTACAAAGCACCGTAGAGAAAATGCAATTTACTGCCATGAGGTGCTCCCTGGAAGCAGCCTGTGCTCAGAAGAGGGAGATTTGTGGGTTGAGCTGAACAAGTGGAAATGAAGCATCCTGGATCTTTTGTGGGGCGAGGAGGAGGGTACAAGATATCTGGGATCTCGTTTGTTTTTCACCAGAAGTCTTGACATCCAGCAACCGGAGCCAAACTTAAAATTACGCAATTCTGAGCCCAGGAATTTGTTGCAATGAATACCAGGACCAAACAGAGCTCATAGTCCTTTCACATGTAAACTCACACCTGGTGAAGCCCTGCCCTGCAGGTTTCTTCATTCCAGCCATATACTTGCATGGTGGTGGTGGGGGGGTGTCATTGTTTGAAAATTGAGTCAGAAATCTGTGTGGGTCTATCTCGGGTGCCTCAGATCACTTTCTGTTCAACTGTGGTGCAGGAGCCCAGGAAGTGCAACAACTCCCTGCTCCATCAAAGCTACACTTCACCGAAATTCTCTTTTCTCCTACGTGAGACCAAAACCTGCTGGATCAGCTGAAAGGGTCCTTCTGTTTCCCAAGGCAGGATGGGATCAGCAAGGCATCTCTTCTCTTCTCTTCAGAAGTGGAGAGGGCAGTTTGCCCAGTGGGGCTTGTGGCCACCCTCCCAGCTTCTGTCCACACTTTCTAAGCCACGCGAGCCATCTCTATGAGCCAGATCTGCTTGTGTCAGATCTGCACACCCAAATCCCCAGCAGAACAATCTTACAGATGTATTCAGCCTCACAAGTCACACGAATGATGTCTACTACGGTATGAGCCCATGTGTTTTCCCCAAGGAACATGCAAACAGCACCTGCAGGATCCGGCCAATGGCCCATCGCGGCCTAGGACCCTCGTACCTACGGGACCGCCTCTCCTGGTATGCCCCACGGAGGACCTTAAGGTCAATAAATAGCAACATTCTAGAGGTCCCGGGCCCTAAGGAAGTTAGATTAGCCTCAACCAGAGCCAGGGCCTTCTCAACACTGGCTCCAACCTGGTGGAACGCCCTGTCTTATGAGTCCAGGGCCCTGCAGGATCTGATTTCTTTCCGCAGGGCCTGTAAGGCAGAGCTGTTTCGCCTGGGCTTTGGCTTGGAATCAATTTGATCCTCTCCCCCCTCTTTCCTTCCCCCCCCCGGGATGGAACTCCTATTTGGGGACTTCCCTGGCATTTTTCTGTCCCATGTAGGACCAGTCTGGATAGTCAGCCTTGGTGAAGATTTGATGGTTTCTTCCCCAAATAGTTTTTTATTTGAGTTTCTACTGAAATGAGGCTGCATTTTAATGTTGTATTTTAATCTTGTTTTTAAGTTGTATTTTAATCAATTGTTTTTATACTTGGTGTTAGCCACCCGGTCTGGGGAGGGCGGGGTATAAATAAAATTTATTATTATTATTACTGCAGCATCACTGGAGGGTTTTAAGGAGAGGTTGGATGGTCACCTGTCTTGGATGCTTTAGCTGAGATTCCTGCATTGCAGCGGGGTTGGACTAGAGGACCCTTGGGGTACCTTCCAACTCTACGATTCTATGAACCTGTGGCCAATCAGATGGCCCAGTGAGAAACCCACAAGCAGGATCTGAGAGCAACAGCCCTCTCCCCACCTGTGGCTTCCACCAGCTGGTATTTGGAAGCATTGCTGCTTCCAGGGCATAGTTATAGCTAGCAGTCATTGATCGCTTTATCCTCCTCCATGTCTAACCCTCATTTAGATCCATCCAAGTTCATCACTGCCTCCTGCAGTTACGAGTTCCACAGTTTAACACTGTGATGCATAAAGAAGGGCTTTCTTTTTATCTGTCCTGAGTCTTCCAACTTTCGACTTCATTGGATGCCTACGAGTTCCAGTGTTATATGAGAGAGGGGGGAAACTTTTCTCTATCCACTTTCTCCATGCCATGCAATTTTTTTTATAAACTTTCAACATGCCACGTCTGACTCACCTCTACACAGAGGACGAATCAGGCTTGTTTTCTGTCGCTCCAGAGGACAGGCCTAGAACCAAGAGGCGGATATCGCTGGGAAGCAGATTTTAGCTAAACACCCGGGGGGGGGGGCACTTGCGAATGGCAAGTACTGTTTAGGGATGCCCTGTTTAGGGAAGTTTTTAATGTTTGATGTTTTATCACTTTATTATTATTATTATTAGTAGTAGTAGTAGTAGTAATATTCTGTTGGTAGCCGCCCAGAATGGCTGGGGAAACCCAGCCAGATGGGCTGGGCATAAATAACATTGTTGTTGTTGTTGTTGTTGTTGTTGTTGTTGTTTGATGGTGGAAGAGCCTTGCCTTGGGAGGCGATCAGCTCTCCTTTGCTGGCAGCTTTTAAGGAGAGGTTGGATGCTCTGCCTAGCAACACTCCCATTTACAGAACTATTAAAAGTTGCAGAAGCTCTGCAACCCCCAAACACACACACTTAGCCAGAGCTGCAGGGGTGGGGGGAAGGATAGCTGGGTTTTTTTGCCCCGTGAAGCCTCCAGAGGCGCACCACTGAGGCTCCCAGACTGTGTGTGTATGTATGCGAATACGCATGGAGGGGGTGTCAAACTGGGTCTTTGACCGGGTTGAAATAAAGCCTAGTTTCGCCCCTGACTTAGCATCATCTAGTTCCTCCTACCAGGTAGCTTTATCCAAGCCCTTCTCTCAGCTCACCTGTGTCATCAAGGACATATGCTAGCCTACCTTGCAAGGCTGTTCTGAGGAAAACAACCCCATCAATATAACCCGATGTTCCTCTAATGCTCTCTAAGGCAGCCATCCTAAGCGCATCTACCAGGAAGTCCTGCTGGGTTTATGTATTGTTTGATGTACTATTATTGTAAACTGCTGTGGTTGTTTTGTTTTGTTTAATAAATAAATAAATAAGTAAATAAATAGCGGTATATAAATGTTTGTTTTTTAAATTAATAATAATACGCAAGAAATTGAGGAGAGGGTGACTTACTTCTGAGCAAAGATTCTTGGGATTGCAAGAGAGACATCACCGAGAAGTCAAAGCTAAGACCGCATTCCTCCCTTACAGGGGAGCTAGCGCCTTGCACCTAGCAGGGCTTACTCCCGAGGAGACGTTTACCTGGCGTATCTGGTCTTCTGGAAATCCAGGAGGCTGGACACGAACATCTTTTTAATTCCATCAGAATCCAGCTTGGGTGGTGTTGGAAGAAGAGGAGGAGGAGGAGGATGGCGGCCCAGGGCAGGAGTGATGGAGGAGGCGAAAGGGAGAGACCCCCGTCCTCGGATCCTCGGTGTCCCGCGAAAGGGTCCCGGGTCGTCCCAGCCACGAAGAGGCAGCCTCCCTCCGGAGCAGGCAGCCCAAGGAACTTCATCCGCTCCTCTGCCTGAGCTGGTGGGGAGCAAAAAAGAAATGCCCCCCACGAATGAAACCCCACTTCTTCGCGTTTCCCAAAGGCAGGCAGGCAGGCAGGCGATCTTGATTTTCAGAGGGGGTTTAATTTTTTATAATTAAAAAAAGAGGCGGAAACGGGGCAAAAATCCTGGCCATTCTGGGTCCCTCTCTCCTGCAGCCCTGTTGCGCAGGGGGAAGAAGCAGCAGCCCCCTGTCTGGAGGGTCAGGAGCCAAAGAGCGCATCCAACAGGCACAGTTTGAGCGAGGAGGAGGCGAGCGAAGGAGCCGCGCGCTGAGTCGTGATCGCGAAATAACAAGATGATTAGCGCTCTGGAGGAGGGAAGAGAGGGAGGAGGAGGAGGAGGAGAGAGGGAGGAAGGATAGATGGATGGATGGGAGATGGAGGGGAGGGAGGGAAGGAGGGACCCCCGGGGCTCCAAGTGGCCGGAGCAACCGGTCCCCTGCCGCCTGTTGGATCCCGATCTGCATGAGCAAGGGAGCTATAAATAAAGGCAGCCCCGGTGATATGGTGCGCGCCCGCGGATCAAATGGCAGCGGATTTGGATTAATAAGGGCAGAGCCGAACTGCGCGCGCTTGCAGCTCGTCCGACGTACAGTTGAAAGCGCAGGGCTTTGCCCCGCCTCACCAAGAATCCCGGGAACCATGGTTTGTTAAGGGTGTTGGAAGTTCTAGTGGGGGGGGGGGTCCTTACTTCCAATATCCTTAACAAGCCACAGTTCCCAGGATTCTCTGGGGGATTCCTCCCCCAGAACTACAACGCCCAGCATCCCCAACAAACTGCACTTCCCAGGATTCTCTGGGGAGAAGCCCTGTCTTTGGTGTGCTTTAAATGTAGAGTGAGTGTCTGCTTTTAAAGCAGCCGGTACCCCCCCCCCGAAAAAAAATCATAGAAACTGTGGCTTGTTGGGGATGTTGGGAGTTGTAGTTCTGTGGAAGCAAGCTACAGTCCCTAACTCACTGAGGGTTTGAGACCCATCGGCTACCCTCAGCTGTCAAAACCAGCCAAAAATTGTTTATCTGGGTGCGGCAGCTGTCACATGCTGACAGCTTCTAGGAGCCACAGGTGAGAGCTGAGTGCAGTTTGGGGACCAAAGGTGGACAAACCACCCCAGGAAGAGCATGATGTGTCCCCCACCGGAGGTGGCACCCCGCTTTCTGAACGCCAGTTGCTGGAAGCCACAGGAGGGGAGAGTTGCTCTTGTGCTCAAATCCTGCATGCTGGTTTCCCACAAGCAACTGTTCAGCCACTGTGAGAACTTGATGCTGGACCTTCTCCTGTTCTTATGAAGTGGATCATTTTGGCCTAATGATCTGGGCTGCCCAACAGTGGACCACAGGCTGCTTTGGGAGGCGGCAATGAGCTCTCCTTCTCTGGAGATATGGAAGCAGAGGCTGGGTAGCTGTCTCTCGGGGGGGGGGGGTGGAGGAGTTGCAAGGCCTCTTTGCAACTCTCTGAAATTCTGGCTGTTCTGGATTTGGCATGGCTTTCACCGATGTGGACAATGCATCAGAAAGCCTTAAAAGGCTTGTGCAGTATGCATTGATTGTTTATTTACCTTCGTCACACGTGCATCTTTTAAATTTTATTAGTATTAGAGTGGCTGGGGCAACCCAGCCAGGTTGGCGGGGTATATGTAATAAAATTATTACTGCTATTACTACTACTACTACTAGTAGTAGTACATTTATATCCTGCCTTTCCTCCAAGGGAAGATGGGGCCTAGTGAGGGCAATTGGACCCAGTTTTCCTGCCTACTTCCAAAAACCCACCCCTTTGGCCTGAGCACCAGAGTGCAGAATGCTCATAGTTCTGCACTGAAGCAACATTTCCTCTATCCTGTCTTTCCCCGCCAGCTTATATTCTGCCCTTACAGAGCAGTGGATGCATTCCAGTTGAATCCACTGGAGGTTTTGCACTCCAGCTTGCTCTCTCCTTTTGCTCCAGTACCCTTCCAAGGGTGGGCTGTGAAGCAAAGCATTCAGGGTATGAAGCTCAGAAAGCTTCCTCCCTCCCCTCCCCCCTTTTTTTGGATCCATCACTTCTGGGAGCAATACAGCCTGGCTCTCTCAGCCTCCTTCCAGGCTGCTCAGCAGTGCGTGATCCATCCCGGAAAAAACAGCACAATACAGAATGGCTGAGAACATAGTGGTGAGAGGAGAGGAGGAGAAAGCCGTTTCCATTCATTCAGCAAAACAAAAAAACAACAAAAACAGGTCAGCTTTCTCTTGGCACATTTGACAGCAACCACTTTCCCAGGCGAGGGCTTCTGCTCTCACAGGAAAACAGGACTGCAGATCACATAGGCTCCAATAGTTGCTCTTTAGCGCAGACAGTCCCTAGTTTTTGATCCCTTGCAAATCATTCTGTAAACTGTGTCCCTACCTTTTTTCCTTCAGGGGTGCACTGTTAATGCTTTGTTGGCCTGAGTTCCTACTTGAGCAAGGGGGTGGGGAGGAATCCGGCTCACTTAATTTGCCAACAACAGCAAAAAATTGCAATCCCAAAACAATACAGGGAGGGAGAGACCCGCAGCAATCCTGCAAAATATGCGCTTCCTAATCTTGTGATGGGTCTCTCCAACTAAGAACGAAATACAAAAACGTATCTGGTTTGTAAGTTATTTTATTTCATAAAATGCATATACAGCTTGATTGTAAAGAACCTCAAAGGGATTGGCGAAAGGAGTAAAAGGTTAAAATCATGGTTGGGGACAACTATTTAAAATGGTTAAATGGTTAAGATCAGCGATAACTTAAACCTAAGGAAGTGTGTATAAATACACTTTTATTTGTGAAAAATAACATAAAATGCACCATATTAGCATCTTCACAAAGGCCCTGCTAGAAACCCTGGAGAGGTGCTGCTTGTCAGTGTAATCAATATAGAGTTCAAAGGAGCAACAGCCCAAGACTCAGTACAAGGCAGCCAGCAGTGTTCTGATAAGATGCCCTGAGCAGCAACAGCAGCTTTCTTAATGCTGCACTTGTTGTTATTATTATTTTTAAAAACCCTGGTCCTTTGGCTACTCTTCTACCAACATGACCTCCTTCTTCCCTGCCGAGTTCCTTAATGACACTAAATCTTATGTTGGTTTTTGCGGTGCAGTTCTGTGTTGAGTGTTAAGCACACCGTTAAGACTGCCAAATTAATTTAACTCTTGGCATCGGCAGGATTTAAGCCCTGGATTCCCCTGGCCTGCTAGCATGACTTGACTTGCTCTTTTGAGCAGGAATTTCCAGTGCGAAATGCCTCTCCGTTTTGATCAACACCACAGCAGAAATCTTGGCTGCAGCTCAGTGTAGCTGTGGCAGGTGGGATGAGGACTCTTCAGGTTTCTGTTCCCTGAGATACCTTAAATACAGTCTCCTTAGTTTCCGGACGTGTCTTTAGGAATCAGTATTATTCAGCTGCAGCAACAACCCGGGACGGCAGGGCAGGGAAGAAACTCCTTTATGAGCTTCAGAGCAAGCAGAAAATAATCTCTCCCATGTGCTCCAGTTATGGCAACCCCAGCCCTTAGAATTAAACCACGGAACTCGCTGCCACAGGAGGCCGTGATGGCCAACGACTTGGATGGCTTTAAAAGAGGATTGGACAAATTCACAGAGTGCAAGGCTATCGATGGCTCCTAGCCGCAATGGCTATGCTCTGTCTCCATGGTCAGAGGCAGCAATGCTTCTGAATGCCAGTTGCTGGAAACTGCAGGAGAGGAGAGGGCTCTCATGCTTGCAGGTTTCCCACTGGGGCACTGTGAGAACAGGATGCTGGACAAGATGGGCCACTGGCTTGATCCAGCAGGTTCTTCTTATGTATTTACGGTGGAATAAATAAAAGTGCTTCTGGCCTGAACAAACACGTGTGGTGGGACACTGTGCCCAGTTCTGTGGGCACTTGAGGTTCACAGGGAAAGCAGGGGAAGTCTAGTGAAAGCTGTGATTAGTTGTGATTCCTTCGTTGCAGGGGGTTGGACTAAATGACCCTTGGGGTCCCTTGCGACTCTACAATTCTTTGATACTGTAAGTCAGGGAGGAGAACAGCACCTTGGACAGCGACAAGAGTCTGCAGAAAGCTGAAGGATTCTCCTTCTAAGAAGGCTGTAGAGAGATGTTGTCTCAGCAAGGAGCTAGAGGCAGCCAAAGCCTAATACAGTGGTACCTCGGGTTAAGTATTTAATTCGTTCTGGAGGTCGGTTCTTAACCTGAAGCATACTTAACTTGAAGCACCACTTTAGCTAATGGGACCTCCTGCTGCCGCTGCGCCACCAGAGCACGATTTCTGTTCTTAGCGGAGTTCTTAACCTGAAGTGTACTTAACCCGAGGTACCACTGTATAGGCAGACAAGACCTGGAGCCTGGTAGTTACCACCTCCCTGGAGAAGCTGGTTGGCTGGTTAAAGGACCCTCACCTTATTTTGCAGACATTCACAGTACTGATGGGACAGAGGTGCTGCCATTAGTACTGCCACCTCAGTCAGTGGATGGTGGCAGGGCTGTGTCCTCCAGCTGGGAGGATCTTTAGAAAGATGCTGATTATTCTCCACCCAAGGAAGCAGCATGGACCTTTTCCTCTTTCAGAGTCCCTCACCATGCAGCTCATGAGCCATGGCAAGCCGTTACTCAGTTAAGGAAACCATAGCTGACTATTAGTTGAAATCAGTTTCCTCCTAACCCTGAACTGTGCTAGCTGAGGCTCCCCTTCTCGATCAAATCTTCCAGCTGATAAGCCAGATCACCAAACAATCTGTCTTGCCAGATCCTGGAATGGCTTTACTTTCCTACATTTTGCCAGGAGCTCCAGAGTTGTCTAACAAAACTTTTTATAGCCCAATACTGGAGAATTCTCAATATGGATCTTTTTGAAGCCTGGACGTCACAGATATGGAACATATTTTTTTATGGACAAGCTAACAGCAACCCAAAGAGACCACCCCAAAGAGACCACAAAGAGCCCTCTCTCCCACACCTGACCCCCTCAATTGTCCTAATGACAAGTGTTTTGCTAATTAATAAGAATGGAGAACAACAGCTCTGCAACCACCCCATTTAGAGGCGGTGCTGATTAGGCTGTTCTGATTATTGTGTTCTTAATCACTTTTGCTGAGGTATGTGGCACTAATCTGCCTAGGAACCAGAAATAAGGCTGTGAGCCTGTAGTGCTAAACCCAGAAATACCTCTTGCATCCTGCTAAAACCGCTCCTGGGTAACTGAACAACACCCCATTTGGGTAACTGAACAACACCTTTGGTCCTTGCATAGCTTGCAGATTAAAATATTTTGATTATCGAAATGATTGTTTGTATATGATAGCATATGTATGTCTGTACATATAATATTTCTCTCTCTATATATATCTTATACCTCCACAGTTGGGCTACAGGACAGAACAGTTGCTTGTGCATGGTTGCGTGTGTGTATACATTTATAGGGCTAAGGTTGGGCTACAGGAAAAGCCATAGCAAGGAGAATAGGAACAGGATCTGGGTGGCCAAGGGAGCTGGAATGGGAGCAAGCAGGGGGAAAGCCAGCAAGGCAAAAGTGGACCTACCTCAGAAGCTGGGAGGTCAGGGACTGAGTCAGATCAGAAGCTGAGAAGTCCAAGGTAGAACTGGACCAGAAGCTGGGAAGTCAGGAGCATCACAGAATTGTAGAGCTGGAAGTCCAACTACCTGCTGTGCAGGAATCACAACTGGCCACCCCTGGCAGGTGGCCATCCAACCTCTGCTTTGAAACCTCCAAGGAAGGAGAGTCCACAACCTTCCAAGGGACTCTGTTCCACTGCCAAATAGCTCTTGTCATCAGAAAGTTCTTCCTAATGTTTCGTTGGAAACTCCTTTCTTGTAACTTGAATCCATTGGTTCGGGTCCTCCCCTCTGGAGCAGTAGAGAACAATCTTGCTCCGTATTCCATGTGACTACTTCTTAGATGTTTGAAATGACCAGCATATCTTCTCTCATTCTCCTCTTTTCCAGGTTAAACACACCCAACTCCCTCAACCATTCCTCATAAGGCTTGGTTTCCAGACCCTTGATCATCTTGGTCAGAATAGAAGCGGGGAAGTCAGGAACAGAATCCGGTCAGAAACTAGCAAGGTACAGGTGGAGCTGGGTCAGGAACTAGGAGTCATATCATGTGCTGTGAAGTCAAGAGACAACATTATATTGAATACCTGCAGTTCCTGGATGGAGCTAGGGTAAACGCTTGCAAATCATAGAAGGAGGAGGACAGAACCTGTGAAGGAAGGAAAGGAGGCAGATAGGAAGCCAGCAAGCAGAGGTGAAGTCAGAGCAGGATCTGTCCACTCAGGCAGGAGTGAAACCTGGAGCCACCTGGAGCTTACTGGTTTTTCAGATCTAAGTACTGGTTATCAAGCAGCAGACAGTCTGAAAACTGGTCAGAGCAGTAAAATATTGAGGTTCCCATCGTGGGAACCCCCAGCAGCCACCCAGGGTTCACGCAAACCTTGGCAGATGACACTGAAGAAACAGGCGGAAAAGACATTGGAGGGAAAACTGGGAAGAAGAGTGTGTCTGCCATCTTCACGTTGAAAGATTCTGCTGAGCAGCTCTGAGCATGTGCAGAGTTCAGAGCAGCACAAAGGGTCACAAGGGGCTACATCATAAGCAGATCTACTCAGAATAAGTCGCATTGGATCCCATAGGACTTTCTTTGGTGCAAATATATACAGATGTGTGCAATCATGCTGGCTGGGTGGAAACCCTAGACGAAGGAAATGCACACACTCTGTCCCTTTGTGAACCCGTCTCCTCAGCATGAGGTGGGGGCCCACAGAGTTCACTTGGGATGAGAGAGATAGAGAGGGGGAGGGGACACCTGAAATAAACCACCAGGACAAAAATAGACCTGGTCCTAAGGGCAGGAGACGAGCTGAATGAAAAATAAGTTACTATTTTTAAAGCCTGGATGTGGTTGTTATGGAAACGAGTGTCTATTGAAGCAGGCAGCAGATCAACCACAGAACTGCGAGGATCTCACAGGCTTCCAACAGAGCAATCCTACTGAGTCACGGACCGTCTCTTGGGAGAAAAATTCTCAGTCAATTGATGGAGAATCTTAAGTGGCCAACCCACACATTTTGCTATATGTTCACAGGCTTGAGTCCAGCTTTCCCCAGCCATTCACAAAGGCCATTTTATGGGTGAAATGTGGAATTCCTGTGCTTTTAATATTCTGCTACATAGGGTTTTTTGGGGTGGTGGTGGTGGTAAGGTAAGCCTGGATGATACCCCCAGGCCCCCTCCAAACCTGCAATCCTATATCTGTCAGGGTAGAATGTGTAAGAGGGAACCTGGTGAACTAGTCAAACAAGTTCCTTTGGCCTTAGCTGGGCAGCCGAGTACTGCTATTTACAAGCACAAATAAGGCTGCCATAGTGGCAAGTCAATGGGCCCTTTCCCAACTCAACTGACCGGAAACAACAGGCTACGTGGGGCTGGGCATGTGAGAGTTGCATATGGAAGTTGGACTGTTGCTGGAAGCTGGAGCCCGAGAGACATCTCTGCTCTGTCCTGGGCCCAAAGCTGTGTTTTGGGGCTTCCATGGAAACCTAAAGGGGATGCAAGCTCTATGGGAGTATTAATGCTGTGAGCCCCTCCACCCTGTGCTCAGATTGAATATATGTGTAAATAAAACCATATATCCTAAAGGCTACGGAGGAGTTGCAGTTAAGGAGATGTTGGTAATGTTCTTTCCAGCGCAGTGCAATAGCTTCTTTATCTTTTAGAAGTGTGGTACCGTCTGCTGAGCGTAGGGGGCATATGCCATGATTTATTGGCCCATAGATGGTCTTTGTGGCTTTAAAGAAACTCTGTGCATCATGAGTGATGGTGTAACGTTGGAAAATGTCGATCACTTCTCCTACCTGGGCAGTTATCTTTCCACAAGGGCCGACATTGATGCCAAAATCCAGCATTGCCTGAGCTCTGCAAGTGCGGCTTTCTCCTGATTGAAGTGCAGTGTTTGAGGACCGGGACATCTGCAGAGAAACCAAAATGCTTGTTTACAAAGCTATTGCACTACCAACCTTACTATATGTTTGTGAAACATGGACCACTTATAAAAGCCATCTCCAACTCCTTGAAAGATTCCATCAACGGTGTCTCCAAAATATTTTTACACATCACTTGGGAAGACAGGTGAACTAATGCCAGTGTACTGGAAGAAGCAAAGATCACCAGTGTTGAAGCAATGATTCTTCAACATCAACTTCGTTTGACTCGTCCTGTTGTGCGGATGCCTGATTATCGTCTTTCAAAGCAACTACTCTATTCTGAACTTAAAAATGGAAAGCGTAATGCTGGTGGTCAACAAAAGAGGTTTAAAGACTGTCTCAAGGCAAATCTTAAAAAATGTAGTATAAACACCAACAATTGGGAAACACTTGCCTGCGAGCGCTCCAGTTGGAGAACAGCCTTTACCAAAGGTGCCATGGGCTTTGAAGACACTCGAATTTAGGACGCAAGGGAGAAACATGCTAAGAGGAAGGCACGCTTGGCAAATCCACACCGTGATCAATTCCCGCCCGGAAACCAATGTCCCCACTGTGGAAGGACGTGTGGATCCAGAATTGGCCTCCACAGTCACTTACGGACTCATTGTTAAAACCGTGTTTATGGAAGACAATCTTACTTGGCTACGAGAGATCGCCAAAGAAGAAAGAAGAAGAAGATATCCTAAAGGCATCACAGTCTCCGCCGGCCTTCATTCCAAGGAAACCTGACCCTTGGAAAACACAGGCATCCCTGGAGTCTCTTGCTGCTCAGAGATTGGAGAATAAGCAACAATTCTTATTCTTGCATCCAGGACTGTTTCCTAAACCTCCCATCCACTTCCATATTTTAGGGTACCCTTGTACTTTGCCAATGACAGTTGTCTATTTGAAGCATTCTCCAGTCTGCTGGCATCCTTCTGTCTCAACAGACAATGGAGTGCATCTCCGGGGATGACGCCAAACTGCTGGAGAATCACAGCGCCTGCTGCGGCTGCAGAGATTGGCAATTTGTAACTGCTGCCTCCCACTTTGTTTTTGCTGTGTTAGCAGCACACTGACGTGGCCTTTCCGTGGTGCAAGCCTGGGCAGTGCTTCTGGAGGTCCTGGGCTGCCCAGATGACAAGACCTCACTCTTGGCTTTGCTGATGTGGTCCAAAAGAAAGCAGAGTAATATGTTTCACACCAGCATGGCTGCAGGAGTTGCCGGACGGAGGTGTACCCATCCAACCGTCTTAGGGATCCACTCCGGATTTGTGAAGGATTTCCTCCTGAGCCTTTTCTTCTCCCAAAGGTGTCCTGCAAGGAATCTGGTATGTCTAGTCTAAGTCCCTTTTAAAGATAAGGAACTCTCAGAAGGGAGAGCTGCCTTGGAAGTGGCCATCCACAGTAAGTACCAGTACAGCAGACTGAGCAGGCCCCCAGATCACTTGGGTTGTGTTCACACTCCCGTTGGCTGTGCACTCCGCGCATTTCCAGAGCTGTTTTGTTTTTTTAAATCCATGTTCACACAACATTATCCAAAATGCAGCTATATCCTTTACTTCATTGTTGTTGTTGTTGATTAAATTTCTACACTGCCCTACATCTGAGGATCAAGAGGCAGTTTACAATATAACAACATAAAAATACATAACATAATAACAAAACAAGACACACACCCCCAGTTAAAAAGGTCATAGATTGTTTAATTAGCCAAAGGCCTGGGAGAAGATGGACGTTTCACCTGGCACCTAAATATATGTAATGAAGGTACCACATATATTTCACTAAACTACAGGTTCTGGGTGACCCATCTCTTCTTGAAGGCTATATATTCCCATATTTTGAAGACGGCAGTAGGCCAGGCCACTGAAAAGTGCCTCTTTAAGAAGTGCCATTTTAGAGAAAGAAAAGTAAATGGCACTAATACCACGTTGGAAATACCACAGTCCCTAGAGCAGGACCTAGAAGCATGATTGATAATCCAGCCCTGGCCTCTGTTACTGTCAGGGGGGGAAATAAACTAAGGGAAGAAGTGTGCATGCATAAGAAAGCACATACCAATAACAAACTTAGTTGGTCTCTAAGGTGCTACTGGAAGGAATTTTTTTATTTTTTTATTTTGTTTCGGCAGAACCAAAGACAGGGCTTGTCGGTTGTACTGCAACCTTCCCACAGACTACCTGAATGGCACATGCAGTCCACCAGTGGCCACAGACTACAGTCTGATAATATCTGTCCTAAGGCATGTAAAGAGTCCGTCCATAAAGGATAGTCTTTGGGGCTGCTGGTTGCAACTTTTTATTTGTTAAGTTTTTTGTTACATTTTACTGCCCTCCAGTGGTGCCAATTGGAGTAGTACAAAATCCTAACACAGGGCAAGTATGAACAAATATGGGGAGAGTACCTGCCTAAGAACAAAGATGTCTGGAATTGTACATAAGAATTGTGTGTTATATAAGATGCATGACACCTATGGGCATATACCTGATAGGGAGAGAGGCAGTTTCTTGGGTATGTGGGGTCTAGTAAAGGTAAAGGTACCCCTGACCATTAGGTCCAGTCGCGGACGACTCTGGGGTTGCGGCGCTCATCTTGCTTTACTGGCCGAGGGAGCCGGCGTACAGCTTCCGGGTCATGTGGCCAGCATGACAAAGCCACTTCTGGCTAACCAGAGCAGCGCACGGAAACACAGTTTACCTTCCCACCAGAGCGGTACCTATTTATCTACTTGCACTTTGACGTGCTTTCAAACTGCTAGGTGGGCAGGAGCTGGGACCGAGCAATGGGAGCTCACCCCATCGCGGGGATTCGAACCGCCGACCTTCTGATCGGCAAGCCCTAGGCTCAGTGGTTTAGACCACAGCGCTACCCGCATCCCTCCATGTGGGGTCTAGGGCTGCCATATTTCAAAAAGTAAAAACTAGGACACCCTGAAAGTTGGTGAGCTTTTTAATTGTTGAGCTTTTTTTAGACAAACCCCAAAGATCCAGGACAAAGCGCTGCCTTTCGGAAATTCCCCCTGGGTGTCAATTCCGCCTTTGAAATCCCATTAATGTCCGGGAAAATCCGGCCGTATGGCAGACTCTTTAGATGTCAAATCAAGACCTAGAATTAGGCTTGGATGCATAGAGGCAGCCAGTGCAAAAGGGATAGCAGCGCATCCTGTATACATCTGCCGAAAATGTGGGCAGCTGCCTTTTGCTCTGAGTTGTGTTCAAGGGTAGTCCAACATGAAGCACATTATGGTAGTCAAGCCTGGAAGTTAGAATATATATTTGTAATTATAAAGCAGTAGAGAATGTTTCTTAATAAATAAGAGCACAATCAGCCCTGTCTGAGAAGGGAATGGCCCAGATACTACCAGTATTAGTCCAAAGAATAAATATTATTAGTCCCAACTAAAGAAGACTGGCAAACCAAGTTAATGGACTATGCTGAAATGGCGAAACTAACTGGAAAGCTCAGAAATCAAGATGACAAGAAATTTAAAAAAGAATGGGAAATGTTTATTATGTGTTTACAAAAGTACTGCAAACAGGTTAATGCACTGGCAGAATTTTAAGAACACTTGCAATCTTAAGAGATAGTACAGGAAATTTGAGGTTAAAAATATTTTGGACTAGAAATAATATTCAGTTGAAAAGAAAACTTAAGGAACCAGGGGTGGGGGTGGAGGAAAGTAACGGGATTCGGAGAATCCCATTTTATGGATTTGATATTGGTTTTCTGTATTTGTTTTCTCTATGTTTGTTGTTGTTGTATTTGTTATTTATTTTTCTGTTTTTGTTATTTTTGTTGAAAATTTTAATTTAAAAAAATTAAGACAGGGAAGGGAATGGAGTCTGTACAACATGAAGCTGGTTAAAGGATTTTTCTTTTTTTACCAATGTCCTCCAATAGCTTCTCAAAAAGTAGTCCTGGCTCTTGAACTCATCTGATCAGGAAGGGACATACCCGGTAATTACCTCATCATCTGTCGCAGGTCTATCACTCCCCTCCAAACATGCCATTAGTGTGATTACTCCCCAAATATCTCACCCCTAAATGGTTTCTCTGTTTCAGTACCCGAGGACCTTTGAAGTAAGAAATTGCCTTATAACCAGTTTAGCCTATTTGACCAAGTACTCCAGTACCGTCTGCTTTAATTGGCAGTAGCTCTCCATGGTCTCATACAGCTGACTTTTCCAATGCTACCTGATCCTATTTAACTGGAGATGCCAAAATTAGAACCCGGGACCTTCTCCATGTGTTCTACCACTGAGCTGCGGTGTGTCTCCCTTACTCTGTAATCAGGGTGGTCTTGTAGTAGGAGTTGAACATCTGTGCTGTTTGACTTGTGATATTCGGATTTCCCTTAATTTCCTCTTTTTAGCACAGAAGAGCAGCTCATACTTAATGTGCACGTTTACTGGGAAGTAAGTCCCGTGGTGCTCAATGAGGCTTACTCAGGAGAAGTGTGCTTAGAGCTGGAGCTGTCAGACACAACCTCGGTGAACAGCGAAATCAAGCCCAGCCGCTGAAGTCCAACCAGGAGCTTGGGAAATTATAACAGGCCCTGAGCGATGCTTTTCCTCCAGCGAGGCTCTCAATTAAATTTTGCGGCTCTTTAATAGCCACTCTTCCCCGCCACTGCCGTCTGTTGTTCTTCATGCAAACCGATCCTGGCATCCTCGGAAGAGGCTCTCGGGCCAGCAGACCGCTCTCCTTAGCAGCTAATGAAGAAGTCCATCGAGGCCACCTTTCCCAAGGCCAAGATGAGAGGCTGTTTTCCATCACTCTGCCTTCCCCTTGCCTCATCCTCTCCTCCTCTGTCTCCTGGATAATCCAATTTGCCTCAACAATTGATGAAGTTAGAAATGGCCCCAAGGAACAAAATAGCTTCCTTCTACCCTTTGTGGTTGGGTTTTTTTTGGGGGGGGGGTTACATGAACATTTAATCTTGTCCACAGGGCTGTCTTTACCCAGGGGTGCAAGGGGTGCGGGGCAGCCCGGCGCCGAATTCTGGGGGGTGCCTGGTGCCCGCCACTGAAGCCGCCTAAGCTCTTAACTATCTACTCAGGGGCGTACCCAGGATCAAAACTAGGGGGGGGCAACAGGGCCGGTGCTAGGTTTTTTTGCACCCTAGGCGAGATCACTTTCTGGCGCCCCCCCCCCCCCATTTCCCAGAGTTGTCGACCTTTTTTTAAGGGAGCTGACACCATGCTTATACATTATCTCTAACAAGCCCTTAGAACAAAATAAAATGAAAAGGCAGAAGAAAATCTAATGAAGTCCTCAATTCCAAAGCAAGACTCATTCAAGACTCAACAGTTCTTCTAATTCATCCTCATAATTCAAATCACCACATATCAAAAAGTTAAAGCAATCACCAGTTTGTTGTTCTTTAAATAAATTAATAAAGACACAGACAATGAAGTTCCCGGCCAATTTGTGTTTAAGTACAAAGTTGACGTTTTCAAACATTGTGGGGGGTGGGGTGGGGTGGGGGTGGGTGGGTGTAAGTGACATCCTGCTTTACACATCCTGGGTCACAAAGGCTGCAGCCCTAGCTGCACTTACCTGAGAGTAAGTCCTGCTGAATCTAATAGGACCTTACTTCTGAGCAGACAGTAGGACTGCAGCAAGAAACCTGGTTGGGAATTTGGGCTTTCTGTTTTACCGTATTTTTTGCTCCATAATGCGCCCCGGACCATAACGCGCACCTCGTTTTTAGAGGAGGAAAACAAGAAAAATATTTTTTTTCTAGTTTTCCTCCTCTAAAAGGCTGGGAGGGAGGGAAGAGAGAGAGAAGGAAGGAAAGGAAGGAAAGAAGGAAAGAAAGATGGAAAGAAGGGGTGAGAGAGCGAGAAGGAAGGAAAGAAAGAAATAAAGAAAGAAAGAAGGGTGAGAGAAGGAAGGAAGGAAGGAAGGAAGGAAGGAAGGAAGGAAGGAAGGAAGGAAGGAAGGAAGGAAGGAAGGAAGAGATTGGAGAGCGCAGCGCAGCACCTCTCATCGGCGTGCAGCGCGGGGTGGTGGTGGCAGCTAGGGGGGAGGGGCAGCTGCCTTCTAGGGGGGGCACCTGCCCCCCTCTGCCCCCCCTGGGTACGCCCATGTATCTACTTGTTATGAAAGAATAAATAATTTTGATCAAGCTAGAAAAACAAAATACACATATACCTAGGTATTACCAAAATGCATACCTACTGTTTCACTAAAGGACTTTCGACTTTGTGCGTTCATTTACCAAAGACATGCCGCGCCAGCGGTGGCGCTTGTCATTCACAACAGTGGCGCTTGTCAGACTCAGCAGCGGTGCTTGTCATTCACAACGGTGCTGTGCACGCGAAATTAACTCTTACATCAAAATATTATGTTATGTATTGTATTGAGCTGCTATGCAGCAGCGGGGTCAGCGGCACCTTTGACACGACTGATGTTTCTCCTAAGTAGGTACCTAGACAATACTTACAAGTTTAAGTGTGGTGGTGGTGGTGTATACTTAAGTGTAAGTGTATTGTAAATAAATGAACAAATAAAAAAGTTTGTTTCTTTTTCCTCCCTTCTTTCGTAAACAAGAGATAAGGCGTAAATGTGGTGTCTGACATAAGCATAATAAAAGTTAATTTGGGGGCCAAACTAAATTTGGGGGCGCTGGGCGGATCTTTGCACCCCGGCGGTGCATATGCTAAAGACAGCACTGCTTGTCCAGGAACCCCTTTGCCATGGAGGAATTGCATCTTTAAAAAAGAGGATTGTAAACACCAAGCTTCAGATACACTGCTGCTTTGCCCTAATAGAGATTTGGGGAGTTTTCTTGTGAACCAGGGGTCAGCAAACTTTTTCAGCAGGGGGCCGGTCCACCGTCCCTCAGACCTTGTGGGGGGGCCAGACTACATTTTTTGGGGGGGATGAACGAATTCCTATGCAAGGGGTGCAGGGCACGCAGGCGCCGAATTCTATGCCCCACAAATAACCCAGAGATGCATTTTAAATAAAAGGACACATTCTACTCATGTAAAAACACGCTGATTCCTGGACCGTCGCAGGCCAGATTTAGAAGGTGATTGGGCCGGATCCGGTGCCCGGGTCTTAGTTTGCCTACCCATGTTGGGAACCAACCAACCCAATGTGGCTGCCTTTCCTTTTCTTGAATAAGCCGCTTTGAACTTTTTTCAGACCCTCCAAGTGTCCCTGTTTTCCAGGGACACTCCCGAATTTACAGAAGCCGTCCCGGTTTCTGATTTGATCCCGGAATGTCCCGCTTTTCCTTAGGATGTCCCGATTTTCATCGGAGAAATGTTGGAAGGTATATTTTCTGCCTCAGGGTAAGCTGAGGAAAAAGGGTGAGAAAGAAATGGAAAGAAGTGTCCTCTCCAAATCTTAAGGAGCCCTTGCATCATTTCGCAGAAGCTAGCCCCCATGTGAGCAGAGAGTCGGCCGCATTTGTTTGCAAATTGCATATACCATATTTTTCCGTGTGTAAGACACCCCCATGTATAAGACGCTCCCTACTTTTGGGGACCCCAAATTTAGAAACTGGGCATATGCACTATCCGTGTATAAGACTTGATTTTAAAGTAAAAAAAAAACCTAGTCTTAAACACGGAAAAGTACTGTAATTTCGGGCCAACTGTGCAGGGTCTGCATTTTTTTTTATAAAAAAAAAAGTCTTATGTTTTATTGTGCTTTTAATTCTTTTGGGAGCCTCCTAAAGTGGCTGGGGAAATGAAAAAGGTGCTGAAAAGCACATTTGTTAAGAAACCAGAGGCTTTTTTACTTGGAATTGTGAACCAAAAGGTTACCAAGGAAGATAAAACCTTTTTTATGTATGCCACAACAGCAGCTAGGGTTTTGATTGCAAGGAACTGGAAAACACAGGAATTACCGACGTTGGAAGATTGGCAGATGAAAATGATGGACTATATGGAACTCACTGAAATGACCCGGAGAATACGTGACCAGAGGGAGGAGGCGGTGGAACAAGACTGGAAGAAATTTAAAGTGTACTTAAAAAATTATTGTAAGATTTGAAGTTAGGAAAAAGCTGGAAGAAACGATAGTTTACAGATTAGGAATTAAGATAAAATAAGTTAAGAGTATTAATTTTTGTTAAGACAATTATAAGAATACAATGTATGTATAAATAAGAAAAACCAGTTAAAGATGAGAGGGAATTACTAAAGATGATAGACAATGAAGCGCAGTGGGGGGGCGTGAGGAAGTCCCCCCAACATGATTAAGAAAGATGAAGCGTAACTAAGATATATGTTTGTGTTTGTGTTTTTTTTTTGTAGTGTAATTTGTTATGTTCTATTTTGTTTTGTTCATGTTACAGTATGTTTTGTTGAAAACCTAAAAAATATAATAAATAAAAAATAAATAAAAAATAAAGTGGCTGGGGAAACCCAGTCAGATGGGTGGGGTATTAGTAATAATAATAATAATAATAATAATAATAATAATAATAATTCACTCCAAGGAAACCAAACCCTTGGAAAGCACATGGAGTGCTAAGGTTGACATTTCCCCCCAAAAACAGAGATGTTCCTTTTGGGTATAATAGAGGGTGAGATACCGAAGAATGCATTAAATCTTTTTCTTTATGCAACAGCTGCAGCCAAAATAGCCTATGCACAAAGGCAGGACAAAAACAGTTCCAACAAAAGATTGGCAGAATAAGTTAATAGAATATGTGGAGTTAGCGGTGCTGACTGCAAAGATAAGAAACCAGGACGAACATAGTTGTAAGAGAGGAGTGGGAAAACTTTGGAGAATATTTCAAGGTTTATAACAGTTGCATAAATCTCCAAGCAGGACTAGATATATGAACAGCAGCTAAATTAATTAGGTGTGGAAAGATATGCAGCACAACTAAGAGTAAAAAGGAACACATGGAGGGAGGCGAGGGGAAGTCAAATAATGTAGAAGAATAATGAAGAATATTGTGAAATGGATGTACCAATTTACTGTAAAAGCATAAAAAAAGGAAAGTGCATTGAGACCCCCAGAGTCCCTTGGGTCTATAATGAGTAACGTTCTATAAAATCAGTGTTTTGTTAAATGTTAATGGGGGTCTTGGGTGATCTTGGGTTCCATGATCACTGCAGATGGTGACAGCAGTCACGAAATTAGAAGACGCCTGCTTCTTGGGAGAAAAGCGATGACAAACCTAGACAGCATCTTAAAAAGCAAAGACATCACCTTGCCAACAAAGGTCCGTATAGTTAAAGCTATGGTTTTCCCAGTAGTGATGTACGGAAGTGAGAGCTGGACCATAAAGAAGGCTGATCGCCGAAGAATTGATGCTTTTGAATTATGGTGCTGGAGGAGACTCTTGAGAGTCCCATGGACTGCAAGAAGATCAAACCTATCCATTCTTAAAGAAATCAGCCCTGAGTGCTCACTAGAAGGACAGATCCTGAGGTTAAGGCTCCAGTACTTTGGCCACCTCATGAGAAGAGAAGACTCCCTAGAAAAGACCCTGATGTTGGGAAAGATGGAGGGCACAAGGAGAAGGGGACGACAGAGGATGAGATGGTTGGACAGTGTTCTCGAAGCTACTAACATGAGTTTGGCCAAACTGCGAGAGGCAGTGAAGGATAGGCGTGCCTGGCGTGCTCTGGTCCATGGGGTCACGGAGAGTCGGACACGACTGAACGACTGAACAACAACAAATGGGGGTCTATTCAGTCCTGATGTATCAATATAAAAACAGCAAAATCAACGGTGTTGTTTTTATTAAATGTTTACAGTTATATACTGATTACTGATTCATAAAAAAATAAAATGAATACTGTGCTTGTTGTTGTTGTTATCCATCTATACTGCTCCAAACTTTTAAGGGGAGTGGGAATCCATTAAGCAGTTTGCAAACCACATTCAAACGTCAGGCAAAAAATTCAGGGATAAAAAGTTACAGAAGAAAATCAAATACACGTTGAAAGAAATCTCATCTTGAATGATGTCAGAATATGGTATTTTATGAAATTGCCTGTGGTTATATATTCGCCACTGGTGCCTATTTATAAAATAAATAAATAAAAGGAATACCCTGTTGTTTCAATGAAATGTTTGTGATTATGTATATATTCATTACTTTTCTCTCTTTCTCTCTTTTTTTATTAAAAAAACAGTGCTTTTTAAAGAAATACGAGTAATAAATAGTTGCTGATTTGAAATGTCATTATTTTATTATGTGGGGCTCCCTAAGCTGACTTCTTCCTCAAACTTCCTTTTTTTGCCTCGTTTTGTGTGTTTCTAATAATTCCCCTCACGCGCCTCGAGACAGAGAGACCCTTTCGCGCCAAAACCCAACAGTCGCGGGAAGCTGCACTGCGCGCGCGCAGAAAAAAAAAAAAACCTCCCGCACCATAAGGCGCACGCGCAAGGCACGCGCGCGCCCTCGTCCCCTCACACCCCCCCACTCTCTCCGGAAAGCGCGCAGGCGCACGGGCGCTACGGTGGCCGGTCGGGAAGCGCCGCCAATGGCGGGCCGCTTTCGCCGCGGCGAGGAGGGAAGTAGGCGGGATAGCGCAGGCGCGCTGAAGGCTCCGGCCACTACCGGAGCGTAAACAAGGCGCCGCTGAGAGGGATGAGGAGGCGGCCGGAGCCGAGCGGGGCTGGGAGCCGTCGAGGCTGACAGGCCTCTTTCCGCTGCCCTCCCGCCGGCCGGGGACGGGGGGGCGCCGCCGCCGACTCCAGGGAGAGCCATGAACTTGGCCAGTCAGAGCGGCGAGGCCGGCGCCGGCCAACTGCTCTTCGCCAACTTCAACCAGGACAACACGTAAGGCCAAAGGGGGAGGAGGGGGCGTGGCCGAGAGAGAATGCGCGGGGGGAGGAGGAGGGGGGAGACGAACGTTCGAAAACGGGGGGGCGGGGCGGGGGAGGATGCCCCACCTGGAGCCCCGGTAGTGCGCGTGCGCGTGCCTGAGTGGCTATACCTGAGATCCTGCGCGCATTACTACTACTGTACTACTACTACTACTATTATTATTATTATCATCATTATTATTGGTTTGTTTGAATTTGTATACCGCCCTATACCTAGAGGTCTCTGGGCGGTTCACAAAAAAGATCGCAATTGTTGTTCAGTTGTTCAGTCGCGTCCGACTCTTCGTGACCCCATGGACCAGAGCACGCCTATCCTTCACTGCCTCTCGTAGTTTGGCCAAACTCATGTTAGTAGCTTCGAGAACACTGTCCAACCATCTCGTCCTCTGTCGTCCCCTTCTCCTTGCGCCCTCCATCTTTCCCAACATCAGGGTCTTTTCCAGGGAGTCTTCTCTTCTCATGAGGTGGCCAAAGTCTTGGAGCCTCAGCTTCAGGATCTGTCCTTCCAGTGAGCACTCCGGGCTGATTTCCTTAAGAATGGATAGGTTTGATCTTCATACCCAGAGGTCTCTGGGCGGTTCACAAAAAAGATCGCAATACAGTATATCAAATCAAAATAAAAACAATAGCCCAATAACACCCCCTCCCCCCCCAAAAGAGCCACTGTCAGTCAGGTCAACCAAAGGCCTGGTTAAAAAGGAATGTTTTTGCCCGGCACCTAAAGGTGTATAATGAAGGCGCCAGGCAGACTTCCCTGGGGAGAGGTGAGCATTCCCCAGATGGGGATTGGCAGTGACAGCAGATATGTCCTATGCTTATGATAATACCTTATATCTTGTTAATTATGCTGTTTTAAATGTGCAATGTATATTCCTTTGAAAGAGGGAGAGTTTGGAGAAGAAATGTCCCTAAATGAGGCGGGGGGCAGGTGGGAGGAAGAGAAGGCACGCACACCCAGGATTTATTTGTTTCTTAGTTTATTTTTATTGCTTTCTTTTTTAAAAAAATCCAAGGAGCTCAAGCCAGGTATATTATGGTTCCCACTGGCTCTCCTTTTTATCCTCACAACACCCCTGGGAAGTAGAATTGTAGGGATCATCTAGTTTAACCCGCTGCAATGCAGGTATTTGCAGGTGCCCTGTGTGGGGATTAAACCTGCGACCTTGGTGTTACCAGCACCAGGCTCTAACCAGCTGAGCTATCTAGTTGGGAGTAGGTTAGACAAAGAGGGGGGGGGGGACAGTTGGCTGGCTTCCAAGGTCGCTCCCAGTGAGCTTCATGGCTGAATTGAGGATTTGAACCCACTCTTTCCCAGGTTCTCATCTGACCCTGTATTTATTATTATTATTATTATTATTATTATTTATTATTATTATTATTATTATTTTATTCATTTAATCTATATCCCACCTTTTTCTCCATAGAGCTCAAGGTGGCAACATTCATGATTCTCCCTGTCCTCATTTAATCCACATAAAGTTCAGGCTGAGAGGCAGTTGACTGGCTTCCATGGTCACACCCAGCCGGCTTCATGACTGGGGATTCGAACCCCGGTTTCTCCCATGTCCTGGACCAGTGTTCAACCATTGCACCAGTGTCCATATGCAGTATTCATATTTTGAGTGAAGTAAGAATTCACATGGTATTTTGGATTTTGTAATCATTGCCTTCAAAGATGGCTGCTGCTAGTGCCTTGATTCTCTCCAGATGTTTTGGACTGCAAGTCCCATCGGCCAACATCTGGAGGGCACCAGGGAAGGCTGATCTAGCATAATGGAGAGTTCTGGATAACTCTTTTCTTTTAAAGGAGGTTGCTGTGTCTTGCCTAGGAGATTCAGATTATCTTTTTAAATGTTGTTAAAATCCTAGCCTTACAGATAAATGTTGTGGTTTGCCAGGGAGATTAATAATTTTAATGTTCATATGGTATGTTGTTAGGTTTGTGTCTCTGTCTGTCATTTTTATTTTTATACATGTTGCTGTGTTACTTTCATACAAGTATATTGCTCCCTTTGTTAACTTTTGCTTAGTAACATTCTGGTGGCTGGGCACAAATAAATCTGAATCTGGCCAATTCTATGAGTGACTGTGAGTTTGCCAAGTTATTCAGATGGCCACTGTTTTATTTAGGGATCTCAGGTGGGTGAGAGATAACCACTGCCAAGCTGTTCATGCTGTTGCCAAACCTGCCTTGTTAACTGGTGACTGTAGCTATGTTGTAAATTGTCCCTGTATGTCCTTTATTTCATTTCATTTCCCTCTGAATTCACTTAACTACCTTTCCCAACCATGTGTTGGTGTTGGTGTGGGTGTGTGCGCGCACGCACACACACACACTTGTGTGTACCTGCCAGTTCAGAATTACAATTCATACATCTGACAAGATGAACAAAAGCTTATGGTATATATTGGTTAGCATTTAAGATACTGCAAATCTCGTTTTTGTTTTGTTTTTTGCTACAACAGACTTAACACGCTACCTGTCGGGAAGGTGTATGTGCCACAAGACACTCGTGTTTTTAAACAGGTTATTGGCAGGGAAATACTTAACCTGCAATTCTTTCTCCATTGTGGAGGTGCTTTGATGAGGGTTAGAACCTCACACACACCCTTTTTCCTGAGCTTAGAGCACCTTGAGGGTTGGAAAAAGTGGGACTTACTGCTGAGTAAGCATATCGACACCATATCTGCAGTTCTAGGCACGCTTGCTTAGAAGCAAGTTGCTGGGGATCATAAGAGGGAGACTGCTAAATCTCCAGTGTGTCTCACTGAAGAAGGGTACGGAAAGGCGTTGGTGGAGAAAAGATCACAACTGATGGCCTGGGCAGGTGTAGAACGAGGGGGTGGTGGTGGTGGTGAAGTGGAACTCTTTCTTGATGCCTGCAATGAGAGCAAATCCCATAGAGCACAGTGGGTTCTAGCACTTCAGAAAGAATGAAAGGACAGGTCTGTGCCTCAAGGTGCTTACAATATAGAGAATAACACAAGGGCCACTGTGGTGTAGTGGTTAAAGTTTTGTGCTGGGAGGGAATGGGGAGAGCCAAGTTTAAAGCCCCACTTGGCTATAGAGCTTGCCAGGTGGCATCAAGTCAGCCACTACCTCTCAGTCTTATCTCACAGGATTGTTGTAAGGATAAAAGTGTGGGGGGGGGGGGCAAACTGTGTATGTTGCCTTGTGCTTCTTGGAGAAAAGTTGGGTTGTAAACTAATACTGGTAATTCCCAGAGGAAGGGTAGGCTGAATATACCATGTTGCATTTAACGCATACCTAGGTTCAGTTTAATTGCAGTATGAAGACTTCACTGGGAAGGCTTTGAGGAGCGGTTTGAAGTCCTTGGCAAGCACTTCAGGCACAGTTCTGAGCAATCCCAATTTGGATTCAGCTGCAATCCCCAAAGCACCCTTTCTTGGGCATATGAAACTGCTTTTTATACTGAGTCAGAGGTTTGATCCATTTAGCCCTGACTTGTCTACCCTTTGCAGTCTTGTGTTAGGGCGTGGGGGTGGGGTCCTAGGCTTGTTGGACTTCCCTACAGTCCCATGAGTGTGTGACCTAGAATATGCCCTGCGCTCTCCTGCTGCTGCACCGGGTAAGGGATGTGGGGGTGGGTGTCGCAGGGGGCAAGCCTTTTCTGTTTCAAAACAGCCTCTCTGATCCACTCACTGAGAAACTTAGACTGAGCTTCCCAGGAACCTCAGGGTTTCCTGGAACATAGTATGAAGGCCTTTGGTATGAACAGTGTAAGAGATGCTCTGTCCCTTTCAAGGCAACCTTTGCCAACCTGGGGCCCTCCAGATGTTTTTGGACTGCAGTAGAGTTATCACACCTCTCTTGTGTGGACAGTGCTCAAACATTAGGTGCATTGAAGTCAGTGGACACCCAATAGTTTTTTCCTGGAAGACACCCACTGCCCTGATGCAATTAGCCTTCAGGGGGGAGAGAGGGCCCTAATGTTTACTCAGAAGTAAGCCCTGCTTTGTTAATGAACACTGACTTTGGAGTAAGTCAGGAATGGAACATCTGTGGCTTTCCAGGTGTTGCTTGTCCACAGCTCCCATTGGCCTTGCTACCTAGGGCTGATGGGAGTCTGCAACATCTGGAGGGCCACATCCCTGCTGTAATCAAGCTCTTATTCTTTGTATATATAGATTTGGTATAACCACCTCCAAATCAAAGTCTGTGTGTGTGTGTGTGTGTGTGTGTGTGTGTGTGTCTGTGTGTGTGTGTGTCTGTCTGTCTGTCTGTCTGTCTGTCTGTCTCCCCGGGTCTCCCCTTTCCCTCTTCTTGTCCCCAAATTTGTGGCCTTCTGGGCCAGATGGCCTGGCGTTGGTGTGGGACTTCCTATAGTGGGAGCAGAAGCAAGCTGAAACACTGCAGAGATCTTGCCTCTTGAATTCAAAGTAGGGCTCACACTGAAGTGCATGGGAAAGAAGTCGGAGTATGTAGTCAGGGTGCGAGGGTTTTGAAATGCTTAAGAGGCAATTGATGGGGCAGTGATAAATAGGCCATTTTGCAGGGAGGAGCATCACCCGTGGGAAGTGAATAAGAGGAAATGATCAGGAGAGCTGTGCTGTTGGGCTGTTTTTGGAATGACTGCTTCCTTTGTGTACAAGGGAAGCCACACAGAATTCCTTTCCTTGATGCTGGGTGACTCGCTGAGATCGAAGGGCCCAAAGTTCTAGTAGCCTGATCCTTTCCTCAAGAGCTTGGCTCTCTTGACTCCTTCCCACCACAGTCCTTCCACAAATAGGCTTGGATAGTCTGGCCAGTGTATGAAATTCTTTAGTCAGTGTGTGTAATAGAAAACCGCTCTCCCTGTGAAAGAAAGTGATCCTAGTTCATATCCCTAGAGAGAAGGAAATTCTGCGGCCCAGTACAATGATATTTAATATAGTATGATCGCACCTTGCATGCAATTAACTTGTGTGATTTCAACCTTACGCAACTGAAAACCAGCTGGTTGAAATCTTGCAAATAAATTGCACACAAAGTGGAGAGCTTAAAGGCACCTTTTGTGTAGGGTTTTTCCATTGGAGAAAGAGCTTTTAAGAGCTTTTGCTGGGATCCTCTCACAAGTTCTTGAGAGCATCCCAGAGCCTGGTAAGGAAGCCTGGGTGCTGAAAAACACTCTGTCTGGCTTGGAAGGTAAGGATGGTCACAAGGAGCAGGGAGTTCCATGGGTTCTGGTATATGTGTTTTTGCATAGTTGCACCATCTTAACCCCTGCACAAAACACACTGCTCCTGTAGATAAAATTAAATTACAGAAAGTGGAAGTGACAAAACTTGGGAATTCTGGCCCTATGGTGTGAATTTATTTAAATAAAATCACTGAATTTATGATTAGGCAGAGCTCTAACCCCCCCCCCCCTTCGTTGCAGGAATGTGAAACTAGACCTTCCTGTTGTGGTACAGAGGTTTGTGGATATCATTTGCTGTAGGTTCACACTGAAATAAAAGTGTAAAAGTGTGTGGAGTGAAAGAATTGATTTCTGTGATTATTGTTGATAAATTCCCCAGCAGTGAGTACATCTTGAGCAACAATAAAAAGAAGGGTTTTGATATGAAGAACAGTGTTTTGTTTCAGGTGAATATAGGAGTTATCTTGAAAGAAATGTTGTGGTCTCTTGTTCTTACATTGTACTCTGGTCTTGTATGAAGAATGCCACAGCCCCACTTAGCACATCATCATCAATAATAATAATAATAATAATAATACATTTAAGGCTTGTCAGATCTGCTTAGTGTATGTTTTTTAAAATGAGTACCTCAATATTTACCAACCAGAGCTAGGTGCAAAAGTTTTTCAATTAGAACATGATACTTCTGAGCACTTTCTGAGCCCAGGAATTTGTATTTAGTACCAGAACTGAACAGGACCAAACTCTCCGTCCTTTCACCTATAAATCTTCTCTTGGTTAAGAGTCAGTGTGGTGTAGTGGTTAAGAGCGGCAGACTTGTAATCTGGTGAACTGGGTTCGCGTCTCCGCTCCTCCACATGCAGCTACTGGGTGACCTTGGGCTAGTCACACTTCTCTGAAGTCTCTCAGCCCCACTCACCTCACAGAGTGTTTGTTGTGGGGGAGGAAGGGAAAGGAGAATGTGAGCCGTTTTGAGACTCCTTCAGGTAGTGATAAAGCGGGATATCAAATCCAAACTACTACTCTTGGTTTGCTTTCTTCAGGTCAGCAACCTAATTAGGTGGGGAAAGTTGCTGTTGTTTAAAACACTGGGAGACTTGCCCACCTGCGACAAATTACAGTACCCAGAGATCTGCCAGCAGATCCTGAGCCGCCTCCTTATGCGCAGAGTACCTGCTGTTGAGAGACTTGTGGAAGATGCTCAAAGGAAGAGTTTTGCAACCACCGTGTGTGTTTTGTCTTCTGACAAGTGTAGTCTTAATTATTTACAACCACATATCGCAGCATGTTAGTAATCGATCTTTGGTGCTGTTTGGAAGGATAATGGTGTGTGAGTGCACAGGAAGAGGCTGTTCTTTCATGCCAGTTCTGCCCATCAGACCTCAAAATGGGGGCTGGGTGTTGCATGAACAATCTCCCCCTCTCCCTGTTTCATTTTCTGTTCGTAGCTGCTGTTCTCGCAGGCAGCACGATGGCATTGCTAGCTCAGAGATCCTAAGGAGGGGCAGGGAGAGATGGAAAGTGGGCAGAATTATACCATGAACACCAGAATCCCTAGTTCTTTAGGACAGGGATGTCCAACTGGTTGATCCCGGGGTGTCCATGGTCGATCGAAGCTCAACAACTCTGGTCAATCCAATGGGTAGATCACTGCCAGTTTTTTTATAGTGGGAGTAGATCGCAGTCTCTTGGAAGTTGGACGTGCCTGCTTTAGGGGAATGCTATAGCAAGATGTTTGCCTCAATCCCCCTAGGTACATACTTGTAGAGGGAAGTTCACATCCCTATCAGGACAGAGAACAGGGCGTGCCAACGTGAGCTACAGACTGGGTTGAACGGGCATCCTCTTGGTCAAATAGGGAACCGGGCCACAGCTGAATGACAGAGCATCTGCTTTGCAGGCAGAAGGTTCCTCACTCAATCCCAGCGGCATCTCCTGGGAGGCAGAGTCACTGCCAGTCAGTGGAGACAGTACTGAGCGAGACAGACCCAAAGGTCTGACATAGTGTGAAGCAGCTTTCAGTGATAGGTTCAGCCTTCTGTTGGGGAGCAGGGGCAAGGCCGGGGCTTTGTCCTCCCCCCCAAAAAAAAGAATCCCCTGAACAGTTTGCCGTGTCAACACGAGGGCTATATATAGATTGAGGCAGTTGTGCTTTATCACATTGTGTACACAACACATTCTAGATTCCACCTCCCATTCCCCCCTTTTTTTGCTGCAGAAAACACATTGTTATGTCTATTTCAATTACCTGTCAAAAAAACATGCAGCTATTTTGTGTGACCTCCAGTGCAAGAAAATGCACAGGCACGCCAAGTTGAAGTGAGTGATTTCCCTGGCAGGTACCAGTAATAACAATGACACAGTACTGTACTTCTCTGCTTGCTATCCCCAGCTTCTAAATGACAGGATTATCGCTGATCCATTGACTTGGCTCTTCAAAAATCAGGCCTTTTTGCTAGGTCATCAGCACAACAGATTGTTGTGGGGTTTGGTCATTTGATGTAGCGTTTGATACAATTGACAATGGGCAGTGCAAGTTGCACAAACCTCAGAACAACAAATGCCTTAAAAATAAAGGCTTTCGCTATGGCGTACATTACAACTAAGCATTTCAGCTTCCCCAAAGAGTTGTGTCTCTTAAGGGGAAACGAATTGTCATGTGATTTGTGTTCATGCGTCAGTTTATTTGGTCTGGTCAATATCTGACTCTCTTGAGGACATGCCTTAGCAATAACTTTGGAAAAAGCAAGCAGTTAAGTTCCCCCCCTCCCCCCTGCCACTCAAAGAGAAACAGTTTGCCCCAAGTTGGGAATGCAGTATGCAAAGAAAGCACTATCTTACGGGTGCAAACAAATCACACAGCCATTATCAATATGCACATAGTTCTGTGTTCAGCTCTTACTGCTCCTTGCAGCATGCTCTTTTTGAACCTTGGTCTGCGTTTATTTCTGCAGTAAGGCAAATACAGAAAAGAATGGGGCTGCTATTTTGGTTTTGCAAGCAGCCACGTACTTGGATGATGAAATTGGTAAGCACATGATGATCCAGGACAAACTGTGAAGTTTAACGCGCTTGTGAGAGAGTGAGAGAGCTTGGGGTGCTCTCATAGAATCATAGAGTTGGAAGAGACCACAAGGGTCATCTAGTCCAACCCCATGCCAAGCAGGAAACACCATCAAAGCATTCCTGACAGGTGGCTGTCAAGCCTCTGCTTAAAGACCTCCAAAGAAGGAGACTCCACCACACTCCTTGGCAGCAAATTCCACTGTCGAACAGCTCTTACTGTCAGGAAGTTCTTCCTAATGTTTAGGTGGAATCTTCTTTCTTGTAGTTTGAATCCATTGCTCCGTGTCCGCTTCTCTGGAGCAGCAGAAAACAACCTTTCTCCCTCCTCTATATGACATCCTTTTATATATTTGAACATGGCTATCATATCACCCCTTAACCTTCTCTTCTCCAGGCTAAACATACCCAGCTCCCTAAGCCGTTCCTCATAAGGCATCATGGTTGCCCTCCTCAGGACACGTTCCAGCTTGTCAGTATCCTTCTTGCTCTGTTGCAGTCTTTGCAAACCTGGTGCCCTCTGGATAATTTGGGCATGACTCTCACCGGCACCAGCGAGCACAGCCACTTTCACTGGGGCTGATATAGTCCAATACTTCTGGGAGGGCATCAGGTTGGTGGAGGTTGCTGCTTGGTTTTCTGTGTGAAACGGCGAGTTTGTTCGGTTCCCTTGCTTCATTGACCTAATGTCTTGCTTTGCAGGTCCTTAGCTGTTGGCAGCAAATCAGGTTACAAATTCTTCTCCCTTTCTTCTGTGGATAAACTGGAGCAGATCTATGAATGCAGTAAGTGTACATTTTAATTCCCCTTCTACCCCACCCCATGCCCTCTTCCATCTTTATGTTGTGGTCACATTTTGGACTGAGCAGATAGTTTCTGGGAGGAATCCATCTTCTCCTCCAATTGACTGCCCCCTGCTCTAGTAGCCTTACTACCTCATTGACTTGATCCCTGGGCTTGCCCTCCTAGCTGCAAGGACAGCGGCCAGCTCCTTGACCCCAAACGTCCGAGCTTGTATGTTTGGTATTTTTTTGGAGCTTCTTTCTAAAAAGTTCTCTTTGCATCTCTTATTCCAGAAGCCTCCAAAGCAAAAGAGGGAGAGAGAGATGTTTTGGCCATCTAAAATGGTAGTCTCTAGCCCCAGCACATGCAAGATCTTCAGCAGTGCATTGCTGACTGCAGGCAGAATTCCAGTTGGTGCCGGCTGCTGGGGGCAGCTGCTGTTGCACAGCTGCAAGAAGCGAACCTGTCCTACAGGATTGTGGTTCATGACTTCAGTGAGAGATAATAAACCACAAGTGGTATATTGGGGTCCCTGTGGCAGCTCTGCCACTTCCAAGAAGACAATGCATCTGTGATTAATGGGGGTCAAAGGTGGCTTGCTCCTGCCCCACTCTGCACCTTCATTAAAAAAAAAATTGACTTGGCCTCAACATGGGTTTAGCAGATCCTTCATTCTGCATTCCCATGATCTGCAATTGGTCCATTTACATGCTGCCCTAGCCCCATGTGAACAGCTCAACATCCCTGGGTTCTAACTCCCCCTTTCCTGGCACAAATTTGTTCTTAGCTTGTGTCCATATGGCTCAGCCACCAGACCCAGCCTTTCTCTAACTGGGAGGTCTCATTTGCCTTTTCACAACTCACGTCATGCTTTGCATCAAACCAGAAGAAATGTGACTCTCGAGTTATTTGCAATGTGAGTCTTGAGTTCTTTCTGACTTGGAAGCTTTGATTCTGAACAGAGTGGGGAGGGGAGTATCTGTCCCTCCTCTGTCCCCTCTTGCCACCTTTTGGGTGTCTTATGCTGTTTGCTCCCCCAAGGTGTTTTTGACATTACCCCACCCATTTTCAGCACAAAGAGGATATATGGCTGCATGGTGTGGCCTTGGCTGGAGCATTGGTATCTTCTCACATTACCAAGCATTTTATGTAGTTGTGCAGGAATACGAGATGAATCATGCTCAGCTCTTTGAACATTGGCGCAAAGGTACCCAAGTTCAAGGATGGCTTTGTAATTTACCTGGGGAAACACGTTTGCCGTTTGTACACAGATGTTTTCCCAGAGCAAGCGCAAACCGTGACAACATATGGGCATATACATGTACCTAAGAGACATGGTTGTATCACAGCCTGCAACGTGTGTGTTGTGCAGAAAACAAACTTGTCACACAAAAGTGTGGTACTGTCCTAAAGGACAAAATCCCTGTGTGGTGCCGTTGTTTGTGTTTCACTCTGCTGGGTAAATTGGGTGTGTTTCGCCTCATTCGATGGGCAGGCATTGATTAGGAATTGATGAGCCGCTGCCTACCCGCCTGCCCCCAACTCACACCTCTGCTTAGTGTGAGGAAATCCACCCACTGAATCACACAAGTACAGTTTGTCTCCTTTTTTTCATTTTTGCTCAGCTTTTGGAGCAGAGAGTCTGAAAGGAGTGAATTGTCCTTGGTAACGGAAATGGCCCCGCTTGCTTGATAGACCCAGTAGATGAACCAGAACCCCTTCAGGCTTTAACTTCTGGCAGTTTTCCTAGTTGGCAAATGTCAACCGTTGCACTGCTTGATACAGTTAAGATTTATACTAATGCTTCTGGCCAGGAAGCCTCCGTAGCTGCTTGAAAATCTGTTCTGTGGCACATGCTTTTAGCAGGCTCTTTATTTACAGCTTGCTCATCTTCAGCAAGCAGAAGGTTGGGCTCCCTCCCGTTCTGTTGTCTTCCCCCACTTAGCTGCTTTGCTCTTCCTGCTGTAATATTAAGGTCTATTTACAGCCAGCCTAGCCTCGGATATGTCAATCTATTGATCCTCAGGGAAGAGCGAAGCTCTAGCCAGCTGTAGTTTAGTCAAGCACCTGCATGTTCTCACCCAGTTCAGTCTCTCTCCCTCAAACCCTGTGCCTCTTTAAAAAATAAATAAATAAGGTAATTGTGACCATACGTGCCTACAGTTTTGGATGGGAGACCTTTAGGAGCAATCTTAACACCTTGATCCTAGGCACACTTTCTTGAGAGTATGTCCCATTTGATTTCCATGGAGTTTATTTGTAAGTCTAGCAATCTTATATGAGCGTTTTAGGGTTGGCCCTCTTGTCAGCAAAGGGTTTTCAGATTTCCCTTCCCTCAGGGAATCCTTTGCATATAGACTTGCCATCTGATCAGCCACTGTCTATGCCACAGAGGATTCTAATGGGTTTAAGTTACAGGAGGATGGATTTCGGTTGAATATTAGGAGAATCTTCTTGACGGTGAGAGTAGCTGAACAGTGGAACCAGTTTCTTAAAGCAGGGGGTGCGCTTCCCTTTCCTGGAGAGCCATATCCTGTAGAGTTCTGCAACAGGATGAGATGCCTTACAGGCCCCCCAACATTTTCTTTGGGGGGGGGATGACTCTGGAGGATGTAGGGCCACAGCCAGGCTTATTGGGCATCTCCATTGTGAATGGAGAAGGTCACCCAGAACATGCTCCACTCCCCAGCAACTGTAAATTGCAAAGTTCTTTCAACAAAGCTTGTCAAAAATGACTAAACCCTTAAAGGGTCCCAGGGAGGCCTAAGGTTCACCTGAACACAGTTTTGAAACCACAGCGTCTCCAGACACATTAAGAAGGGGGTATGACTCTTAATTACTGTCTCACAATTACTGAATTGTGTTGTGTCTTTGCTTTTGCTGGTTCTGGGGTGGGAGGTGCAGGCAGACGAGGCAGGAGAATGGGGCAGGTCAGCAGTAAGAGGAGTGACTTGAAATTCTGATTTGCTGTGTGAACAGCTCCTTCATCCTTCATTTTGTCCACTTTTTCCTACATCTCTCCTTTCCACCCCTGCAGCTGACACAGAAGATGTGTGCATCGTGGAGAGGCTCTTTTCCAGTAGCTTGGTGGCCATCGTGAGCCTCAAAGCCCCCCGCAAGCTGAAAGTTTGCCACTTCAAGAAGGGGACAGAGATTTGCAACTACAGCTATTCCAATACAATCCTGGCTGTCAAGCTTAACAGGCAGGTGAGTCGTGATGCTTTTGGGTCATCTCGAGCCTCTTTTGTTGGTTTTTCATTCATATTTAGTATTTTATTGATTTGGTTAGCCAGAGTTCAGATCCCTACTTGGTCATGAAGCTCACTGGGTGACCTTGGGCCAGTCACTTGCTCTCAGTCTACCCTACCTCGCGGGGCTGTCAGGCACCTTGAACTCCTTGGAGGAAAGACGGGATACAAACCACAGCAACAACAGAAAAGAGCAACCGTAACAAAAAGAAAGAAAACAAAGAATCAGAAATGTAAAGCATAAAGGACAAAAGGCCTATTTATTTGTGATCACTTCAGTGTCTAGGAATAAGATTGAAACTGTGGTCACAAGTGGGTGGGTTTAGTAGAAGGGACAGTAAAACTTCTTTTTCTGGACACACTTATGCTGCTTACAGGGGCCTCTTGTGACTTGAACGCTTCTCCTTGCACCAAACAAACAAAAAACTATATATCACATAGAAAGCTAACCTATAAGAGCAATATTATATACTAGTTTTCTGTGTACAGGGAAGACAGCAAAATAGGAGTTGACCCTGTTTCTGGACTCAGCTGCTGCAGGTAGAGGCTCATGCAGATGAATTTCCTCTTGTCCCTGTGACATGCTCATACTGGCCATGCATAGTTTCGTTAAGTGATTTTTGTAGCATCAGAGGCATTGGAAAAGGGCGGGCGGGGGGGACTACTTTGGTAAAATTTCCCTGGAGGCAGGCTTTGCTTGCTGATAGCAACCAGGCAAGTGCCTGTTTTCCAGGCCTCCATTCTCAGACTAGAACGCAGCACCACTAACTCTAGCTTAACAGGGTGACTGTTGATCCAATCCAATAAATAATTATCATGGAATTTTTGTTGGGATCTTGCTTAGTATTTTGTCCCTCGATTGACTGCAGGACATTCTAATCGACCCTTATTTATTTTGAGCACAGATATTTTTGTTGTGCAGGGCGAGGTGATAATTGCACTTCCTTCTGACCCAGAACACAAACACACATTGCCTGTAGGGCGAAGAGCAGTCAGGATCTTTGTTGGATGGAGGTCAGGATCAGGTGAGGCCTCCTAATAACAGGTGATCACAATTGCCTCGCCTAAGTTGTGGGAAAGGAGGCTTTGCCTTGCGCTTCTAAATCAATATAATCCAGGCTGGCAGATTTTAAAACTGGCTTCACTAGTCACTAACTTCCTTCTCTAGGAAACTTCACTCTGAAGGCTTTATGCTGCTTCAGGATTTTCTCTTCATTCTCTTCCCTCTCCTTTTTTTTATTTCCCTCCTCAGCGATTGATCGTGTGCTTAGAAGAATCTCTGTACATTCATAACATCCGGGACATGAAAGTGTTGCATACCATCAGGGAGACGCCCCCCAACCCCGCAGGTAAGGGAGGCCATTCTCTATTTTCCACACATCTTTGACACAGTGAAAACACCACCCAGCTGTGATACTGCTGTGAGGGTAGCTCAATCAAGAACTACATTTTTGTTTGTATAGCTGACCCTCCTGGTTGCACATTCTTCAAGGGGCAGCAGCATATGAATACAGACATAAATGTGCTGGTTCCCTTCTGCTGGCAGGTGTTTGCTGCAACAGGCCTCGGGGAACTGGCTGTTTTTTAAGGAAAAGGCTGTGTTGTTTTTAGCTTTTTGTATTACCTGTGCTGTCCGTGCAAACCGCCTTGAGTCCCAACCATAAGGCCACCTTAAAATGCTCCCTGTCACCCACAGGAACTCCAAACCCTGTCCTGAAAGCCTCGGTGACGGCTGCTTTCCCTTCCCGATCCTCCTTGACAATGCCCTCCTTTTCTCTCTGTCCCTAGGCTTGTGTGCGCTGTCCATAAACAACGACAACTGCTACCTGGCCTACCCAGGCAGTGCCACCATTGGGGAAGTCCAGGTCTTTGACACCATCAATCTGGTGAGGTTCCGCGCACATCTTTCCTGCTCCTGTGCCCAAGGAGCCCTTCCCTGTCTGGTGCTGGCTGCGTCTGTTCCAAGCTCTTGTGCCCTTTTTGTTTCTTCTGCAGAGAGCTGCTAACATGATCCCTGCACATGACAGTCCTTTGGCTGCGCTGGCTTTTGATGCGAGCGGCACAAAACTGGCCACGGCGTCGGAAAAGGTGAGGGCCTGATACACTGACTTCTGTTTTGAATGGGAACAAAGGCAGCATTTCTGTGTGGGTTTTTTGAAAGAGTCAGTTGAAGTGCCCAGAAGCCTCCTGCAGTGTTTCTGCTTGGGAATAATCACCAAAATGTCAGCACAAATCTCTCACCCTCCAACTTGGGACTTGAGCCGCTGTTCCAGCTATGAACACCCTATCGTGCTAAGCTGTGTGTTGGGTTTTTTTTATCAGGTGGGGTTCTGTCCGCCTTTTAAAGTATAGCTGTATTGTCAGGGCTTTTCCTGCAGTGGCACCATGTTATTCCTGATTAGCATTCTCACGGATCCTGGCAGGAATTCTCTCCTCCTGTTTGCCCTGTCCCACCCCACAGCAGGTACAGTGCTGTATCTTGGAATTAAACTCTCTGATGCATTAGTGACGTTGATGACAGTCCGACACTTTCCAAGCTTGCTCATCCTCTCAAATTAAGGTTACCAGACATCCCCGTTTCCCGGGGACAGTCTCCAGATTTACACATCATTCCCCTGACAAAATCCACTGAATTCAACTGAAGTTAAAAAGTGTCCCCAGATTCATTGGAAAAAATCTGGTAACCTTATCTCAAATCACACCTTGAAATGTATTTGATTCAGTCTTCCAGGATACTTCATTTCTGTGATTCCAATTCAATTCAATTTATTGTCCTGAGTCCAAAGTGCACATTAAAGGTTTGTGCGTCTTGGGCAGGAGGCCCCACCTTCCAGTGCCACAGAGCAAACAAGTCTTCCTCAAAGCAAGCAGCTTGTGATCTGGTGTGGGGACAGGGCTTCTAGGGTAAATCTCATTTATCGTCCCAAGTCTTTGCTGGCAATGAATACCAGTCTGTTCTTAATCTGTTTGCTTTTAATTTACTGTTTTGTTTTTAATTCCATTGGTGTTGGTTTTATGGCAATCCTTACGTTGTGCTGTGCACAGCTTTAGTCTTATAAATAAAAAAAAACGGTGTAGATGTGTTCTGCATGGAGGTTTTAAACCCCAGTGGACATGGCCAAGGATCTAAAAATGGCTCTTTTGACCCCAGCCATTTTGGTTCCTCCCTGTATAACCGGGATGGGGAACTTCTGGGCTGTGAGTCAAAGGTGGCATCCAGACCTCCCCATTTTGCTTGACAGGCCATTGTGGAGAAGCCACACACCCCTGTACCTGATGTCAAAGGTGATGGTGCGGGAGGGGCAAGGCTGGGACTTCAAGGGAACACTCAGGAGCTGGAAGTGGGCTCCGGATTGTTCCTTCTGTTGGAACAAGGCAGGAGCAGGCCTTGGAGGAAACTGTTTCCATTAAATCGAAACTGTAGTAATGGGGGGGGGCACTCACCAGCCACACCCCCAATGCAGGGTAAGGGGGTTTGCACTCAAAACCCCCACAAAACCTCAGTAACGCTGCCACCACCCCTTTTAAGTCTGGCTGTCAGTCTTGGGTACAGGGAAGAAAAGGGGCAAGCCCTGACCGTTCCAGCCTGCACAGCCCCCGTCTACTATAGTCACGGGCAAAAATTCAACAGGTAGAGTGTTCAAGCAGAAAGCACCAGTTTAGCTTTGTCAGTCAAGAGGAAACAAAACATAGACCTAACGTCCTTTCAAGAATTTATTAAAAGAACTTTAAACTAAATCAACAATATACAATTCTCAAGTCCCATGTTACAAGCATAAAAACAAAAAAGGTATTTAATATCACTAACTACACATACCTCAGAACTTAAAAGAGAAAAAGCCCCTCTCCATATGGCAAGGACACATCATCAGCGTTAGGATGCGAAGTTCCGAGCAGTGACTGATAGCCCAGGCGGCTAACCAGCCACTCCCATAACAATTCACTAAGATTATATACAAACCTACCCCACGTGGGGTTTCAACAATTAGCCACTCGGCTTAGAGATCCAATTATGTACTGGCCAATCAGTAAGTGAAAGCCATTCATCTTTTAGGTGTCAGGGAACCATGCAGCTGCAGTTTTAATTGCATTTCAAAGTAATCAGACAAAGACTCCTCCCTTTAAGTTCCCAAGGCAGGGATGATAGCCCCTGACACAGCTGAAGTTATATTCCTCTTTCTTACATATAAATCAGGTGTGGACCACTCCCCACTCCACCGGCAAAAGGCAGCAACCCTTAACCAACATTCCCCAATTAAAGAGACATTTGAGATATTGCAACTCTACTGTAGTTCTAAACCAAAGATTATACATATGATTTCGTTGGTTCACTACAGAAACTGCTGTTTGAAGCCTTCCCAGCCCCTTCTTCCATTTCCATCTCCAACATTGGGGGTGGAAAGGGGAAGCGTAGGGAGGCCTCCAGAGCACAGGGCTCATACCACCCCTTGCCACTGTGGTTTCCACAGTTGGAACCCCACACAAGAGAATTTTGGCAGGCAGGCAGGCAGGTTGACCTACCTGTCAGAGTTGGCCCACGGTGGAGACAGCCAAAGATCTCTCTCCCAGAGCTAGATAGGTTCAGCCCCTCTGCTCTAGAACTATATTGGGACTCTGCAGCAGTTACTTTATTTTATTTTATTTTTTTATTCCCCCCCCCAATATTTATTAATCATCTTACTTTGTACACAAATAATTCATTATATACATTCTTTAGCATTCTTTGTCATAGTACAACAAAACATAACTAAATCATACATAAAATCGTAAATCATACTTCTATCCCAGTTCCCTCTTCCCTCCCCCCTCTGGCTTCCCCTCACCCATGTGTGACCTTATATTTAACATTCTGTTTCTTAGTATTTTCTCGGTTGCATTAGTTCTAATGATTCTGTCTATGTTTCAATATATTAAATTTTTCCTCCAATCTCTGTATGCTTATTACTTTCCATTTTACCATATTACTGATTCTGCACCGTACTTTCCCGTGTACTCATTTATTCCTTCCCATTCTTTCATTAACTCTTGATTCGATCTGCCTCTGATGTTGGCTGTTATTTTAGCCATTTCCACAAATTCCAAAAAAAATTCTCTCCACTCTGCCATTGTGGGAATTTTGTCACTCTTCCAATTTTTTCCAATCAGCAGCCTTGCTGCTGCTGCCGCGTATAACAGTATAGCTTTCTTATTTCCCAGCCCCTTCTTCCATTTCCATCTCCAACATTGGGGGTGGAAAGGGGAAGCGTAGGGAGGCCTTCAGATCACAGGGCTCATACCACCTCTTGCCACTCTGGTTTCCACAGTTGGAACCCCACACAAGAGAATTTTGGCAGGCAGGCAGGCAGGTTGACCCTGTCAGAGTTGGCCCACAGGGTGGAGACAGCCAAAGATCTCTCTCCCAGAGCTAGATAGGTTCAGCCCCTCTGCTCTAGAACTATATTGGGATCCTGCAGCAGCTATTTTAATTTGAACATTTTTCCGTCTCCTTTTTCCCAACAGGGGACGGTGATCCGGGTATTTTCCATTCCAGAGGGACAGAAACTCTTTGAATTCCGAAGGGGTGTGAAGAGGTGAAGTAAAATGCTCAGTCTCAGAAGCTTGTTCTTTGCAGGAGGTTCCCCCCTCCCCTCAGCAGTTGAACCTGTGTCATAGGTAGCTGTGTTTCTTCATGGCGGGGGGAATCCAAAATCTGCAGAAGGGCGAAACCTTTGTTTTGCAGCAGGAAGCAGTGAGCAAGTTTTCGGGTGCCTCGGAATTCCCCAGCAGTTAAATGGGTGGGACCCCACCTAGGCCACTGTAGAATGTGGAGCAGCTGCCTCTGTCTAGCTGCCGCCTCTTCTTCCTCCAGAGTTGGGATGTGGGAAGTGACCGGCCGTTTTCTTTTCTGCTTCTTCCCTCCAGGTGTGTGAGCATCTCCTCTTTGGCCTTCAGCATGGACGGCATGTTTCTGTCCGCATCCAGTAACACAGAGACAGTGCACATTTTCAAATTAGAAACTGTGAAAGAGAAGTAAGGAAACCTTTGTTTTGACAGCTGCCCACTTGGATCCAGGGTGGGCTGAAACCCAGCTCTGATCTCTCAGGCTAAGGGCTTTCATTGTGGCTTGGAAGGGGAGTGGGGAACTTGCCACGTTCCTCTCTTGTTTCGGAATATTCTCCCTGGCCACCACTGTTCACCAGGGCCCTATGTTAAATTGTGTCCAACTAAACCATACTCAAGGGACCCAGGTGGCGCTGTGGGTTAAACCACAAGAGCCTAGGGCTTGCTGATCAGAAGGTCGGCGGTTCGAATCCCTGCGACGGGGTGAGCTCCCGTTGCTTGGTCCCAGCTCCTGCCCACCTAGCAGTTCGAAAGCACATCAAAGTGCAAGTAGATAAATAGGAACCGCTCTGGCGGGAAGGTAAACGGCGTTTCCGTGCGCTGCTCTGGTTCGCCAGAAGCGACTTAAGTCATGCTGGCCACATGACCCGGAAGCTGTACGCCGGCTCTCGGCCAATAAAGCGAGATGAGCGCCGCAACCCCAGAGTCGGACACGACTGGACCTAATGGTCAGGGGTCCCTTTACCTTAAACCATACTCAGAGTAGGTGCGTTTAAATCAGTTGTCTTAGGTTTGTCACATCCATTGATTTCAGTGGGTCTGTTCTGAGCATGACTGAGTGGTAGGTAGGTCATAACAGTGGTAGCTTTTTAGGAGCCAGTTTAAAGCTAAAAAATGCCCAAACTTTTGACGTGCTGACTCTAGGGTAACTTGCTTTTTGCTTATATATTGTCCTGGATAGATGAACTTTTCTTCCTTGTTCAGAATCGTTACTACCGTAGCTGTTGTGAGCATCTGCAGAGTTCTATATTTGTTAGCAAAGCAGGATATAATAAACACTTTTGATGAATATTTGTCTTGACGTAGAATCGGGTAGGAACTGGGCTGTTAAGGCAGCGTGCACACACAACAATCAATGATACTGTGTCTTTAAAATTTATGCTGCTTGTTGATTTAAGAATATATAGGATAATTTTTAAGGCCACATTGTTTTGAAGCAAAAACCCAATGCAAGCAGTGCTCTGGTAAACCACATTGTGGAGAGAGAACATGAAAGAAAAGGTTTTTAAAAAAATAAATAAATCTGCCTTTGGAAAGAAAGTAAAGCTAGACCCATCTGCATCTCCAGAGGCAGAACGGGGAAAGTCCCATCTTTCTGTAGAGGCTATTCTAGGCATCCCCAACCTTTGGCCCTCCAGATGTTTTGGACTACAATTCCCATCATCCCTGACCACTGGTCCTGTTAGCTAGGGATCATGGGAGTTGTAGGCCAAAACATCTGGAGGGCCGCAGGTTGGGGGTGCCTGGGCTAGTCTATTTCCCAAATGCAATGGAAGACTTGTGCGAGTGTCTTGAAAGAGCAGCTGAAGCTCAGAGGAAGTTATGCTTCTGCCTATGGCTGCAAGCCAAGACATACTCAAATACAGCAGAGTTCTTGGGATGTGTTAAGTGGTGTGAGTGTAATTTCCACTCTCCTTCCTTTCTTCCAGACCTCAGGAGGAGCCCACGACTTGGACGGGTTACTTTGGGAAAGTCCTGATGGTCTCCACAAACTACCTGCCTGCCCAGGTGACAGAAATGTTCAACCAAGGCCGAGCTTTTGCCACCGTCCGCCTCCCTTTCTGTGGGCACAAAAACATCTGTGCATTGGCCACGTAAGTACGGAGCGCGGAGTGGGGAGGGGACTTCCCCCCGCACCTTCCACAAGCACCCTACAGGTAGAGGTGGAAAGGGAGGCAACGTGAACCTCTGAACGTATCTGTGTTTGCTTGTTTTTAACAATCATACTGCATTTGGATAATGCACAAAACCCAGGTTCCTTTGTGCACAATAGTGAGGCTTGTGAGGCTTAATTGATCAGTTGACAGCAAAGTCCTGTGCATGTTTAAAGGTAAAGGGACCCCTGACCGTTAGGTCCAGGTGCGGACGACTCTGGGGTTGCAGCACTCATCTCGCTTCACTGGCCGAGGGAGCCGGCGTACAGCTTCCGGGTCATGTGGCCAGCATGACTAAGCTGCTTCTGGCGAACCAGAGCAGCGCACGGAAACGCCGTTTACCTTCCCGCCGGAGCGGTACCTATTGATCTACTTGCACTTTGACATGCTTTCGAACTGCCAGGTTGGCAGGAGCAGGGACCGAGCAACGGGAGCTCCCCCTGCCGCGGGGATTCGAACCGCTGACCTTCCGATCGGCAAGCCCTAGGCTCAGTGGTTTAGACCACAGCGCCACCCGCGTCCCGTGCATGTTTACTCTGAAGTAAATCCCATTCAGTGCAGTTGGACTTACACTGATCTTTGTAAAGGGAACTTAGCTGCTGGGAGGAAAGCAGCAACTTTTAAAAACAACACACACATAGTTAAATCTTACATAGTAAGGTTTTAAAACTTGACTAGGATTTACTTGCAGAATCCAGAAGATCCCCCGGCTTCTGGTAGGAGCTGCAGATGGGTACCTGTATATGTACAACCTGGACCCCCAGGAGGGAGGCGAATGCACCCTGATGAAACAGCACAAGTAAGTCTCCTGTCCTGCTTCCTCCTTGTGAGATGCTCCCGTTTTTTTGTTTTGAGATGTTCCATTTCAGAGCTAGGGTGAAGCATTGCCTTCATACAGGTGGCTGTGGTAGCCATAGTTAGTTCTAACGCACAGTTTGCTACCACAGTTGTTTTAATTCTGTCACATATTTTTGCACCATCCTTCATCAAAGAAAGGTGTCAGGGCAGTGTACAGCATATGTAAAACTGTAATGCAGAACAATAGGCCCAATGCCCTACAACAATTTTAAAAAGTTAGCGCAAGGCTGAGCAAAATATACTGTTATGAGTTGGGAGGGGTCAGCCTGGATCAGGGGTAGGCAACCTAAAGCCTGGGGGCCAGATGCAGCCCAATCGCCTTCAAAATCCAGCCTGCGGACGGTCTGGGAATCAGCGTGTTTTTACATGAGTAGAATGTGTCATTTTATTTAAAATGCATTTCTGGGTTATTTGTGGGGCATAGGAATTTGTTCATTCCCCCCCCCAACCCCTGGGGGGAAATGAACGAATTCCTATGCCCCACAAATAACCCAGAAATGCATTTTAAATAAAAGGACACCGACTATCTATCTATCTATCTATGTATGTATATATATATATAGTCCAGCCCACCACATGGTCTTGAGGGATGGTGGGCCCATGACTGCCCATGACTGAAAAAGGCTGCTGCCCCCTGGCCTGGATGATGCCCTGAGTCCTTTCCAGTTCTTGGGATCCTGTATCTGTGGCGGTAGAAGGCAGGAGAGCAAGGTTGCCAAACCAGTCCCTTTGTCTTAGCAATGGCTTTGGCTGACCAGCTAAACACAATTTGCATAACCAAAGAATGTGCCATAGAGCAAATGGGTGGGCCTTTCACCTGCCCTCACTTAACTGCTAGGTAGGAGAGCCATAGCCAGAGTAGCGTGTGCGAACCGGATCCAGAAGCAGGCTGGAAGCTGGACACATAGGGACCCGCTTGCTCTGTGCTGGATCCAAAGCTGCGACTGATGAAGGAGCCAGATCTGTTGGGGCGTTAATGCGGTGAGCCCCTCCATCTTAGGCTCAGGTTGTACATACGTGTAGACGAAACCATAAAGACAACGCAGTCTTTCTTTTTAAGGATTGCATTGGTCACCGTTTGCTCTCTGGTTCTTCCCATAGGCTGGATGGCAGCATGGAGCCAGGCAATGAAATCCTAGAATCTGCATCGCATGACCGGCCGCTAGTAGCGCAGACGTACAGCGCTGCTGTGACTAAAGGTACTTACGTGCCTTCTTCGCCTACGAGGCACGGTAAGGATGGGACTGGGGTGGTTGAGTGAGGAGCCTGCAAGTTCCACGTGGCCTTCTCCATAGGACATGACTCACATTCCTCGCCCCTTGGGAGAGGAAGACCACCCTGGTCAAGAAGGCTGCTTGAGCCACTCTGCCTGGTCCTTTCGTTGCTCTGTTCTTTGTCAGAGGCAAGAAGTCAGACATCGCATCCCCCTTTATTATGAATAAAGCGTTGACAAAGGTTGAATGTTATGTATAAATGGTAATCCAGTCTTTGGGGGATGGGCTGTAATTTAGTGGTAGGGCAGCTGCTTTGCATGTAGAAGGTCCCAGGTTCAATCCCTGGCAGCATCTCCAGGTTGGGCTGGGAAAGTCCCCCTGCCTGGAACCTTGGAGAGCAGCTGCCAGTCTGTGTGGACTACACTGGGCTAGATGGACCAACCGTCTGACTTAGTATAAGGCAGCTTCCTGCCTGCCTTGTATTGTTATGGTAATAAATGTATTAAAATGAAATGAAATGGGGCACAGGGATACCCAAGCCAATTGACCATTTTAAAGAGCACTCATTTCCCCCACCTGCACTCCAAAGTGTTGCTGTCTCAGGGTGGCTTGGCCCAAAAGGCTGAGCAGTTCAAATGCCACTGTCGGGAATTTGGGGTTGCGCTGCACCAAGGGTACTTCAGGGTAGGGAGGGGAAGAGGCTGTTGACCCCTTGAGCCACCTCTGCCCCATCCTGTGTTCTGCCATCAGCCTCTGTCTTGGCCATACCCACCCCTAGCCAGTAAGGGGCCCCTACTGTGGCCAAACTGCCTGGGCGTCACTGTGGACAGCCAAGCCTTTTTGATTACCTGGGTCTCTGGAGATTAGCATTTGAGGCTGCCATCCTAAGCATATTTGCTAGGAATTAAATTGAGTTTCCCTCTTTGCAAGCGTGCTTAGGCCTGCATGGCAAGAGATCTTCAAGTATCTGTCTTTGGGTTGATGCTGTGGTACGTGATGTGTAATTTCCTAGTGTAGCCTTTGCCCAACCTACTGCCTGCCTGGTTGGCGTGGGCTGTCCATGTGTGTATCTGCGCCCGTCTCTGTGCCTGCCTCCCAAAACCTTGCGCTTTTCATTCGTCTCCCAGCCTATACCGAAGACCTGGGTGCGGTTGGTGGCGCTTGCTTGGAAGAGGACGCCAGCTCCCTGCGGCTGGACGAAGACAGCGAGCACCCCCCGATGATCCTTCGGACGGACTGAACTTTGACCTGTGAACTCCACTCCTGAAGCCGAGGGCGCAGGCCTGACCCCTCTGGAGGATTATTGTGTCTGTGCTGCTACGAACCTTGACCCGGGCTGAGAGCAAGAGGGAAGACGGCGGACGACTCTGAAGTCATTTTAAAACAAACACACACACAAACCATTGTAGCCGTAATGCTGATTTGATGCCATGGAGGTGGCGGGGGGGTAGGGTGGGGGGGAATATACGATTTCACATCAGTGGCTTTTAAATCCTGCTTTACCTTTTAGCTGTGAGGATATGCATATATATTTTTTTGTCGTTGTTCCTGTTGCCAAAACCTGCTCTCTCTGTGCAGCCTTCGGCACCTCCTAGCTTTGCATGCTGCCTTGTGCCAAGCAAGCAGATCACTTCATAACAAAGAAGTTTGCCGAGTTTTGGGGTTCTCTCTCTCTCTCTCTCTTTTTTTTAGAAGACAAATACATGTACATAAATAACACTTGGCACCCATGAAGGGAGGAGCAGCAAAGTTTGCTTCTGGGTGCTGTGACTTCTTCCAGTGCTCTTCAGCCTTGCCACCCCCAGATGTGGGTGGACTACCACTTCCATCGTCCACAGCCAGCTTGGCCCCGATGCTCATGGATGATGGGGCTTGTAGTCCCTCCACATCTGGGCGCCCAAGGATTTGAAGGACATTGGCTTATTCTACCTGGACAAAGGTTCCAGGTAGTTTCTTGCGCATGGGCTTTCGGTTGCAACTCCTAGAAACATGCAGCAGTCTTTCTCTTTTTCTTTTCTTGGGTTCTTCCCATCCACACAACCTCCCCCCTCCTGTCCAGCTTCACAGTTTATTCCCTCCTTCCTTCCCTGCCCCCTTCTCTCCCCCCCCCTCCAGGACCATTTTGTTAATTAAAAACTCCTTCTAAATGCTGCCTTGCTTGTGGGACTGTTGTGTTCTCTTCCGCAGAGGGGATGGTTTGTCTCTGCTCTGGATCTCGCTTCTTCCTCTCTCTTCTGGGACGTGAAATGGAGAGAGTGACCAATGCAGGCTGGACGTTCTTTGGGAGCAGGGAAAGCCACAAGGCAGGGGAATCTTCTCCCGTCTGTTCTGTCTTGGTCCGAAAGTAGGGTCAGAGTGTTCCAGTTTCAGAGGTGTTGGCCAGTTAACTCAGAAAGCATCTTCATCCTTCGGTTCTTCGTGTTCATCTTGCTTCAATCCTTGCAAAGCCTTGCATCCTCCTTCCCTAATAACCAGGTGGAGCTCCCTTCACAATCTGTCGGCCCTGCTCTCATGACTTCTCCATCTCCCACGCCACCTTCAGATGGCCAATATTTGAGCTTTCCCCGAGTTCCTCCAGGGCGAAGTGGCATGCAGAGCCACTGTCGAAATCCGCCACCCTATGCCTGGTACTCCATCTGCCTTCACACCCTGCACTGTGGTACAGCTTTAATCAGTCCCAGCTTTCCCCAAAGAATCTGGGGAGCTGCAGTTCATTAAGGGTGCTGAGAGTTGTTAGGAGACCCCCTTACAGAGCTACAATTCACCGATGGTTGCACCACTCTGAGAATTGCGAGGGGAGGGGGTGGTCTCCTGGGACCTTAACAAACCACAGCTCCCAGAATGCTTTGAGGGAAGCCATGCCTGTTCAGAGTGGTATTGTAGCGCTTTAAATGCATGGGGTGAATGTGGTCCCCATCTGCAGCCCATAGTGGGGCTTGGGAGATGGATAGCATGAGGTACCGAAACATGGGGCAACTTCTACCATGCAGCACTGGAGAAGGGAGTGCTTGTTTCTGTTTCCAGGGTTGGCCCTGTGATCCAGCATGTAGTTGTGATTCCAGTCAAGGACCCCAAACCTCCCTCCGCAGTCTGTGGCTGCACACCTGAGCATGCACCTGTGTCTCCGTCTTCATCCCTTGGCTCCCAGACCTCTCAACCTCCAATTTGTTATGTACTCGCCCACCTCTGAGCCGCTGGAACAGCAGTTCCGGCATCAGGAGGGGGGGCGGGTTTTCGTGGAACTGCAGGGACTCGCGAGGAAGTGACCAAAGCTGGGCAAAACTGCCGCCCTCTTTTACAGAGCTGTAATGTGCCTTTTTTGGTTCTTAACCTTCCGATTTGTTTTCGATGAACAACAATGTGTGGGTGTGCGTGCAAACCCTTTGGGTGTGAACCTCTTGTTTTCCTTAGATTGTCAGCCAGCTTTTTCTTTTTCGATTAAATTATTACTCACTCTCCTTTTTTCGTGGCGTTCTCTTCCAGGCAGCAAAAGAATCGTGGAACCCAATACGATGGCACTCTCAAGGAAGGGGAAGTGGGCTTGCCTCAAGGGGAGGGGGGGAAACATGTCCGTGGGTTTCTCCCTCCAACGGTGGCTCACTTCCCTCCCAAGCTGCATTCCAGGCTCAGTTCAGGCAAGAGAGGATGTTCTTTGTAAAACCGAGAGCACCCAGGGAATTTTGCTGCCCAGGTCTTTCTCCCACCCAGCAATACTTGAGCAGAAACTTAATATGAAACGTTTCTTTGTAATGACCTTTTAAATATATATATATATATATATATATATATATATATATATATATATATATATATTGTGGCTTGGTTAATGGGATGCTTCAAATATAGCAATACATTGCAAGGGGTACACAATGTTAAGTGGTGTGCTTTTGTACCTCCCAGCAGTTTCTCGTTGTGCCACTAGATGGTAAACCTCTCCTGGTTTTTGTGGGGCGGGGGGGGGGGACCAGAATGCAGCTGCAGACATCATGCGAAATCATGACTGCACCACGCTGTTGCTCAGACAGCAGCCATGGAAAGACGGGTAGCGAGTCGGTGGCGCTATTCTGCAGAAGGATGTTTGCCAGGATCAGGGTGAGAGAGAAACGGGAAGAAGGCAATGCTTGTGTGAGCAGCAGCAGATGCAGGGTGTGGTCGAGGCCTGGGGGCTGTAAGCCCCCTCTTCCGACCTCTCCACGTGACCCTCGTAGCGCTTCCCAGGCCAGATGCCTCGCAGGCTTTGCCTCTTGTGTGTCTTGTCTACCTGGGAAGCAGTGGCGAAGCATGGGTTGCCAGCGTCCGGGGCAAAGCAAGTATCCGTGGCACTGCTCACCGATAGGCTGGAACAAAGGGGCAGTTGCGAACTACCCGAGTGACAGCCACAGCACCCAGGGGCATCAAACACAACAGAGAGCGGGATGGGGCATTGGTTGGGAGTGGGTGTGTTTCTAAAAAGCCTGTGCAGAGTGCGCCCTAGCAACCGGTTGTCGCCCAAACCCACTCCGCAGTCTGCCCACACAAACACTGGGAGATTTTCTGTGAGAGGGAGGGTGTGCTCTTTTTCATTTATCATTGCTATCTCTTTCTTTTGCGCCCCTAAGAATTTTGCATCCAGCGCAATCATCCCGTAGCCTTGCCCATGCTACCCCACTGCTGAGAAGTTTCCTTGGACTCAGTCAATACAGTGTGAGACTCTTCATCTCAGAGTTGTGGGTTTGAGCCCCACGTTGGGTCAAAGTTTTCTGCCTCGCAACGGGTTGGACCTAGATGACCTTCCAGCTCTACAGTTCTGTGGTCCTAACTGATGCTGCCTCTTGCTTGTCTGGGGGAGAATACACAGAGGGGTGGAAAATAGCCTAGTATGGTATAGAAGTAAAATTAGTTTTCGTTGCTCCACCTGCTTTCCCTTCTGGCTTTGCCCATGCAGAGTTGCTCAGAAGGAAATGTGCCCCGCAGGATGAAAATAGTTCCCTACTCATGTTAAACGGGGCTACCCTTCAGACCCAGGGTCAGCTTTAGGGAATTTTTTTTTGCAGGGAAGGGTTAACAGCCAATCCCTTTCCCCAGGGAATTCAAAGAACTGTCACTCAGCGAGGGAAATAGTGGCCTCCTACTAACTTTATGCACCTTTAGAATTGTAGGGTTGCAAGGTAACCCCAGAGGCATCTAGTCCAACCCCCTGCAATGCAGGAATCACAGCAAACTACAGTTCCCAGGATGCTTTAGCCGCCCAGAGTGGCTGGGGAAACCCAGCCAGATGGGCGGGGTATAAATAATAAACTATTATTATTTAGGAGGGGAAGCTACAGTTGCTTGAAATGTCTGGGGTGGATTTGGACAGAGAAAATGGCTAAATGTAAGCCATCAAGGCGATGGCTGTGTTGGGCATCTTGGACCAGGATAATTCCTTTTGAATCCAACCCACTTAAAAATAAAACTGCTGTTCAGTTTGAATGAAAACTTGCCCAAAGCAGTTGAAACATGGAAGAAAGCTGAAAAGCAAGGGCCTCTCTCTCTCTCTCTCTCTCTCTCTCTCTCTCTCTCTCTCTCTCTCTCTCTCCACCACTACCCCAGTTCTCATTTGATGTCCTCATTGAACTCCTTGCGATCTTAATTAGGAGTAATTGAACATCAAAGGTATTAACATGGGGATTCAGGCAACAAAAAGGGCCCCTTTTTGTAGATGACAAGATTGTAGGTTTTCTTTTTCTACAGTAAGAGCTGACATGATTTTGAAACAAGTTAATGAACATGGCGCTTTTGTGGAAGGCAGGGAATAAATTAGACCGGGGCTGGGGGAGGCAGGCGAGAATCTGCAGCATTCATTTCTGTTGACTCAATATCCATGCCGGAAAATAAACACCGTTTGCTTCAAGTCACTCCTGCTGGCGTTAAATATCCAAGAGATCAGGATGACCTTTAAATGAAGAAAATGGTAATGTTTTCAGCGGGCAAACCTTTGGCTGGATCTTTTTCAAGCCAGCGTTTGAACGCCCACCTCTCCCCTCTGCAGCTCCTCACCATATTTATTCATTAATGATCAGTTATTACGTTTATATTCCTTTTGTGCAAGGAGCTAAGATGGATTACATAGTCCCCACCCCTTGGGTTGCCTGCATCCTGCCAACGCAAAAGGATTTAACTCCCTGATCATCAGCTGATGAGCGTAGTTCATTGCTGGGGGAGATAAGTATCTTATTTGGGGGGGGGTAGTCTGGATGGTGCCCTGAGCCCCTTCCAATTCTTGGGCTCCTGTACCCAGTGAGGATTAGAATCTAATAGAAGAGCCTACTGTTGAATAAGTCGAACAAGTTTCTTTGTAGGACTTTAACTGGCCATGTTAGTGTCCTCACCAGCAACCCCAAAGAACGAGCCAGGTTGCAAGAGCTGCAATTGAGCGATGGGACCCTCATGGCTAAGGGGTGGGCCTTTCCTTCCCCCTCTCACCTAGCTGCTAGGTAAGAGAATAATAAAAGGGTAAAGGGACCCCTGACCGTTAGGTCCAGTCGCGGACGACTCTGGGGTTGTGCGCTCATCTCGCTCTATATGCCGAGGGAGCCGGCATTTGTCCGCAGACATCTTCTGGGTCATGTGGCCAGCATGACAAAGCCGCTTCTGGCAAACCAGAGCAGCGCACGGAAACGTCGTTTACCTTCCCGCCGGAGCAGTACCTATTTATCTACTTGCACTTTGATGTGCTTTCGAACTGCTAGGTTGGCAGGAGCAGGGACCAAGCAACGGGAGCTCACCCCGTCGCAGGGATTCGAATTGCTGACCTTCCGATCGACAAGCCCTAGGCTCTGGGGTTTAACCCACAGCACCACCCACGAATAATAGCTGGTGTGAAAGCAGCCTGGAAGCTGGAGACACAGAGACCTGCTTGCTCTGTGCTGGATCCAAAGCTGAGACAAACAGAGAAGCAAGATCTGCTGGGGTGCTAATGCTGTGAGCCCCTCCATCGTATGCTCAGGTTGTGTCTATGTGTAAATAAACCATATATCCTAAAGACACCACAGTCTCCACTGACCGATGTTCCAAGTAAACTGAAATGAATGAATGAATCTTCATTTGTGTCGGCCATAGCGGTAAAACAACAATGTCTCAACAAATGAAGCTGACCTGTAGAAAATGTACCGTAACTTGAAAAAAGAGACATTGCACATACTTTGTGAACCAAGAAAAAACCCCACAACAATACGATGTACAAAGAATAAAAATAAAAAAGTCAGTGATATAAAATACAGTTTAGGGGTTTGAATCAATAATAATAATAATAATAATAATTTATTTACACCCCGCCCATCTGGCTGGGTTTCCCCAGCCACTGGGCGGCTTTCAACAGAATATTAAAATACAATAGTCTATTAAACATTAAAAGCTTCCCTAAACAGGGCTGCCTTCAAATAGTGGGTCTTATTCTATTTGCCCCAGCTACAAACCTTGCAACCTTTGCTGTCACCTGCTCATCTTGATCTGCCAAGAGAAAGGTCACTGTGGGCGTGGCTGGGCGACAATAAAAGAGGGGTGAAAAACTCATTCCTCAAGTCTTTATAAAGAGTGCAGGCCAGAAGGACATGTGCCACCGATTCAGTACTGCCATCTCCACAGGGACAAAGGCGTTTTTCGTGTGGAATCTGTTGGAATTGTCCCTCAAGTACAACCAAAACCCCAGGGTAAGTGCTTGCAACCCCTGGTGTGTATCTCACTGTTCAGAGACTGGGGTGGCAGGTAACAATATCTTTCTCCCTCTGCCCCTCCCCCCTATCCCAGACTATCTTGCTTCCCTTAATTACCAGCGCGCTCTGAAAGAACGAAGTTGCTCCAGGAACAGCAGAGATTCTTTTGCAAAAAGAAGTCCAGCCCTTTTGCCAGCTAATTAAGGTAAGCTTTGGATGAGGTCAGCTTCGAGCCAAGGAAAGATTAAAATTCAAATCACAAATGGAGCTGAACAAAAGTTTAAAAGCTACAGCTAAAAAAATAATAATAATCAGGGCCCTGGCGATTTCATTCCCATTATGCACCTATCTGTTTATTTTAGGGCACAACCCTATTAAGGACTATTAAGCGCTTTTCTGCCCCATTGATCTTGGTAGAGATTTACAGAGCGATCCTACTGCATGCCTGCTCAGAAGTAAATATAAGATGCAGCCTCTAAGATGCGCTTAACTCTGCTGATTGCAGACACTAGGGTGCTTCCAGATTCAGCGTTATGTATGTATGAAAAATATATACCTCCCTTAAAAAAAAAAAAAAAGCCCAGGGTGCAAGAAAATATAAGGAAAAAAATACCTTAAATGGTAACCACTATGCTGCCATTGGCTCACAATCCTGTGGATCAGTTCAGAATCTTTTCTGCACAGCTGTGGAATAGGTAACCTGTGGAACTCCCTCCCCCAGGATGGCTTCCAATTTGAATGGCTTCCAAAGAGGATGGGACAAATTCCTGCAGGAAAAGGCTGTCAGTGGCTACTAGCTGTAATGGCTGTGCTCTGCTTTCACGGTTGAAGACAGCAAGGCTTCTGAAAACCAGTTCCTGGAAGCCGCAAGACCGGAAAGTGTTCTGATCTTGTGTTCGAATCCTGCTTACGGGTTTCCCACCATGGCTGGCCACTGTGAGAACAGGATGCTGGGCTAGACAGGCCACTGGGCTGGTCCGGCAGGCTCTCCTTATGTCCTTACGAATCTCCCTCCCTTTCTGCATCCATCCTTGGTGTTCTCTGCAGTGCCACTCAGGTGCCAACCCCTTTGGTTTTGCCTCAAGTGATAGATGCTGCCAACGTCACGGGATGAAGGTGGACCCGGTGCCCTGGGTGAGAAGCTGGCCTGGTGCATATAAGAAGTCTTTGCACACACAAACTTGCCCCCCTCCCACCATGACAGACAAACAAAGACCGCAAAGGCTGAACAAGCAACACAGGGGAGCAGCCCTGAGCTCTTGCCTCTCATTATTCTCTGAGAAAAACTCTTTAAAATAAAAGGGGAGAGGGGGGAGAATGAGATGAAGACTTTTTAAAATGTCACATTAGAAGCACTCTTTCATGTGCCCCGGCTGAACAGTCATTTGCATATCAAGAGGTCCACATGGAACGCTTGTTTTCATATACACGCCTAAATTAAAACAACTTTTGAAGCCGTTAAAATATGCAAAGGGAAACGACTCCCCCCCCCCACCTCCTGTCCTGTGTTCTTTATCTGTTCCATGTTGTTGCTTTTCTAATTGGGGAAATTACTCGGGGTTTATTCTTTATTCTTTTTTAATGAAAATTAAAACTTTTGTCTCATCCTACGGCACTGGTGTGTGTTTTCCGCCCTTTCCAGTTTGCATTTAGAAAAAAAGTCACCCTCCAAAGCGGTTTGCAGAAACAAACATCGGTGTCTATTTCAAACACCAACGCAGTCATTTAGAGCAGCAGCTACGTTGGACAGCCACCCGCTTACACAGAAGTATTAGAAAGAAAGAAAAAACGGTTAGTGGAATGCCTGTTTTAAAAATCACAAATGGAACCCAGCATCTGCATTAAAAACAACTCAAAATAAATGGAGTTTCAAGGGCTGTTTCAGGGCAGGACCAATGGAGCCATAGGGGAGCGAGTCTTGCCAATCTGGGGCTACCGCAGAAAAGGCCCTGTGTCAGCTACTGATCCTAAAGGTGGTCCCACAAGGAGACGCTCTGAGGCTGATCTTGTGGGATGCATCGTCACTGAACCAGTCTAATACAACATTTCCTGTTTCCTAGAGTGAACACACACAGGGGAATCGGTCCTGTATACCTGAAGGAGCGTCTCCACCCCCACCGTTCAGCCCGGACACTGAGATCCAGCGCCGAGGGCCTTCTGGAGGTTCCCTCATTGCGAGAAGCAAAGCTACAGGGAACCAGGCAGAGGGCCTTCTCGGTAGTGGCGCCCGCCCTGTGGAACGCCCTCCCATCAGAGGTTAAAAGGATCAACAATTACATGACATTTAGAAAACACCTGAAGGCAGCCCTGTTCAGGGAAGTTTTTAATCTGTGACATTTTGATGTATTTTAATGTTTGCTGGAAGCCGCCCAGAGTGGCTGGGGGGACCCAGCCAGATGGGCGGGGTACAAATAATAAATTATTGTTATTAAATTATTATTATAATGTTGCTGCAGACCGGGAGGACTTCCTGTCATACCTGCTCTGGCGCATCCTCCCCCTGTGTGTGACCAGGTAGATGGGCGTGACCCTAGCAGACCCTTAAAAAGGACCAGTCACACAGTCATCTTCCTCTTTGACTCTCTGGCTCTGTTGGCTCTTAGCCAGCAGCACATGGCTCATCCTTACAGAGGACGGAAGCCACAAGGTGGAAGGTCTGAGGCCCAGCTCAGACTTCTTTTCTCTGCAAATGTAACTGTAACCACAAGACAAAGCCTGCCTTCAGAGCAGGGCCTCAATTTAGGTTTGATGAGGCCCTAAGATCCTGAAGGTAATGGGGCCCTTTATATGTCCAGCTGTCCTTTGTCAACAACAAATGGTCACTGTTTTTTGTGTTGAATATATGCTATATGGTAATTTATGGGCCCAATAGGTATCTAAAGCCATTTGCACGTAGCAAAATATGTATTGTTTCCTTTAATTTTGGGGGGACCTCCAAAGAGAGTGGGGCCCTAAGCCATAGCTTACATAAATCTGGCCCTGCTTTACCCTTACTTTTAAACAAGACTGTCGTGTTATTATTATTTTGAAGAGGGAAATAAAAGGGGAAATTTACCAGCAACTATCCAGACTGGACAAGCCAGACTGAATTGCTCAACTTAAATGATTCTAACGAATCCTTCAACTTGCTTCTAGCAATGTTCAAGGGAATGTACTCTGCTACTTACTACCGTGACTGATGAGGGATAATATTTAATCATTATATCCTCTCCTACTTTCCTCAACATTCCCACAGCCAGTTCACGTGCCCCTTAAGAATGGCCGGGCCGCTCTTCTCAAACTGAACTTGGGTAATAGACTTTGGGTACAACATTGAGTATGATGCATGGACAAGACTGTGGAATGAGAACCTAAAATTCACAGCATGCATAGCCTTGAAAGAAAACATCTTAAAGATGGTATACAGGTGGTACCTAACTCCAGTAAAACTGGCTAAAATGTATAGAATGAAGGACAAGGCATGCTGGAAATGTAAGGAAGTAGATGGTAATCTTCACCACATGTGGTGGACCTGCAATAAAGTGAAGGGGTTTTGCGACTCGATTTATAATGAAACTAGTGAATTTAGCCCGTTCATAACGGGCACTAGATACCCACGCCCCCTCTCCCCCCGTCCGCCCTCGCGCGGGCAAGTGGGCGGCCATTCCGCGGCGTGGAATGTAGCGCGCGGCCCTTGAAGCTCCTGGCGGCCGCCGGGCTCGCGCAGCCCCTCGCCGCCTCGCCCCACGGCGCTAGGCAGAGAGCGCGCAACTTCCACAGGACGGAGCCCCCGCCGGCGCCCTGAGGAGAGGAGAGCGGCGCGAGCTCCGTGCGAGGCGGCGACGCTGCCCCAACTGACGACGCATGTGCGCCGCCGCTGCCTCTCGGACACGCCCCCCTCTCCCGTCGTCCAATCCCTGCGTCCGTCTGGGACACAGACATGCGCAGTAGCGCACTTCCGTGACACACGGAAAGTTGGACGCAGGGACACAGCAACTTTATTATATAGGATAAAAAGGATGTTTAGATATACAATTCCCAAAAAACCTGAAGCTTTCTTGTTGGGCCTGATGGGTAACGAAATTGTAAAGGCAGATCAAAGACTTTTTATGTATGCCACAGTGGCAGCGAGAACTCTGTTGGCCCAAAAATGGAAATCACAAGATTTACCTACCATTGCGGAGTGGCAGGCGAAGATGCTGGAATATGCGGAGATGGCCAAGCTGACCTGCAGAATTCAGCACCAAGACAATTTGAAATTCCATAGAGATTGGAGTAAATTTTTGACTTACTTAAATGACAATTGTAAAAATTTAAAGACTCTAGCAGGATTGAAATAAATCCTATAACAAGGACTTTAGCTAAAGAATAAAGTGCGCGAAGAAATTGAAATAAAATACCTGCTGAAGGGTAGGAGGGAAGTCAAGACTTGGCAGAGTTATAGGATGTATAGTTGACTTTATTTGTTTGAAATATGTTAAAAGATGAAAATAATTAAAAATTTATTCAAAAACAAACAAAAAACAAACTGAATTTGTGCAAAGAGAAAGCAGCTCCAAAATCAGCTCAGAGCAGAGGGAAACCATCTTGGGGTTTGGAATTCCCTCCTTGCAACCTTCTATGAATGTTCTGGCCCCCCTAAAGTGCAGCAGCAGCAGCCAGCTTCTTTCTTATTGATCTGATATCATGCAGTGATACAAAGGACCATCGCTCAGCCTCATAGCACCTGCTCTGCAGGCAGAACCCTGCTGCCACCTCCCGTGGAAAGGGTCTTGCAGCCACAAGGCGCTGCTTCAGATCATGGCAGCAGCAGGTCCACGTTGGTCAGGGTAGGCAATACAGGATGAACGGCCTGACGCAGACCATCGAGGCAGCTTTGGACCACAGAACCATAGAGCTGGAAGGTGCCCGTGGATCATCTAGTCCAACCCCCTGCAATGCAGGAATCTCAACAAAGAATCATAGAATTGTAGATGTTCCAACATTTTTTGCAGCCTGCTTTGCCAATGTGCATAACGGGAGCGATTGCTTCCTGAATGAATGCAGACTAATTGCAAAATGATGGCACTCTTGGTCGTTGCTTATTTTTATGTGCCTTTTTTAAAGCAACGTCTCTGAAGGAGAATGGTTCCAGTAAGAACAAAAGTATACAAGAAGTGCCAATGGCCCACCTAGGCCAGCATCCTGTTCTCACAGTGGTTCTTGCCTATTGTGGGAAACTAGCAAGCAGGATTTGAACACAAGAGCGACTCTCCTCTCTTGCAGTTTCCAGCAACTGGGTTTCAGAAGCGTTTACTGCCTCTGATTGTGGGAGGCAGTATGAGTAGCCCCACTTACAGCCCTATTTGTGTCCTGTCCTGTCTTCTTGAGCCAGAGTCTCCTGAGGGACTGGCCCACACTCAAGGGCCCTGATGTACTAGGCAGGTGCTGGCTGGCAGGTGATGGAGCTGTTGGGGTAAAAGGCCGTAGGTGAGCTTTGCTGGGTGGAGCAAGTTGTCTTGCTTGGAGCTCTCCAGGGTCCTGAAATGTCTTCTCTGCTGTCTCCCTGCTCACCGTCATGGTCAGGAACCTGCAGGAGTCGCAATTCATATAGGACATACCAGTAATATAGATTTGAATCTCTGGGGAAAACTTTGGAAGAGCAATTTGAAGTTCACTGCCTGTTATTCTTTGAAGGAGAAATACATGAAATTGATTTATAGATGGTATTTAACTCTGAGCAGACTTGCAAAAATGTTTAAGTCCAAATCAGATAAGTGCTGGAGATGTAATGAGGTTGAGGGTATGTTTTATCATATGTGGTGGCCTTGTAAAAGGGGAAATGATATATAATGAATTGGGAAAAAATGTTTAAAAGTACCTTTCAAAAAAGAAAAGTCATTTTTGTAAATTAGAAAAGTTAATAATATATTAATATATGTGTGTGTGGAAACTCCAGGAGTCCTCCTACAGCAGGGTCCCCAAAACTGAGGAGAAAGACCCACTCTCCATGCCCTTCCGATTTGGATCCACTGGAACTGAAGCCTTATTAATTAACTGATTGATTATATTTATCCCTCTGAACCTCAAGGAGGCAATCCTGCCGCTGGACTCAGATCACTGGACTACAGACTCCTCAGAGGATCTGGAAAGAGATTTTGTTGTTGTTCAGTCATTCAGTCGTGTCCGACTCTTCGTGACCCCATGGACCAGAGCACGCCAGGCACGCCTATCCTTCACTGCCTCTCGCAGTTTGGTCAGACTCATGTTAGTAGCTTCGAGAACACTGTCCAACCATCTCATCTTCTGTCGTCCCCTTCTCCTTGTGCCCTCAATCTTTCCCAACATCTGGGTCTTTTCCAGGGAGTCTTCTCTTCTCATGAGGTGGCCAAAGTCTTGGAGCCTCAGCTTCAGGATCTGTCCTTCCAGTGAGCACTCAGGGCTGATTTCTTTAAGAATGGATAGGTTTGATCTTCTTGCAGTCCATGGGACTCTCAAGAGTCTCCTCCAGCACCATAATTCAAAAGCATCAATTCTTCGGCGACCAGCCTTCTTTATGGTCCAGCTCTCACTTCCGTACATCACTACTGGGAAAACCATAGCTTTAACTATACGGACCTTTGTCGTCAAGGTGACGCTTCTGCTTTTTAAGATGCTGTCTAGGTTTGTCATTGCTTTTCTCCCAAGAAGCAGGCATCTTCTAATTTCGTGACTGCTGTCACCATCTGAAGTGATCATGGAAGCCAAGAAAGTGAAATCTCTCACTGACTGGAAAGAGATGGGGAGCTTTATTCAAAGGGGTCCATTGAAACCCCACAGACAAGGGACAAAACAGAAAAGGCACTGGTCAAATGTAGCACTCAGTGAGTAAATCTCTCATCTTAACAATGTAGCCCAGATTATCAAACTATTCCGAGACACCGCTAGGGAAACTTGCTTTTTCTGCCTCAACTGCAGGACAACAAACTCTGTTCCTGACCCAGCTGACACATTTTAAATTTACTAATGACTTCAAGTAATCCTGAAATGACTTGCAAATATGTGGTTTGCATAGCCAGGAGCGTCCTTTGTTCAGCTAGTTCACGCCGTTTGGCTCCCAAAGTAACAAGTGGCGTTGTTTGTGCTCTTAAATGAATTCTTTTCTCTTTCATTTTTGGAGAGAATACACGCTGCACAAAAGTGAAAAGTCAAATTTGTAATCTTATTTTATATGCATGAAGTCATTTCTGATCTTATTTTGAACCAGGCGACATGTGTTTGGATCTGCCGTTTGTGGATGCATGACGGCAAAAGCTAGCAAATAAATTGGATTTGGATGCAATTTGTATTTGACTGTCTGTGGTCTTTCATTTATTGGCAGCGAGATCAAGCATGGTATTGTTTTTCTTCTGAATTAAAATGAGAGGCATACATTGTGCATCTACTGAAGTCTACAAGAATAAGCATCCAGTAGGGTAGCCAACCTCCTAGTGGCCAGCAACATCTGCCTACCCCACTAATTCGCAAAGCAGTTTTACTACTACTACTACTACTACTACTACTAATAATAATAATAATAATAATTTATTATTTATACCCCGCCCATCTGGCTGGGTTTCCCCAGCCACTCTGGGCGGCTTTCAACCAAATATTAAAAACAATACAAATAGTGTTTAAGTTAGGGTTATCAGACGTCCCCAGTTCCCGGATTTGCAAATCTGTCCCTGGGAAACGTGGCAGTGCAGCCTCAGCAGCTCAGAGCCAGCCTGGTAGTGCAGTTGGCTCTGGCTGGTTTCAGGAGCTGCTCGCTGCCGTGGCGCCCACCATTTTTCCTTGCTGGAAGTCCCCATATGATATATCTTGTGCGCAACACATCATATGGGGACTTCCAGCGAGGAAAAATTGTGGGCGCCACGGCAGCAAGCAGTTCCTGTAGCCAGCCGGAGTCAACTGCACTACCAGGCTGGCTCCGGGCTGCTGACTGCCACTGCCACTGCCAAAGGGGAACCGGGGACGTCCGGCGGTATAGATCTCCTGCCCCCTGCCCCCTTTGTTTTGACTGATCGGGGGAGGCTCGGGAATAGTGGGTGGGCAGCCATTGCCCAGTTTTTTTAAAACTCTGCGCATTTATGTTTCACAGGGTGCGAAAGAAGGGCTTTGCACCTTTATACAATATGCATGTGTGCTTGGGCCCAGGATCTTTTGCCTCACCATCCCCACTACTGACTCCCTGTTGCTATTCAGCTTCAAAAAAAAAAAAAAAAAGTGTCCGCGGATTCAATGAAGAAAATCTAGTAACCATAGTTTAATCCATGGGTAGGCAACCTAAGGCCCATGGGCTGAATGCGGCCCAATCGCTTTCTCAATCTGGCCCGCGGACGGTCCCGGAATCAGCGTGTTTTTACAAGAGTAGAATGTGTCCTTTTATTTAAAATGCATCTCTGGGTTATTTGTGGGGCATAGGAATTCGTTCATTCCCCCCCCCTCAAAAAAATATAGTCCGGCCCACCACATGGTCTGAGGGATGGTGGACCGGCCCACGGCTGAAAAAGTTTGCTGACCCCTGGTTTAAGTCCTTGTGTGACTGGGCACGGGGCTATCCTTCACAATGGCTCAGTGCAAAAGATGCTATATTGTGAGGTCAGCCACCCCCACCACTTGGGACTTTGACATACTGCCACGCTGCTGGCTGCAGTTCCAAGGAAGCAGCAAGGCATATTTTTATTAGGGTTTTTTTGGGGGGAGGGGTCCGTCTAGATGATACTGTGGGTCCCTTCCAAGGCCTGCTTCAAATCTAACAGAAGAGGCTGCTGAACCATCTAAGCCAGTTCCTTTGTGAAAGCAATAGCCCTGGCTGGCCAGTTCAAAGAAATGATTTTTATGATTAAAATAATGCTACAATCCTATAATGCTGCGACATATTACATAAAACTCCTGCTGGGTCTGTTCCTATTGAACAGGTTATATACCCCTCAATTCCTACATTCCAGTCGTGGGTTTCATCCCACGAGGTTTCAGGAATGCCTATTTGATCGTTATTTTGTATGTATTACCTAAGTCCTAAGCACCAGCTTCCATGTTCAGGTGGGGCATTTAATCACTTAGGATGGTGTTATATTTTGAAAGAATTTAGTGAAAATTGTGGGGGAGAAATGGAATAATATGGCTGAGAATATATACGGGAATAGATAGATAGATAGATAGATAGACAGACAGACCGATATAGGGGTTCCAACTTGAATAAAATATTGGGGGGCAGGTAAGCCCCGACCCACATAATTGATCACAAGATGTTGCACACACGCACCATTTGAATGGCAATGCCCATCAACTTGGAGGGCAGACCCCTCCAATATTTGCGGGGTGGGCGAAAGGACTTGGCTTGTTATGCGTGTGTTTGTAGTCTGCTAAGTCGTCTTCCTCTTCTAGGCTGGGGGCAGGAGGAGGAAGAACGAGAAGCGAAATGTCTTTGGATCAATTTTGGCTCAGATCTCAGAGCATCAGCCAATGTGGCTGCAGCTGCTGCCTTGCGCCTGCTGTGCACTGTTGGAAATGCAATGCGAGGCCCCTGCTGCAAACATGGAAAGGGTTGGATTTGCTTTTAAAATGCAACGTGCAAATCTTGGGGGGGGGGGCCTGGTGGCGGGAGATAAGTGTCCCCCTGCAGTGCTGTGTGGCCGAGAAGGAAGGAAAGATGGGGTCCGACCTCACCCGAATCGTCACAAACATGTTGTCTTCAGAGAAGGGATGTTTGGAAGGAAAAAACGCGGCTATTTTTAGCTCTTTGCGTTTGTTCGGCAGCGGCACGCAAGATGTTTGGGAGAGGGCTTTGCTCGTTTGCTGATCGCTTTCGGGTGAGATGTGACATTTACAGCCAAGCGATGAGCTTAGGAGGATGGCACACAGGCAGTGATGGAGACTACAAGGCGGTGGAGTGCGTAATCCGTTCTTTTTGGTTTTTTTAATGTAAATTCTGCACCATGAAAATGTGACTTACCTGCCACCTGTATGCATTAGGCAAATTGAGCAGATTTGCATCTGTTTTGCTAATGTTGCACATATTTTCCCCTCTGCACCTGCCATTCATGGGATGGGGCCAGAAACAGGACCCCTACGCTCCATTATCCTCTGATTCAGTTTAGAGAGAGGGACAAGGCAGGGCTGCCCTCTCCCCCCATCGCTTATTAGGCCTCGGTTTGGAACCACAAGCTTGCAGGATTGGACAGAGCAGGGAGATGTACACTTTTGAGAAGGTGGGATTTCAACTATCTTTGTATGCAGATAGCTTGCTACTGTTTATGAGCGGACTTGATACGGGCACACTGGAATTAATCAGATTAATGAATGGATTTGTTAGAGTTTCAGGGCGTGTGATTAATAGGTCAAATTCTGAATTAATGCCAGTGGACAAGTGTACAGCACCTGTTTTGCATACCAACTGGGACTGTCATTTGTACCCAGAAGTCATAGCCCATCTAGGGATTTTGAATCCTACAGAAATCACTCAAATGATTAAAATAAATTTTTATTAGGTTGTGAACAGGAATCTCCAGCGATTTGGAAAGGTGTGTGCTACTCAGTCTTAGTATTTGGGGTTAAAATTAAGAAGAGCCTCCTTCTTCAGGCCGATGGGCTATCTAATCCAGAATCCTAGAATCCTAGAATTTTAGAGTCTCCCTTAATTTATATAAATATTTGTATACCACTGCAGCACAAAGAAAATACATCAAAGTGGTTTACAGCAATAAAAACAGAAAGCCGTAAAAAAACAACAACAACCATATTTAAAAAGTTGAAAAGAGACAGAGCAACTACTCTATTCTGAACTTAAAAATGGAAAGCGTAATGCTGGTGGTCAACAAAAGAGGTTTAAAGACTGTCTCAAGGCAAATCTTTAAAAATGTAGTATAAACACTGACAACTGGGAAACACTTGCCTGCGAGCGCTCCAGTTGGAGAACAGCCTCCATGGTGTCATGGGCTTTGAAGACACTCGAACTCAGGACACAAGGGAGAAACGTGCTAAGAGGAAGGCAGGCTTGGCAAATCCACACTGTGATAAACTCTCGCCCGGAAACCAATGTCCCCACTGTGGAAGGAGGTGTGGATCCAGAATTGGCCTCCACAGTCACTTACGGACTCATTGTTAAAACCATGTTTATGGAAGACAATCTTACTTGGCTACGAGGGATTGCCAAAGAAGAGGAAGAGGAAGAGGAAGAGGAAGAGGAAGAGGAAGGAGAAGGAGAAGGAGAAGGAGAAGGAGAAGGAGAAGGAGAAGGAGAAGGAGAAGGAGAAGGAGAAGGAGAAGGAGAAGGAGAAGGAGAAGGAGAAGGAGAAGGAGAAGGAGAAGGAGAAGGAGAAGGAGAAGGAGAAGAAGGTATTCAACTGCATAGACCTGGCAGAATAGAAAAGTTTTCAGCATGCATTCAAAAGTCAAAGCACAAGGCGCCTGCTGACTCTCCAGTGGCAGAGAGTTCTGCAGGACCTGGCCGATGACAGTAGAGTCCCTGTTTCTCACTGTTGTCAAATGAGCCTCACCAATTTGGGGAATGGCCATTGACACTCCTGTGAGTGACCTCTCACCTGTGCACTGAAAGGGGAGGGAAGAGGAGGGAACACATCCAAATTGGAGCAAAGTTATTCTGTACCATCCAGCCAGCCAGCCTTCCCCTGAACCTAACCCCCAAGTGGCTGCATGTAGCTCTTTGCTGAGCTCTCTGCATGCAACATTTGTACATGACAGAGATTGAGGATAAAAAAGGAAGCGAGCGGGGAGAGGGAAAACAGTTTCTCTGTTTTAAATGGCAAAATAATTACAAAGGCTCTCAAACACAGCGGAACCACACTGGGCCTTTTTGACTTCGTGAATAATATTAGCATTTTCTCAACCCTTTGATGAATCGTCAAGTTCATCCGTTGCCTCCCTGCTTCTGAGGACGGCTGCCTGATTGGTTTTTGTCCCACTTGTGTTAATTAATTTCCTTACCAGCCGTGATGGGGTGGCATGTGACCTCGTCATGTGACAGGGCGCCATCGTGGGGGGCTAGTATTTCCATAGCCCTTCCACGCGAGAGAACAGCGGCCATTTGGGATGCTGTGAGATCTTGCATGATTTCTCCCAAAAAAAACGCTTTTGGGGGGCACGGCACCCAAAAGCACACATTTTGGGGCACCATGTGAGATTGCAGCCCCCTTAAAACCTTTGGGGGGGTGGAAATCACAGCACGAAAACGCAGCATCCCAAATGACCACTGTTCTCTCGTGAGAAAAAATGGGATGCCCCGGTTTTCCCAGGACAGCTGCGGGGGATGATGTTGTCACCTGCCCTGGAACCTTAGGGTGAGTCATTAATTATAGCAAGGATGATAAATAATAACTTTCCCCTTGCAGGGCTGTTTGGTCAAAGTCTGATTTAATTATAAAGAACCTGCAGGAAGGAAGTGGGCAGAGGAGGCCTTGAAGTCACCTTGAAGTCAGCAGGTGGTACCTGGGCAGAAGAAGAAGCAGGACAAACAGCTGACGGTCACCTTCTCAGTCCCCCCCCCACATTATCCTTAAGATATCAATGACTTCCCTTCTTCTCTTTCATAGAATCATAGAATCATAGAGTTGGAAGAGACCCCAAGGGCCATCCAGTCCAACCCCCTGCCAAGCAGGAAACACCATCAAAGCATTCCTGACAGGTGGCTGTCAAGCCTCTGCTTAAAGACCTCCAAAGATGGAGACTCCACCACACTCCTTGGCAGCAAATTCCACTGTCGAACAGCTCTTACTGTCAGGAAGTTCTTTCTAATGTTTAGGTGGAATCTTCTTTCTTGTAGTTTGAATCCATTGCTCCGTGTCCGCTTCTCTGGAGCAGCAGAAAACAACCTTTCTCCCTCCTCTATATGACATCCTTTTATATATTTGAACATGGCTATCATATCACCCCTTAACCTTCTCTTCTCAAGGCTAAACATACCCAGCTCCCTAAGCCGTTCCTCATAAGGCATCGTTTCCAGGCCTTTGACCATTTTGGTTGCCCTCCTCTGGACACGTTCCAGCTTGTCAGTATCCTTCTTGAACTGTGGTGCCCAGAACTGGACACAGTATTCCAGGTGAGGTCTGACCAGAGCAGAATACAGTGGTACTATTACTTCCCTTGATCTAGATGCTATACTCCTATTGATGCAGCCCAGAATTGCATTGGCTTTTTTAGCTGCTGCATCACACTGTTGACTCATGTCAAGTTTGTGGTCTACTAAGACTCCTAGATCCTTTTCACATGTACTGCTCTCAAGCCAGGTGTCACCCATCCTGTATTTGTGCCTTTCATTTTTTTTGCCCAAGTGTAGTTCTTTACATTTCTCCCTGTTAAAATTCATCCTGTTTGCCTTCTCCCAGTTCTCTAATCTGTTAAGGTCATTTTGAAGTGTGATCCTGTCCTCTGGGGTATTAGCCACCCCTCCCAATTTGGTGTCATCTGCAAACTTGATCAGGATGCCCTCAAGCCCATCATCCAAGTCATTGATAAAGATGTTGAATAAGACTGGGCCCAAGACAGAACCCTGTGGCACCCCATTAGTCACTTCTCTCCAGGATGAAGAGGAGCCATTGATGAGCACCCTTTGGGTTCGGTCAGTCAGCCAGTTACAAATCCACTGAACGGTAGCATTGTCTAGCCCGCATTTTACCAGCTTCTTTACAAGAATATCATGGGGCACCTTTCCATGATTCATTTTGCATATCATAAACCCCTGCACATTTTACAGAAACTATACCATTCAGTATTCCATTATTACATCCATCATAACTTATTCACTTGTTGAATTTATCTGAATGCTGCCAGCGCTTTCAGCTGTACACAGTTATTTCCCATATATTCAATAAGCGTTTTCCAATCTGCTCTAAATGTATGTTGTTCTTGTTCTCTTATTCTACATGTTAAGTCTGCAAGCTGCGCATATTCTATGATCCTCTGTTTCTATATCCAAAGAGGTGGCTCTGTTGCTGTAGAGGCAAATGCGTGGGGCTTTCACCACCTCACCTGGCTGGAGGCCACGTCGCCCTAAGATTCAGAGCGGGTCCTATTTGGAACTTACATGAAAACCATTTAGAAACCTTTAAGCGTTAAATCATGGGTAGGCAACCTAAGGCCCGGGGGCCGGATGCGGCCCAATCGCCTCCTAAATCCGGCCCACGGACGGTCCGGGGATTGGAGGGGCAGGGGCGTACGAAGGGGGGGCAGAGGGGGTGGGTCGCCCCAGGTACCACTCAGGGAGGGTGACAAGATGGCCCGCTGCCTCCCCCCAGCTGTGGCCAAGGGCGTGCGCTCAGTTGTTTGGATCGGAGGGGGCACCTGTGCCCACACCCGTCAAGTCCTCACCTCTCGCAATCTGCTGGCAAATGGGGCCCAGCTTTCAAGGTATAATGTATCACCATGGCAGCCCTTATTGCTGCTTGAGATTAGAAGACTGATGCTCTGTTCCCCAGCCGCTCTTATCAGCCGTAGTCAGCGCAGCGTCTTCTCCCTGGGAACACCTGCCCCTTTGTAGGTTGGCACCTGTGCTTTTAAGCTTGAGCACCTGTCTGATTCAGATCTCCTGCTATTCAGCGGACGAGTCCGTGCTTTGTTTCAGGCAGCCGTTTCGTTTGCATTCATGGCACAAGACGAGCGCGGTGCTGTTACGGCAGGGAAAGCAAGGCAGCGGCGGCAGCAGAACACACTGTTATTTTCCCCGCACCTTTCTTCCCTTACAACACCCCTGCGAGGCAGGTAGATTATCCTGGGAGAGGCTGGCTATCCCAAGGTCACTCGGCAAACTTCAGAGCTGAGTATATTTTTCATCTTGGTCTTCCTGGCCCTAATCCAACACGCTAACATCTGTATTATTCAACAGAATGTTTTAGCTCCAGTAGGTTTAGTTGCACTTACTGTCAAATTGTTGCAAATCAAATAGATTCTGCATATTTTTGGGGGGTAGCACAGGGTTGCTGCTGTGCAAGAGAGAGAGATCAGGAGAGGACACTGACTTGCACAAAATCAGCAGGTGCTAATTCATGTGTATAGATGCAAATGTAGAAATAATTCCTGTAGCAAAGCTCTCCACCGGACTTCACAGGGCAATGTTGCTCCCCAGGCTTGTCTCATTCTCTCTCTATATCTCCTTCAGTTGTTTGGAAGTGGATGGTTTAAGAAATATATGGTTTTATTAGCGATTCATTGCATCCTTCCAGAATCCAGAGAAAAATTGTACAGGTGTGCTTAGCCTGGAGAAGAGTAGAATGAGAGTTGAGATGAGAACCATCATCAAAGATCTGAAGGGCTGTCACACAGAAGATGGAGCAAGCTCCAGCAGGTTGGCCCTGAACCAATTAAATCCAGCGGAATTTCAGCGGAATCAAATGAAAAGAAAGGAGATTCCAAATAAACATTGGGGAGAAGTTTCTGTCGGTAAGAGAAGAAGAAGAAGAAGAAGAAGAAGAAGAAGAAGAAGAGGAGGAGGAGGAGGAGGAGGAGGAGGAGGAGGCGGAGTTTGGATTTTACATCCCGCTTTATCACTACCCGGAGGAGTCTCCAAGCGGCTCACATTCTCCTTTCCCTTCCTCCCCCACAACAAACACTCTGTGAGGTGAGTGGGGCTGAGAGACTTCAGAGAAGTGGGACTAGCCCAAGGTCACCCAGTAGCTGCATGTGGAGGAGCGGAGACACGAACCCGGTTCACCAGATTATGAGTCCACCGCTCTTAACCACTACACCACACTGGCTCTCAAGAGCTTTTTGTCAGTGGACCGGACTTCCTTGGAAGGTGTCAACCTCTCCTCCACGGGAAGTTTTAAAGCAGAGATTGGATGGCCATCTGCCATGGATTCCTTAGCTGTGATTCCTGCATGGCAGGGGGTTGGAACAGATGATTCTTTGGGGTCCCTTCCAACGCTACAATTCTATGATTCTAAGTCTAGAAGTGGGGTGGTTTTTTTTAATGCCTTACACATTATGTATACACACAGTCATACGGAGGGGGGGGAGAGAGGCAACTTTTGCAAACAGTAGAGCCGGAAGCTACTAACATGAGTTTGGCCAAACTGCGAGAGGCAGTGAAGGATAGGCGTGCCTGGCGTGTGTCAGGGGCTGGCCGGGTTCTGAAGCGGTGCCAGAGGAGACAGCGGACCTAGACAGAGCCCCGCTGACGCCCGAGGAGTTATTGAGGGTCTGGGATCAGGAACAGGCACAGCCCCTGCTGACGCCAGAGCAGATAGTGCAGCAATGGGAGGAAGCCTCCACCAGAGGGCTAGCACAGCCAATGGGAAGGGATCAGAATAGGGAGTCCGAGGAGGAGGTGAGGCTTAGAGAGCCTGCCGGAGCATCAGACACCACCAGCGGGGAAGGTGAAAGCGAAAGGGAAGGGGGAGCCGTAGGGCCGCCCAGGTCAAGGGCACGGAAGCGGAAAAAGGAGAGGCGGAGACTAGGGTTCCCGAAGCTGCTATGCTGGGGGCGGAGCCGCAAATCGGTACTCGAAGGATCTGACTCCGAGGGGTCGGATGCATAGCCGTAAGGTCTGGACTGTTCAATGTTATAAAATAAAGTGATTAGTTTAGTAGACGGCGTTTTGTGGATGCTTACTTCCGAGGAGACACACATCCGCCTCACAGCATCCTTCGAGTCTTCGTCACCTCCTCAGAAGTAAAGCACAACCAGCATGAGCAACGCGGAGGAAGCCGCAGCGCTAGCTGCCCAAGGAGCCGGCGGTGGAGGTGTCCCTACCTGGGAAGATAGAGCTCGTGAGCTAGAGGTACTCTACCGAATTAGTCAAGCCAGATTGGAGGAGGCTAGAATTCACGCTGAGCAGGGCAGGAGTGCGCAGGCGGGAAGGCGAATCACCATGCTAGCAAGCAGGTTTCAGGGCAAGCCGGAACAGTACATAGGTTTTAAAACAGACATGCTATATGCCCTGGAACTGCAAAAAGACTCATTTAAAAATGAGGAGGAGCAGGTCGGATTTGTAATTTCGCATTTTGAATCAGCTGCTCGTGATTGGGTGAGGCCACTGATTATGGCCAAGGACCCAGCGCTTCAGAGAGTAAAAGAGTTCTTTAAAGCGATGGACGTGGTTTATACGAGCCGCTCTGAACAGGAGCTAGAATCACAGGAACTTCTTCTTTTGAGGCAAGGGAGTATGACGGTGCGAGAGTATCAGGCAAGGTTTTCGCTGTTGAGCCATCGTCTGGGATGGGACACCAATACGCCTCAAATGATAGCGCTCTTTAAGTTAGGTCTGGCCGATGAAGTAAAAGACTCTTTGGCGAGAGGGGGCCCCTACAATGACATGAAAAGCCTCACAGAAGCAGCGATGGCAATCAGCATTAGACTGGAGCTCAGAGACAAAAGCAAGAAGGAGGGGAAGGCGGGAAGGTGGTTCAACTTCCGCATTCCAACACAAACAGAGAGACCGGCTGGCGCGCAAACGCACCTCCCGGAAGAAACCCCTATGGAATTGGGAGGAGCGCGCGCGCGCCCTATTTCAAACGCAACGGTTGCCAAGGGGAGTGACACGCAAGGCGGGAAGGCGCCCAGGAAATGCTTTGTATGTCACCAGATCGGACACCTAGCCAAGGCGTGTAATAAGAAAAAGGTGTGGCAAGGCATGACGGGGGCTGTAACAGGAGAAGGGGAGGAGCAGACGGCGAGGCAGGGAAACGGGAATGCCGGCTGGCAAGTCGCGGGGACGGCCAGCCCGGCTCAGGAGCAGTAAAATGTCCCCCCAGCAACGCACCCGAGACGCCCCCCCCAGCCCGCCCGAGCAAACCCCCCCCCACCCTCCCAAGCCAGGCATCGTGATGGAAGTCACACTGGAGCTGCCCAATGGCTTCACCATGCAAGTCCCCGCCCTCGTAGATTCGGGGGCCTCGGCAGATTTTATGGATATAGACTTTGCCAGGCAACACCAGCTTCACCTCCTGCCTTTGCATTTCCCCTTGCAAGTCACCACCATTCATGGGAGGGAATTAAAAGGAGGGGCGGTCACACAAAGCACTCCACCCATGCGGATGGGGATTGGAAGGCACTCTGAAGTTATTGCCTTCCACGTCACCACGTTAGCAGGTCCCCCCATCATACTGGGGATGGGGTGGCTGGACAGACATGACCCAGTAGTGAGCTGGTATCAGCGCTCTCTAACGTTTGGTTCTGCGTTTTGCATGGAGAATTGCTTGCAGCAGATGCGTCCCAAGGAGCAAGCAGATGCAGCCATGATGCAAGCAGGGGAAGTCACGCTCCCTGCGCAATATGCGGAGTTTCAGCAGGTGTTTAATGAAAGGGAAGCAGACAAGCTACCCCCCCACCGCCCCTACGACTGCCGAATAGACCTGGTGCCAGGAGCTCAGCTGCCACCAGGCAAGCTTTATTCAATGTCGGAGCGTGAGATAGCAGATCTGAAAGACTTCATTGACAAGAACCTGGCCAGAGGGTTCATCAGGGAAAGCAAGGCTGTAGGGGGCAGCCCAGTGTTCTGGGTGGACAAAAAAGACACCCCCCAACGTAGGCTCGTTTGTGACTACCGCATCCTAAATTCCCTGACCCTCCCTGTCTCCTACCCCATGCCGCGAATCGACGACCTGCTGGCGGCAGTACGCAAGGGCAGGATCTTCACCAAGCTGGACCTGAGAGGTGCGTACAACCTAATCAGGATCAGAGAAGGGGATGAGTGGAAAACCACCATGTTCACACCCCTGGGAGCTTATGAGTTCCTAGTCATGCCCTTCGGCCTCCAGGCAGGCAGCCAATGCTTCCAAGCGTTCATGCATCACGTGTTGGGGCCCCTGCTATACAAACAGGCGGTCGTCTATTTGGATGATATATTAGTATACTCGCAAAACCCAGAGGAGCACGTGCAACACGTCAAGGAAGTACTGCAGAGGCTCCAGGAGCACCAATTATGTGTCAAGCTGGAGAAGTGCCAGTTCCACACCACAGAAGTGGACCTCCTGGGCTACCGCCTCTCAGATGAGGGAATAGCCATGGACACCAACAAGGTAGAGGCGATCTTACAATGGAAGAGCCCCAAAACCAAGAAGGACGTGCAGCGCTTCATCGGTTTCGCAAATTTCTATAGAAAGTTTGTACCGGCGTTCGCAAACATGACGGCACCAATTACGGACTGCTTGAGAGGCAAGAAGAAGTTCCAGTGGACGGAGAAGGCGCAGCAAGCCTTTGAAACACTCAAGAAGGTCTTCGCCTCAGAGGAGCAGTTGCTGCACGTGAACCCGAGCAAGCCCATCAGGATAGAGACAGACGCATCAGACCGAGCCATTGGAGCTATACTACTGCAGCAGGATCCAGCAAGGGAATGGCGGCCCTGTGCGTTCTATTCCAGGAAGTTGAGCCGGTCGGAATCCAACTACGCTATCTGGGACAAAGAGCTATTGGCAGTGGTAGCAGCATTCAAACACTGGAGTCACTTCTTGGCGGGGGCGCAGCACCAAATCCAGGTTCACACGGATCACAAGAACCTGGAGTACTGGCGCACGGCGAGGGTGCTCAACCAGCGCCAAATGCGATGGGCAGAGTTTTTTGCGGACTTCAACTTCCACATCCAATATGTTCCGGGCGAGCAGAACAGCAGGGCGGACGCCCTATCCAGAAAGCCGGAGTACATGGAAGACGAAGGACCTCCAGTGGCCAGGGCCATCTTCAAACCTGAACAGTGGCGGTGTGGGGCGGCATTGGGTGGTCGGGAAGAACTGGTGCGCCTCACACAGGCTGACACGTTTGCCCAGAACAAGCTAAGGGAACTCAAGAAGGGGGATCCCAAGGCAGGAGGGTTTGAGGAAAAGGAGGGGCTGCTGTTGTACAAAGGGGCACTGTATGTGCCAGGGGAGGACATGAGGGCCAAAATCCTCAGACAGCTTCATGACAATCCCACAGCGGGGCACTTTGGGCAATTCAAAACCATGATACTGGTCACGAGAGAATTCTGGTGGCCAAAAATCAGACAGGACATCAGGGAATACGTCAGGGGGTGTGAGGTTTGTCAAAGGGCCAAGGGGGAGAGAAGGGTACCAGCAGGGCTACTGGAACCGCTCCCCACCCCGAGCAAGCCCTGGGAAGCGGTGTCGCTGGACTTTGTCACGGATCTCCCCCGGTCCAAAGGGAACACGGCTGTACTAGTCGTAGTGGATCTCCTGACCAAGATGGCCCACTTCATTGCCTGCCCCAAAGTGGTGTCGGCGGAGGAGACGGCCCGGTTGTTTGTGCAGCACGTGTTCAAGCTGCATGGCATGCCCGCGAGAGTAATTTCTGATCGCGGGGCCCAATTTACCTCCCGTTTCTGGCGCAGGCTCATGCAGATCTTGCAGGTGCAGGTGTGTCTGTCCTCAGCACGACATCCACAGACCAACGGTCAATCGGAAAGGGTTAATTCCATACTGCAGCAGTATCTGCGATGTTACGCTTCCCAGCAACACAATGACTGGAGTGACAAACTATCCCTTGCAGAGTTTTCGTACAACAATGCTCAACACTCCTCGGCAGGCATGTCCCCGTTCCAGGCGAACTACGGCAGCCACCCCAGGGCCTTTCCGGGAAGGGAGGGGGAACAGGGGGATGGAGACGTGCCCGCTGCACAGAGGTTCGCTGAGGAGTTGGAAGCATTGCACCAATTGCTCAGTGACAATTTGGAGCGGGCTAAAGCAGCCTACAAAACGGCAGCGGACCGGCACCGCAGGGAGGGGGAGGACATCCAGGTGGGAGAGATGGTATGGTTGTCCACACAAGGGTTGCCTATCCGCGGCAGGTGCAAGAAGCTGCAGCAACGTAGACTGGGGCCTTTTGAGGTAGTGGAGCAGATTAACCCCGTGGCTTTCAAACTGCGACTGACGGACGACATGAGGATTCACCCGGTGTTCCACAGGTCTCTCCTGTTCAAGTACAGGGAACCTCACAGGTACCAACAGGGCTACCAGCAGGGGTCGCAGGGGTTACCGCTGGTGGAACCGGAACTGTTCAACGAGGCCACCGAGATTCTGGACTCCAGGTGGCAAGGGGATGAACTGCAGTATTTGGTAGCGTGGGAGGGGGAGCCAGCGTCGGAAAATGCATGGATCCCGGCAGAGGAAGTCACCAAGGAGCATCTGGTGTGGGAATTTCACGAACTGTTCCCGCACAAGCCCAAACCATACCGTTGGCAACTAAGAGACGTGTTTCAACCCACAGACTCAGAGGAAGGAGACTTCTGGGGTTTCCCGCCATCAGAGGGGAGTGAAGGGTGCCCTGTGGTAGGAGAAGGGACCGAGAGTGCAGAACCCCTTTCTCCAACCATGACCAGAGAGGATTGGGAAGAAGTGTTTACCTCGTCGTCCAGTGGCGACACCACAATTTTCTTAGGTTTCCCTTCCTCCCCTGACACAGCAGACGAGTCTTGGGGGGAGCTGGGGGATCTAGCAAGGGAATCCGACACCGAGCGACCCCAACCCTGTGCGCCATCTCAGGAGGGGAAGGGGGGCTTGGAAGGGGGGGTGGATGTCAGGGGCTGGCCGGGTTCTGAAGCGGTGCCAGAGGAGACAGCGGACCTAGACAGAGCCCCGCTGACGCCCGAGGAGTTATTGAGGGTCTGGGATCAGGAACAGGCACAGCCCCTGCTGACGCCAGAGCAGATAGTGCAGCAATGGGAGGAAGCCTCCACCAGAGGGCTAGCACAGCCAATGGGAAGGGATCAGAATAGGGAGTCTGAGGAGGAGGTGAGGCTTAGAGAGCCTGCCGGAGCATCAGACACCACCAGCGGGGAACGTGAAAGCGAAAGGGAAGGGGGAGCCGTAGGGCCGCCCAGGTCAAGGGCACGGAAGCGGAAAAAGGAGAGGCGGAGACTAGGGTTCCCGAAGCTGCTATGCTGGGGGCGGAGCCGCAAATCGGTACTCGAAGGATCTGACTCCGAGGGGTCGGATGCATAGCCGTAAGGTCTGGACTGTTCAATGTTATAAAATAAAGTGATTAGTTTAGTAGACGGCGTTTTGTGGATGCTTACTTCCGAGGAGACACACATCCGCCTCACAGCGTGCTCTGGTCCAGGGGGTCACGAAGAGTCGGACACGACTGAACGACTGAACAAGAGCCGGAAGAGAACTTTTAAACTAAGATGAAAGACCAAAAATATATATTTAAAGGCAACCATTTTTTGGTCCAGCAGATAAGGTGCTACTGGAAGGATTTTTTAATTTTTTATTAAGTTTTGTTTTGTTTTGATTTTACATATACATACATACACACATCAAATAATCAGAATATTAAAAAAAGAAGGGAATGAAATAAAAAGAAAGAAAAAGCATATCAGCAATGGAAAAAAAAAGAAAAAGAAATGAAAAAAAAGCCCCAAAACGAAGCATTTTCAAATACAATTCTTCGTAGAGAGTGCAAGCCGTCTTTTTGCAACTTCTGGCTTGATTCCTAACATGACCTCCCGCTACCCATGAACGTTACTTGGTAATTCCTTTTCCTAAATATCTGTATTCAGTTGGTAAGTCTGTGGAGAAACATTCTGGTTGCCAGTGGGGTTTTAATCTACGCTAAACCAAGTGATGGTCTGGGAACCTCCATTTTTCATATCTTTTATGAAAACATCCCATTCTCTCCTTATTCCCTCCTTTGAATGATTTCTTATTGAGTCTGTAAGTTTAGCCAATTCTAGTTTTAACAACCATTCTTCCTTTGTTGGTATTATAGACTGAGAAGTTCTGAACTCTTTTTGTTTCCCCTGTGATGGTCCAGGCCGGCAAAGCCAGGATCCTGAAGACCCTCATATATCCCCCAAGCTGCTACACCTGATCTCTTCCACCTAAATCTTTGTGTGTGTTTGTGTGCGTTCACACCCACACCGCTGTGTACATTTCTCAATGAATGTGTTATTCAATTAGGAATTTGAACACGCGATCAGATGATGACTTAAGAGGATTTTTCCTAAGTTGGGGTTTTAATAGACTGGTGCATTGAGGCACACATTCTCTTAACGGGTTTATTCCTTTTATCAGATTGCGTCTCCCTCCTTCTCAGCTAAGCTCCTTTTAATGCATTTGGGGTTTTTCCCCCTCCCTTCTTCTTTATATTGTCTAGGCCTCCTTTTCTCCAGGCCTCTTCCCTCCCTCACTTGAGATTATGCAAATCCTCCATAATGCAGTTTAACAGGGCTGGGAGTTTGTCATGGGGGTCTGAGTCCTGAACGCTACAGAAAGGAGGTTTCCACAATCGCCTTCTCCGATTAGCAATGGCAGAGAAAAGGACGGCCATGGAGAGAGACCTCTGGCTCAGACCTGACAGCTTTTGCTAGAAATTCCGCTGAGATGGGGTTCCTGAGGATGAGATATCGATGGGGGCCCTCCCTCTCTCCCCAAAAAATTCTCCGCCGCCTCCACTCCTACCAGCTTGTCACCGGCTTTCTTTTTGACATAACGACATAATGCCAAGAAAGTTCCCTGACACCGTAATCTTACAGATTTATCAAGGAATTTGAATAGAGGGTTTGGAGCCAGCCTTGTCCCAGTCGATTTCTTGGTTGGTCAGTCAGCTGTCAGGGCAGGAGAAAAAGCTGCACGCTGAGTGTGCATCCACGGCATGAAAGAAGGGCTTCGGAGGCAGGGACCTCTCTCTCCCCAAGGGAAAATGAAATAAGAAATAAAAAGATTCCTTCCAGTAGCACCTTAGAGACCAACTAAGTTTGTTTTTGGCATGAGCTTTCGTGTGCATGCACACTTTATGTATTTATTTAATCCCTACGATTTCTACACCACTTGATCGCAAAACCTCAAACCAAACCCCAAAGGATAAAACAATGGAATCGAGAAAAACTTACAAGGCTTTTTAAAATACACAAAAAGTAATAATAATAATAATAATAATAATAATTTATTATTTGTACCCCACCCATCTGGCTGGGTCCCCCCAGCCACTCTGGGCGGCCTCCAACAGATATTAAAATACATTAAAATATCACAGGTTAAAAACTTCCCTAAACAGGGCTGCCTTCAGATGTCTTCTAAAAGTCAGATAGTAGTTTATTTCCTTGACATCTGATGGGAGGGCGTTCCACAGGGCGGGCGCCACTACCAAGAAGGCCCTCTGTCTGGTTCCCTGTAGCTTTGCTTCTCGCAGTGAGGGAACCGCCAGAAGGCCCTCGGCGCTGGATCTCAGTGTCCGGGCTGAACGATGGGGGTGGAGATACAGGACCGAGGCCGTTTAGGGCTTTAAAGGTCAGCACCAACACTTTGAATTGTGCTCGGAAACGTACTGAGAGCCAATGTAGATCTCTCAGGACCGGTGTTATGTGGTCCTGGCGGCCGCTCCCAGTCACCAGTCTAGCTGCTGCATTCTGGATTATTTGCAGTTTCCGGGTCACCTTCAAAGGTAGCCCCACGTAGAGCACGTTGCAGTAATCCAAGCGGAAGATAACTAGAGCATGCACCACTCTGGCAAGACAGTCTGCGGGCAGGTAGGGTCTCAGCCTGCGTACCAGATGGAGCTGGTAGACAGCCGCCCTGGACACAGAATTAACCTGTGCCTCCATGGACAGCTGTGAGTCCAAAATGACTCCCAGGCTGCGCACCTGGTCCTTAGTATTAAAATGGGTTAAATTAAAATGTGCATCGGCTTTCTTAGCACCTTGGTAAGGCTGACCTAATCAAGAATGCTTTTATGACTATTGTTTATTATTTATTCAATTTCTATCCCGCCCTTTATCAAAAGATCCCAGGGAGGTATGCAACATTAAGAACACATCTTACAGAGGACAATAGCAAAAATATAATAATATCTAGAGAGAAATTCTACATTCTACATTCTTTTGTAATCCAAGGACATCTTTAATAAAAACTATTTCAAAAATAAAAATTAAATAGCCATAACAGTCCCACTCCCCAGCTTTAAAAGGCCATAGATTAGGCAGGCAAAAGGGATACAGTGAAGGGCCGTGCTTGATATCAATAGGCAGGGAGTTCCGGAGTGTAGGTGCTGCCACACTAGACAATCGAATGCTTACAAACATGGGATGGGTATTGAGTGGCGCCTTGCAGTCAAGGAGAACACTCTCTTTGTGGTCTGTTCACAAAGCACAGTCCCACAGCTAGACCCAGCCTTCCTCATGATCAGCTGGATAGCTCAGTTGGTTAGCGTATGGTGCCGACAATGCCAAGGTTGCAGGTTCGATCCCTATAGGGGACAGCTGCATATTCCTGCATTGCAGGGGGTTGGACTAGAATTCAGTGATGGCTAACCTTGACACTCCAGATGTTTTGGAACTACAACTCCCATCATTCCTAGCTAACAGGACCAGTGGTCAGGGATGATGGGAGTTGTAGTCTCAAAACATCTGGAGTGTCAAGGTTAGCCATCACTGGACTAGATGATGCTCAGGGTCCCTTCCAACTCTACAATGCTATGATCCTGACAACAATCCTCTGCCTATTGTACGTTTTGACTTATTACAAAACAGGCACCCCAAAATATAGAAAAGCCCCAGGAATTATGAAGGCGTGGAAACCTTATGGTCAAAACCCTCAGATCCGCAGTGTGGATGAATAATTTGTGAATTTCTCTCTCCGCAGACTATTATAACGTGCTGCTGAGATTAAATTGGTCTGTGGGCAGCTGTTTTCTTTGACCCAGTTTTCTGAAATGTGGGGGTCCTACCTTCCTGTTAGGCTTCATCTCTGCCAGAGAGATCTGAGGCTGGGATCAGTCGGTGTCTATCCCGTACGCAGATCTGATACAGGCAGGGAGTTTGTCCGCGGGGGAACCTGGTTTGCGTAGTAGAACAGCAGCATCTGTGCCTGTTGGTTCCCCGAAGCTAAATTAATGCATAATGGTTATGAGTAGCGAAACAGAGCAAGACACAGTCAGAGAGAGAGAGAGATGGAAATTAGCAGCAATAAGACATGAGGACAAAAATATCTGGGTTTTGAAAGACAAAGTTATAAATGAGCTGAGTGGCCAGTGAAGCAAGGAGAGAAACATAAAAGCTCCTTCAGAGAATCATGCATTTGGACTCTCGTATCTCTGCCTAATAAGCTCCTCTCTGCACACATCAATTAAATGGGGAGGTGTAATATACCACAGTTTACCTGTTTTCCCAAACTGGGAAACTGTGGTCAGCAGCTTCAGAACAAGCTGGAATCTTAGACCAACTTCAAGCCTTTAAGCCAAGGTTTAAGATCTTAGCCTTGTTCCAAAGCTGAGAACCATAGTTTTCTGGTTTCGATGGAACAGGGAAACTGTGGTTCGTTCAAGATTGGCCAGTTTGATTGTAGTTTGTGGAAAGGGAAGAGTGAAGGGTCTGCATGCATTAGCAAAAGACTCGGACAATATAATGCCATATTATTATCCGTTTGGGGGCAAATGTGGCTATGTGCTTGGAGCTGTCAGTATTACATTGGTTTAGGTTTATTTATTTCATAAGAATGATACACAGCTTGACGGTTAAAAAACAACAGCTCAATGCAGTTCACAAAGAGAATAAAACAATAAAATTATCAGTAAAAGAAGCTCTTTAAAACATCCGAAAGATATAACCAGCAATAAACGAAAGAACAGGTTTAAACATACGTCAACTTCTAAAGATCTGGGTAGGTAAGGATGTTTTTAGCAGGCCCAACAAACAGTACAGTTAAGGTGCCTGTCTGATATCAAGAGGCAGGGAGTTCCAGAGTGTAAATGCTGCCACATGAAAAGATCAATTTCTCACAAATGCACAATGGGTATCATGTGACACTTGTAACAGCACCAGTTTGGCTGATCGAAGTGGTCGAGAGGTCATATACGGATGCTTTAGTTGTGATTCCTGCATTGCAGGGGGTTGGACTTGATGACCCCTGGGGATCTCTCACAGCCCTACAATTCTGTGATACATGGAGGCATGTCCAAAGTCTGTTTCAGGGGCCCAATCCGGCCCACCGGTCGGTTTAATCCTGCCCCTGTGGCAGTTTATTTCCTGGGGTAAAATCCTAAAAAAAGCTTAACAACCTCAATCCTCAAAAAAAGGTTGGCCCTTTGGTCGGCCCTCACGGCCCTTCACTTCATCAAATCTGGCCCTCTTTGAAAAAAGTTTGGACACCACTGCATGGGGCCAGGCGATATCGCAGGTTACATTCTCACGTGCGGCGGATCTGTATGAATGTTAAGACACACACAAGTGAGGCCAGCGGCTCGTTCCTGGCACACAGATGCCCATGTTAAGAGGGGGTCCCGGGCGACCCTCGGGGATTTCAGTGGGCACTGGGGGCAGGAAGAGCCGGTTATGGGTTTTGATGTAAGTTGGGCCCAAACCGCTGCGCAAGAGAGGCTTTGTCAGACCTGGTTTTTGTGGGATGCATAACACTGGTGCAGTCAATCACAACATTCCTAGAATGTACACAAAGGATCTCAGTCCTCCAGCTAGAGTTTCCTGTACCTGGACTGAGACCACTTCCTCTGTGTAACCAGAGGTGGGAGTGGCCTTACCTGTGCAGTTACTCAAAGTCACAGGTCAGCTGCCATTCACTCCTTCTTCCTCATCGGAACTTCGAGCAAGCAGCATCTCAAGAGAAGATGCACTCTTGGCTTCCAGCCAAGAGGGCCCAGATGGAGCCTTCTCCCTTAAGGAGAGTCTCCATGTATATACATTTAATCTAAGCTAGCCTGCCTTTCTGAGACTTGTAGAACCTTGGAAATGTCTGTGAGTAAACCTTTTTACTTTTAAAGAGCATTGTGTCATGTATTTACTTTTAAGGGGGAACCAGGGGAAAGATGCCAGGAATCTGCCTTGTTTTAGAAGTTCAAAAGAACTTGATCGCCACGTTTTGCTGTGTTTAATTGGGGATGAGAATCTCTGCTAGTTTGGAGCTTGTTAACACAAGCTGGGATAGGAAATATTAAACAATATTCCCTCATCCATATTCCCACTCATCTCCCACAGTTTTCAGACTCTTCCGCACTGGAAGCGAGCGAGCTGCATTTGTCAAATCCTGCGGCTCGTTTGTGTTCCTTGCAAGCCTCAGCGGTTCATGAATAACAGAGCACCGCTGCGCACGAGCTTCTTCTTCTTAGGCTTCGCTCTCGGAAAGGGGCTTTGTTGCAAAACCTCTATCTCCTTTCTTTTTTCTGCCTTCCTGCTCTCGCTTGCTCTCCTGAGCTGCCCTGGAGGAAGCTCCCCCCCTGGAGATGCGTCTGAAGGCGCGGGATGTTTATTTAAAGAAGCAGGATCTTGAAGCCAGGATGACTGGGCTGTAGCTGGGGGAGCCCATTACAGGAGGGGAACCCATGTGGAAGGAGATCAAGCGCAGGCGAGGTTTTCCGTGGGGAGAGCGCTGGCCTTTTCCCCCTGTTCGAGGGAGCCATGCCAGGCTGTCAGTTTAAAGAGAGAGGGAGAGGGAAGCAGGAAGGAGAAAGGTTTTTGTTTGTTTGTGGTTTTGCATTGCTTAATTGAGGAATACATATTCTGCAAGGCCTGAGCCGCCTCCTGGTGCTAGAGGGAAGCTGGATTCTTCCAGCAATAGCACATTTTAAAATGGTGTCCCCCATCCTTGGCCAATTGTCCAGGTGAGGTTGGAAGAGGCACTCCCATTTGTCCCTATGGCGACAGAGCAACATCTTTTTTTTAACCTGTGATATTTTAATGTATTTTAATATGTGCTGGAGGCCGCCCAGAGTGGCTGGGTACAAATAATAAAATTTGTACCCTGGGCGGGGTACAAATAATAAAATTATTATTATTATTATTATTATTATTATTATTATTATTATTATCTTTGGATGAGGCAAATAGCAGCACTGAACCCGACAGCCAAAGCCGCTGCCTTAGCAAAGATTCTAGATTGCAAACATCACTGGATACAGGGTCACAGGCATGGAAGGGACCCAGGGGGTCATCCAGACTGACCCCCCCAAAAAACCTATAACACTAGGAAGCAGCATGGAACCTAACAAGAAATAGGCTTGTGCAGCTGGAAAAGCAGGAGACCCCCTGTTTACAGATGCATCAACACACCAGTTTCCAGCTGGATATCAGAGACCTTTGAAAAACATGTGAAAAATAAAATGATGGGGGAAAGCGTTTATGCTGCGGGTTGCGAACGTGCCTCCCGCATGGATTACGTTCGTAACCCAAGGTATGACTGTACACTCAGCTCAGAAAACATACAAAAAATCCTTATATTTAGGAATGAATACATTGAGATTAAAATAAAACCTGCATTAAAATATGCAATTGCAAATGTTCGTGTGGATTTTTTTTTTTTAAAGGAAAGTTTAAATGTGCTGATCAATGTGGAAATGGGACAGAGCAGACTTATGAATACAAGCAATATTCACACGGACAAGGAATTGGCTGATTCCATCTTTAACACCCATAAATCGAGGTGAAAAGAGAGGTGTTTGCTGTCAGGCTCTCACAGCATAACTGTTCCTCTTAATCATTAAATCCAAACAACGAGCCTTTAAGGTTCATCGTTAACATGACTGCTCTCCAATATGACATTTGCGGGGAATCAAACCTTTCCCCTCTGCTCTGCAACCCCTTAAAGGCCAAGGCACATAATTTGAGTTGCACATCCCTGCACCCCCACCCCCACCCCCCCCAACGATATCTCCCACCCTGCTTGTCGCCAGCCAGAGCAAGAAGCTCCCCCTTCTGCTCCGAAATCATTCGCTGACATCATCTCAGCTCCGAGATCCTGTGAAATGAACAAACATTTGGTCTGAAGGGGAACAGAACATGTTGCTATAAATGGGAAGCACCTTCTGCGAAGGGAGGCGGAGGAGGCCAAACAGTTGCTCTTTCATGTTCGTGGAAAGTCAGATGGCGCCACAAAAAGAAAGTTTCCAAAAGCGTCAAGAGAATGGAATCAATCGTTGGGAACATAGAAAGCTGGCTTATCCTGAGTTGGGCCATTGGTCCATCTCAGGGGCGTGGGATAGGGGGTGCGGGGGGTGCGGGCCACCCCGGGTGTCATCCTGGAGGGGGGGTGACAAAATGGCACACCGCTGGGGGTGGCACTTACCTCGGGGTCTGGCCTGCAGCGTGTCCGAGCCACACTTCTCTCCTGGGAGTGACGCAGTGGCTCAGGGGTCTGGAGCTGTTTGAAACAGCAGCGTAGGGCTTGTGACACCGTGCATGGATCGCCCCACCGCCCCCATGACTGGATCACCCCACCCCTGCAACTCCGGGTGCCAGAGCAGCTAGCTACACCCCTGGTCCATCTAACTCAATATTGTCTACACTGGCTGCCAGTGGCCCTCTAAGATTTCAAGCACAGAGTCTCTCCCAACCCTACCTAGAGATGCCATGGGGAATTGCAACTAGAAAAATACAACCTGTGCTGTTGATAGAAGTACAAGGTAAAGGTAAAGGGACCCCTGACCATTAGGTCCAGCCGTGACCGACTCTGGGGTTGAGGCGCTCATCTCGCATTATTGGCCAAGGGAGCCGGCCTACAGCTTCCAGGTCATGTGGCCAGCATGACAAAGCCGCTTCTGGCGAACCAGAGCAGCCCACGGAAACACCGTTTACCTTCCTGCCAGAACGGTACCTATTTATGTACTTGCACTTTGACGTGCTTTTGAACTGCTAGGTTGGCAGGAGCTGGGACTGAGCAACGGGAGCTCACCCCGTCGCAGGGATTCGAACCGCCGACCTTCTGATCAGCAAGCCCTAGGCTCTGTGGTTTAACCCACAGCGCCACCCGCGTCCCTAATTCTGTTTAATAGGATGTCCCTATTTTCACTGGAGAAATGTTGGAGGGTAGGTGTATTATTGACTCGTGCAAACTCCTCTTCTGCAAGCTGAGTTTCACCCAGACTTCCAGCACATCATGTTACCTGATGCAACAGCAGCAGGGCTATCCCTGGGTTAAGCCACTCTCAGAGGCCACGCGGGGCTATCGCTTGCCCAGCTGCACAAGCCATCTGTTGAGGAACGCTGCAATAAACAAAGTTGCTCTTTTGCACAGGCTTATTGTGTGCATGATGCTTTTGAATTCTGGTGCTGGAGGAGACTCTTGAGAGTCCCATGGACTGCAAGAAGATCAAACCTATCCATTCTTAAGGAAATCAGCCCTGAGTGCTCACTGGAAGGGCAGATCCTGAAGTTGAGGCTCCAGTACTTTGGCCACCTCATGAGAAGATAAGACTCCCTAGAAAAGACCCTGATGTTGGGAAAGGTTGAGGGCACAAGGAGAAGGGGACGGCAGAGGACGAGATGGTTGGACAGTGTTCTCAAAGCTACCAACATGAGTCTGACCAAACTTGGGGAGGCAGTGGAAGACAGGAGTGCCTGGCGTGCTCTGGTCTGATGTTGGGAAAGATGGAGGGCACAAGGAGAAGGGGACGGCAGAGGATGAGATGGTTGGACAGTGTTCTCGAAGCTACTAACATGAGTTTGGCCATACTGCGAGAGGCAGTGAAGGATAGGCGTGCCTGGCGTGCTCTGGTCCATGGGGTCACGAAGAGTCGGACACGACTGAACGACTGAACAACAACAAATTGTGTGCATGTGGGGGTTGTGTGCATGCAGTGATCTCTCACAGACACACGCTACTCAGAATTTCCTCTGCGCCGTAATTGGGTTGCTCCAGATTGCAAACCGATCTGTCGAAACCCTGTTCCCTGAGATGTTGCCGAGAGGAGTTGGGTCGGACTTCAGAAAGATGCACTTGACAGCGAGAAGCAGGCAGGGACACCAAACGAGGGTGCTGGCTACAGCTCCCGTAGCTGAGGCGTGCAGCGGTGGGAAGAACGGCTTTCGGAATAATAAGGAAGTTGTCATGGTATCAACCAGGGCTGCAAATTCCTCGTAGTTCAGAAGCAGCTTTTTGATCCCGGTGGATATAAGATGGAAAGAATAGAAAGTGACGGGGATTATTTTAACAAACCTGTCTGTGCTGCATGTCAGCGAGCGATGAGACTTTAAACCAGAAATCTCGATGGAGCGCAGAGAGAACAAAAACGAATGGTAACATCAGTGCTGTTGTGCCAAGGGAAGAGACAGCGATGTCTAGGTTTCTGTAAAAAGGGGCATCTTAATGGGCTTGATTAAAAGATGCTTGCTTAAGTTACCGGTAGCTTCAGTGACTGGTGGCTACTGTCTGGTGAAAGGACATGGGTGGCGCTGTGGTCCAAACCCCTGAGCCTCTTCGGCAGGGGTCAACAAACCTTTTCAGCAGGGGGCCGGTCCACCGTCCCTCAGACCTTGTGGTGGGCAGGACTATATTTTTTGGGGGGGAATGAACGAATTCCTATGCCCCACAAATAACCCAGAGATGCATTTTAAATAAAAGCACACATTCTACTCATGTAAAAACACGCTGATTCCCGGACCGTCCGCGGGCTGGATTTAGAAGGCGATTGGGCCACAACCAAAGAGGAGAAGGCGATTAGTTTGCCTACCCATGCTCTTGGGCTTGCCGATCAGAAGGTTGGCGGTTCGAATCCCCTCGACGGGGTGAGCACCTGATGTTCTGTCCCTTCTCCTGCCAACCTAGCAGGAAAGTACACCAGTGTGAGTAGATAAATAGGTACCGCTGCGGCGGGAAGGTAAACGCCATTTCCGTGTGCTCTGGTTTCCATCACGGTGTTCCATTGCGCCAGAAGCGGATCTATGGGGCAAGGCTGACTGGGAATGAGCTGCTCTGCTCATTAGGCCTGAAACTCAAGACAAGCCTGTGATTTACTGCCAGCTCACACTTTGACCCCTCCCCAGATATTCAGAAGTTTTAAATCTGTTTTTAATCTAAGGCTGTCTTAAATTATTGTTGTCAATTTTTCTTAGTTTTATCTTTTCTTGTCTTATCTTTCTTGTATATTGTGTTAAGGTTGTTGTTGTTGTTACAATCAGGCGGTTTAAAAATCTTACGAGATAAAAAACTACGTTATGCCGAGGGAGCCCCTCATCTATGGCAACCATCACATATGCCTGGAGTTGAAAACTTGGGCACCACACAACCAAAGAAGGAATTGGTAGTACGTTTCCGAGCACAATTCAAAGTGTTGGTGCTGACCTTTAAAGCCCTAAATGGCTTCGGTCCAGTATACCTGAAGGAGCGTCTCCACCCCCATCATTCAGCCTGGACACTGAGGGAACCAGGGAGAGGGCCTTCTCGGTAATGGCACCTGCCCTGTGAAACGCCCTCCCACCAGATGTCAAAGGAAAAAACAACTACCAGACTTTTAGAAGACATCTGAAGGCAGCCCTGTTTAGGGAAGCTTATAATATCTGAAGGACTATTGTATTTGAATATTTTGTTGGAAGCTGCCCAGAGTGGCTGGGGAAACCCAGCCAGGTGGGCGGGGTATAAATAACAATAACAATAACAATAACAATAACAATAACAATAACAATAATTATATTGTTATCCCCCACCCCCCGGCTTGAAATGCAAGGACAGGAACAAAAGTGCAAAATCAGTACACTGAAGAAGAAGAAGGAGAAGGAGAAGGAGAAGGAGAAGGAGGAGAAGAAGAAGGAGAAGGAGAAGGAGGAGAAGGAGAAGGAGAAGGAGGAGAAGGAGAAGGAGAAGGAGAAGGAGAAGAAGAAGAGTTTGTATTTTATATCCTGCTTTATCACTACCCGAAGCCGCCCAGAGTGGCTGGGGAAACCCAGCCAAGTGGGCGGGGTATAAATAATAAATTATTATTATTATTATTATTATTATTTATTAGCCTGAGGCTGACTCAGATTATCGGTCTCTGCAGCTGCAGGTGGCTAAGTTGTGGGGCTCCAGGGGTTGCTGGACTGCAGCTGGGTAACTTTGCCATGCTGAGGTAGACTGGGACAGAGCACGGTGAACCTTCACTTGTGGGAGGCGAAGCCCACCACAGCCCCTCCAGGGTCCCTGCAACGATGGCACCCTCAGACATTTGCACAGAGCCTCCTGGCCTCCCTCTGGCCTGGGTGTCAGAGCTCTCGCCTAGCCCTGTAGGCCTTGCCTTTGCAGAATAACCCGCCCAGCGATGAGCCGGCTGCCAACAGCTGAAGCGCCTGCCCCGGTTGACCCCATCAATATTTACAAGGCTCTAGAAATGACAGCCTCGGCTGGGCTGTTAATGGGATGTGCCTTCAGCCAGACCAATTTATTTAAAAGCAAAAAGGAGGATGCTGCCAACTTTTTTTAAAAAAAGAAAAGGCAGAGGGGAAAATGGAAGAAGACTGATAAGGACTCGGTTTGTGTCCCTGTGAAGTGTGCTGGAGTGGAGGGCAGGATTTCTCTTCCTCCAGGGTTAGGGGCGGATGAGCCCACACTAGACAGCGACAGAAGTCTAGTGTCCAGATCAAGAGAAGTCAGAGCACCACTCTAATCTGCCCTGGTCAGAACACACCTGTGTCCAGTTCTGGGCACCACAATTTCAGGATGATGTTGAGAAGCTGGAAGGAGTGTAGAGGAGGGTCATGGGTCTGATGAAACCAAGCCTGATGAGGAATGGTTGAAGGAGTAGCCTGGATGTTTATTTTTTTTATTTTTTTAAAATTATATTTATTGGGTTTTTCACACAAATAACAAAAAATAAGAAACAAACAAAACACAACGCAGAAAATACAAAAAATACAATACTACACATACACACACTACTGATATATTCCCCATCTAAGTTCCTTATCATTTTGGTTAGACTTCCTCCTGTCTTCCCCTCTACGTTTCAATATATAAATTTGGCTTCTTTAGCAATTTCCTCTCATCGCTTACTATTACATTCAATTTCTAATCTTATTGTTATATCTTATTCTATTTCTTTATCTTTTTCCTTATTTTCTTATCAGATTTCCAACCATATATCATTATACTTTGTTTACTTAATATGTTGCTTATTCGCCTATCTTATCTTCACTTAATCATTCTTTATCCTATTCTGTAAAATGCTGTTCTTCTAACATTCTCTTTACTCTAAATATTACAGTACTTTTTAAGATATTAGGATGTTTAGCCTGGATAAGAGGAGACTGAGAGGAGATATGAGAGCCAGCTTCAAATATCTCCAGGACTGTCACATGGAAGAGGGAACAAGCTTGTTTTCTGCTGCTCTGGAGGGTAGGACTCGAACCCATGGCTTCAAGTTACAAGAAAGGAGATTCCAATTAAGCATCAGCAAGAGCTCTCTGACAGTAAGGGCTGTTCAACAGTGGAACAGATGACTTTGAAAGGTGGCGGACTCTCCTTCCCGGGAGGTTTTAAAGGTTGGATGGCCATCTGCTTTACTTTAGATCCCTGCATTGCAGGGGGTTGGACTAGATGACCCTTGGGGGTCCCTTCCAACTCTAGGGTTGCCATATTTCTAAAAGTGAAAATCCGGAGCAAAAGAAATAAAAATGTTTTTGAGCTGTTTTTAAGGGAAACCACAAAGAACGACACTGCCGACGTGGGTTGCCATACATCCAGATTTCCGCCCGGACACTGCTTCCGACTGCAGTATTCTGGATACGTCTGGGAAATCCCGGATGTATGGCAAGACTTTCCAACTCTACAATTCCACAATTCTATGGTTCTATGGTAAAAAAACAGAAGAAGAAAAGTACGTGAAGGCTATGGGAATTCTGCCTCTGTTTTAATTTGGACTAAATGCGGCAATGAGTGTTATTTATTAATGCAACTTCTCTTGTCTGATGATAAGATAAGATAAGATAAGATAAGATAAGATAAGATAAGATAAGATAAGATAAGATAATTTATTGTCATTGCACAAGTACAAGCACAACGCTATACAAGTGCAATGATATTGCATGCCATCCCGTAAAAACAGAAAGAAAGAAAAAACAAAACAAAAAGCAGCACAAAACACACACACACCAAAGAAAGCCACAGATACACAGACATACACCCATCACAGCTCTCCAAGGTCATATTATCTGGTTACAGCATTTAAGATGGTTATAGCTCTTGGGTAGAAACTGTTCTTCAATCTATTTGTTTTTGATCTAATTGTTCTATATCTTCTGCTCGAAGGCAGTGGTGCAAAGAGACTATATCCTGGATGAGATCCTGGTTGTGTCTGTATAGTTGTGTTGGCTCTCCTGTTCTTAATATAATTGTTCCAAAAGTAAAGAAGAAGACGAAGACGAAGAAGAAGAAGAAGAAGAAGAAGAAGAAGAAATCTGAGAGCCTTACGCCAAGCTAGCACTCGGTGCAAGGCAAAGTACTTTTGTCTGCCTAAATTTTTGCCAAACACCAAGCGAACGAGCGCAGACCCTCAGCGCACCGGAGGGGAGCACATAAGGCTTCCCCTCTGTCGCTGGTGGCCTAGGCCTCCCCTAGCAACCGCTCCCCCTAGCAACGGCCTGGGCCTCCTCGCCACCTCGGACCTGGCAGCGTCATCTGCGTCTCTGCCGTCCCTGTGACCTTGCGCGGGAGAAGTGCCATCGCCAAGGCAGGAAGCATCTGGGTTATGCAACCAGGCCCTCCTCACATGTCCCTGACGGAGACATGTGCCAGGATAGTGGCGACGGCATCGCCATGGCAACTGCATCTTGCCCCTCCGAACCATCTCCTCTCTGCTTTTTCATGGTGTGTGTGTGTGTGTGTGTGTGTGTGTGTGTGTGTGCAGGTCTTTGTCCTGAGCAGAGGCCGATGTAAACGAGACTAATAGATCTTAACTTAATAAGCGTAGGGATAAATCAGGTTTCATCGCCGCACAACAACCCAGATGGCACAGTGGCGCTGGGGTGGGAGGCTGCGCAGCCCGTCAGAGCCGGGCATGACTTATTTACAGGGGAATTCGCAGACTACAGTGTGCCATCCTCCAGGGAGCGAAATGAATGTTTTGTACCATCTCCCGTCATTTGCATTTGAAGAAGAAGCCGGCCAGATTCTCGCTCCTGAGGTTGTATATTGCGGTTCAGGATGCAACGGTTCTGGCTTGGCCAGAAAGATGCGGCACAGAAACTCATAGCACACTATTTGTTCACTTGCTCGCTTGGAAGCATGGCAGCCCAGATAGAAAATGCAATCACATTTAAAGCAATTAGCTAAAATATGGCAGAGAGAGTAGAAAAAAAAAAACCACCACTCCAAGCGTTTTAGCACAAGCCAAGGACTTGCTTAAATGATAGCCTTCAATTGGTGAGAACAACTTGCGAGGCACCAAATGAATCTCCTGAGGCAGGGAGTTCCGCAGCCTGGGTGCCGCAGCAGCCAGTCCCCTTGCATTAACCTGCCATCCCCAACTCAAGAGCTATTCTGAGTGCCCCTCAAGATGGGAGTTGTATTGCAGGACATTTGGCAACATATTCTTGACGCACTGATGGTGGATTTAGTTACAGGATTTCAGCAGGAAGTTCTGGGAGATGCCCTGGTTGAAAACGAACCATCCTTTTCATGGCACATTCCTGGCTGTTTGCACTCATGGTGCTCACGGGGCAGCCGCTGCTTTCAACGCCGCTTGTACCCGCAAACATTTTGGGGAGGGTCACGTTGCTCCATTTCCAACCTGTGCTGAGAGATGTAAGGAGACCCCTGGTCCCCTCGTAGAGCTACAATTCTCAGAGTTGCCTGCGAAGAGGGCTTGGCTGTTAAACTACACACTGGAATTGCGAGGGAAATAGGGGTCTCCGAACAACTCTCCGCACCCTTGACAAACTACAGTTCCCAGGAATCCATGGCTGTTTAAAGTGACATGATGCTGTTTTAAATGTATGGTGCAGATGGGAACCTCGGTGTGATTTAACAGACGGGATATCGCACTACAACTGTGGGGAACCAGGGTTTCAATCGCCTCTCAGCCGTGAAGTTCCCTGGGTGACCCTGGGGGCCAGACACTGCCTCTCAGACTCACCTACCTCCCAGGGCTGATACGAAGATAGGATGGGGAGGGGAAGAGCTAGGTGCACCGGCTTGAGCTCCTTGGGAGAAAGGTGAGACAGAAAGGTGAGAAAATAATAATATTGAAAAAGCCAGCTATCCACTGCTTCCCCCCTAAATTGCAGCACCGTGTGTCACCCTCGCTGGCACAGGAAGGTGGCTGCTCTGATCAGTTCCATAATTAATTTCCTGGCCTGCTATTTTGCAGCCGCAACAGCTTCTGTTTGTTACGCCACAGCTGTGCCCGTTGCCCAACTGGCCCCGTGCCACAGGGGCATGGGAAATGCCAGCAGAGCCAGGAGTAGGATAAATGGCTGGCACTCTCGCTCACAAGCCGGGCAACTGCTGGTTGGCCTGTGCAGCCTGCTAGTCCCTAATTGGCTTAATTTTTTATCCTGGCAGGCAGCATTTCTCTCTGCCTCTCTTTCGTGGATGTGAGTGGGTGTGCGGTTAATGGGAAGGAGAGAGCTGCATCTGAACTCCACTGGGGCAGTCGCTTAGGAGTGGGCAATCTTCCAGTGGTCTGGCTTTTGACAAAGGTCACTAAGCAGCCTCTGCTCTAGCTTGAGGTCTCTCTGTACTTTCTCGTCCATAAACCATAGAGTCATAGAGTTGGAAGGGACCCCAAGGGGTTCGGTCAGCCAACCAGCTACAAATCCACCTAACTGTTTCCTCGTCCAGCCCACATTTTACCAGCTTCTCTGCAAAGATTTCATGGGCAAAGCCTTGGTCAAAGCCTTACTGAAATCAAGATACACTACGTCCGCAGCATTCCCCTGATCCACCAAGCTTGTAACTCTATCAAAAGAAGAAATGAGATGCGTCTGGCATGACCTGTTTTTCAGAAACCCATGCTGGGTCTTAGTTATCACAGCCTCCTTTTCTAAGTGCTTACAGCCGGACCATTCAATTACCGTACTTTTCGCTCCATAAGACGCACTTTTTTCCTCCTGAAAAGTAAGGGGAAATGTCTGTGCGTCTTATGGAGCGAATGTGTGGTCCCTGGAGCTGAATTGCCCAGGGGCAAAAGCAGATCGTGCTTTTTTTAAAAAAAGAGAGAGAGAGAAGGGGGTGTTGAAAGGAAGCCCGCTGAGCAACTGCTCAGCAAACGATGGGGAGAGAGATAAGGGAGAGAGATTCCAGCCCCGCCCCCTTGCAGAGGGAGGCTGTTTCCCCAGCAACATGTGACTGGCTGATTAGATTATCTGTCTGGAAACTGTAGAAATGGCTCCCTTTACTGAAGCTGCAGGACTGTGTGTTAAACCCCATAAAACAGGATTTTTTCCCTTTGCAAAGTAAGCTCAACAACTTTGAGCTGATCCTCAATAAATGGGGCTTTTCTCCTTTGCAAAAGAAGCTGCAGAAATTTGAGCTGATCCTCAAAAATGGGGCTTTTCTCCTTTGCAAAAGAAGCTGCAGAAATTTGAGCTGATCCTCAAAAATGGGGCTTTTCTCCTTTGCAAAAGAAGCTGCAGAAATTTGAGCTGATCCTCAAAAAATTGGGGCTTTTCCCCTCTAAAAACTAGGTGCGTCCTATGGTCAGGTGCGCCTTATAGAGCGGAAAATACGGTATCTGTTTTAGGACTTTTCCTGGTATTGACGTCATGGTGGCTGGTCGGTAGAACAGAGATCAATAGTATTATTCTGGGCGAATACAGTACCCTTGGCCAACTCTATTCCTCTGGATATAGGGAACATTAAGATGGGCCCCAAAACTGGAATCAGCATGGCTCCAGGATCGAGGGGGGGGGGAGTCTGCAGACAAGTAGAGTGGGCACTGCCGGCGTTTATGATTTTAAGGCTGAAATATACTCTGAGTCAAGTGTGAATTTCATGCTCTTTATTCAGCTCGTAGTAGCAAAGAATGAAACTTTTCCCCAAACGTCTGCTATATATACATTATTTACACAATGGACCTCGCATGACTGGCTAATTCCGGGCTGCTCCTGTAGGCCAATCAGGTTGCGGATTCACTTCATCCAGGAGCCTGATTGGCTGCTCCTGCAGGCCAATCAGGTCGCTGATTCAATTCCACCTGGAGCTGGATTGGGTGGCTCCTGCGGACCAATCAGACTGCTGCATTCTGGATCCTATTGTTCTAGGATTCAGAAAGGCTCTGAAAAGGTTTGGGCTCAGGTTATTTGAATAATCACCACCAGCAGCTGAATGAGGTTGAAAAGTGCTGGTGGCAAGCAGAGCCTTCTCGGTGGTGACCCCATATTTGTGGAATTCCTTCCTGAAGGATATTCATTTGACCAGTGCTGATTTCAAAATGTATTTATTTCAAGCTGCATTTAGTTGAGATGTTGGGCTGAATTTGTATCTCTTCAGCCGTTTACACTGATGCTGGTTTTGAACTGTCTCTCCTTAATTGCAGCCAGGCTAAAATTAAGAAGGCCTTCCAGGTCCAAGGAGGCAGCTGCAAGACTGCCCTGCTACTTCTCCCTTATAGGATTCTTTAGCTTAGGTAAAAGGTAAAGGACCCCTGGACAGTTAAGTCCAGTCAAAGGCGACTGTGGGGTTGCGGCGCTCAACTCGCTTTCAGGCTGAGGGAGCTGGCGTTTGTCCACAGACAGCTTTCCGGTTCATGTGGCCAGCAGGACTAAACCGCTACTGGTGCACAGAGGACCGTGACAAGTGCCAGAGCGCATGGAAACGCCGTTTACCTTCCCGCTGGAGCGGTACCTATTTATCTACTTGCACTGGCGTGCTTTCGAACTGCTAGGTTGGTAGGAGCCGGGACAGAGCAACAGGAGCTCACCCCGTCGCGGGGATTCGAACCTCCGACCTTCCGATCAGCAAGCCCAAGAGGCTCAGGGGTTTAGACCAGACCCAGACCAGACATCAAATAGAGGACTGTCCTCTGCAACATAGGTTCCCTGGCTACCCTGGTTAGAGAAGAAGAAAGCAAACATGGTGTTACATTTGCAGACTGAGAAGCTCTGTTCTGAGTTCATCATCATTTATTTAAACGGTCACAGACCAGCTTCGACTCATACAGCATCAAATAGTAGAACATGTGAAACATACAAAGAACATTACAAATAAAGCTGTTCTGAGTTTGTTCTGCACCGTACAGAGCCTTGCTCGCTTCCATTTAGGGTCCAACAAAGATTAACATAATGCAATGAAATTGTGGCCCGTTGCACATTCTCCCATCCTGCCTCCCCCCCCAATAAATAAATAAATAAACAAAGGTGGATAGCTTGCTGCCCAGGTTTCTCTGCAAAAGGGGAACGCAGGTGCTCAGTCTCCCTAATTTCTTTTGGCATCCAAGCCAATACTGCGCCCCCACAGGACCTGCAAGCTGATAGATGGAGGGCGGCATTTATTGACTGCCAGAAGATTGCAATTCATAAACCAGCCCCTCATGTTTGCAGCCAGCGCTTGCAAGGAGGAGGGGAAGGGGGGCTGCTCTTTGCCTCCTTCACCCACATTGCTCTTCTACTTTCGCCTCGGGTCCCACTCCTCACCCCCCGCCCCGCCAAAGGCAGCCATTTTCTCCATAAGACCAGCTTCATCGCCTAAATACAGGCCCAGCTGTGATGCAGCCTGAAGCCGGCAAAGGCTGTCTGAGGTGGTCAGCTTCTCAGTTGTCTCTCTTTATACTGTGGGGAGACCTCTTGGGTTTGACCTCGACGCACAAAGGGGCGCCTTTTCTCTCCAATTCTTTAAGCTTTTGGGGGGCTTTGCTCCAGGTGCTTGAATTCATGAGGTAAAATCTAGAGGAGTTTAGGATGGGGCCTCCTCTGTGATGGAGCCTTCCGGGAGATGGACCAAGTCCATTTTTCAAGTGATGAAGATGAGCATCTTAAATATGCTTAAGATAAGCATCTTAAAGATGATTGATTATTATTATTAGTAGTAGTAGTAGTAGTAGTAGTAGTAGGGTTAGGTGGGATTGTGTTTTTCTGGTACACTTATTTGGACATTTCTAATGGAAAGGTGGATATCAAATGGAAGGAGCTGCCTGTCTCTTGCCCCAGATCATGACTCCTCTTTTTACTTCTATGTGGCTGCAAACAAAAGTAGTGGGTGGGTGTGGACAAGATTTGACAGAAGCTAGGTGGGTCTTCAGGGACGCGGGTGGCGCTGTGGGTTAAACCAGTGTTTCCCAACCTAATCTAGGCAACGGCACACTTGAATCAATGAAAAAATCTCGCGGCACACCGCTCCTCCCCCACCCGGCTGCGCCGGGTCTCCTGACCCAGAGTTACCTCTGGGATCAGCTGTAGCGCGGCGCGCGCGAGGCTACCGGTCGGGATTCTCGCGCGAGGCTGCTGTTGCTGCTGCTGCAGCAGCCAAGAGAGCAGCGCCGCCCTGGCTTCCGCTTCGCCGCCGGGCTCCAGCAGCGCCGCCGCCACGGTCCTGTGCAGCCCTGGGCTGCAGGTCCCTTTTTCCGCGGCACATCAGCCGGTGTCTCGCGGCACACTAGTGTGCCGCGGCACACCGGTTGGGAAACGCTGGGTTAAACCACAGAGCCTAGGGCTTGTTGATCAGAAGGTCGGTGGTTCGAATCCCTGCGACGGGGTGAGCTCCCATTGCTCAGTCCCAGCTCTTGCCAACCTAGCAGTTCGAAAGCACGTCAATGTGCAAGTAGATAAAGAAGTACCACTCCGGCGGGAAGGTAAATGGTGTTTCCGTGCGCTGCTCTGGTTCACCAGAAGCGGCTTAGTCATGCTGGCCACATGACCTGGAAGCTGTATGCCGGCTCCCTCGGCCAGTAAAGTGAGATGAGCGCCGCAACCCCAGAGTCGTCCGCACCTGGACCTAATGGTCAGGGGTCCCTTTACCTTTTAGGTGGGTCTTCAGCCAAATAGGTCCTCAGCTAAGGCTCCCTGGACCAATGTGATGCAAGAGGGGACCCCCTGTAACACGGGAATCATAGCTATGGGCATCCCTGACAGATGGCCATCCTTGAAGGGATAAAGGGGTAGATGATAAAATTAGATTATTAAATTTATAGCCCACCTTTCCTCCAGCGAGCTCAAGGTGGAACACATAGTTCTCCCCCCCCACACACATTCTATCCTCACAACAACCCTTTGAGGTAGTTTAGGCTGAGAGTGAGTGCCTGCCCCCCCCCCAGGGAGCTTCATGGCCAAGTGGGGATTTGAACCCTGGTCTCCCAGATCTCCATCCAACACTCTAGCCACGACTCATGGCCCTGAAGCTCACTGAGGGACCTTGGACGCCAACCAGCTACCTCTCCCAGCCTGACCTACCTCACAGGGCTGTTGTTGTGGGAATTAAATGAAGAGCGGTGGGGGGAGAACCATGTACACC